>LOEQ01001882.1:250778-285627 GCA_001685075.1 Bramus lutescens
CACACACACACACACACACACACACACACACACACACACACACTGCTCACTGCCTCTCCCAGAGACTAAATTTAGGCCTTCTGAGGAACAGAAACTCTTAGCACTGAGCCCCTTTTCCTCTCTTCCCTTCTGCCTTCCTCCCTTCCTTTCTTCCTCTTTCCCTCCTTCCTCTCCTTCCTCCTTTTTTCCTTCCCTCTTCCCTTTTTCTTTTCTTCTCTTTCTCCCCCCCTTCTTCATTATTTCCTGGTCCTTCTTTTCTTGTCTCCTCCCCTTCCTCTTCCCTCTCTTTTTCCTCTTCCCCATCAGTCCCTCTCTCCTGACCCTCTGCCCTGACAGCCTGCAGTATCACCACACAGACCCCATGCTAGCACACGTAGTACAGCTCCTGCCCTGTGGTCCTCTGCAGGGATCCATGCAATGCTGGACGTCTTCCTCAGATACAGTACGACCCTGTGCAGTTAGCACTGACCAAGAGTATGGAAATCAGACAATTTGAATCCAAAAAGAGACTCAGTGGTGAAGAAGGCCTTCAAGAACAAGAACACATGTTGGGCCTCAACTGCCAATGATCCAGAAGGGAGAAGAGGAGAAACACAGGAGGCAACATGAACAGCGAGTGTAGAGGTCTAGGAACAGGAAGTAGGCCTTTCTTGCCAAAAGTAGAAGGTCAGGAAACATTACGGACACTTGATGCTCGCAGAAGGCTGTGACTGGCTGTGTTGTCTGCCTTTCCTCCTGTGACAGACACTCCTGAGGGCCCTTCAGGCTGCAAGGCATCCAGCAACCAAACAACTGTGCTTCCGAAGAGATCTCACCAAGTTTCTGACTATGCAGCCGATGAGCCATGGGTTTCTCGGGGCTGCTTTTTCTTCCCTTGGTGAAGTGGAAAAGGGTCTACCTGGTCCCAGAATCCCACAAGCCTGTTTTACCTGACCAGGTAAATAGTTCAAGAGGCTAAGGACTGTCCTGGATGCTGGTTTCCTTCACAGGCCTTAAGACATACAAGCCAAACTGGCCTTCCACATGCAGGCCCCAAGCCCAGCATAGGAATGGCACTCAAACATCCAAGGGCCAGAAACAGAGCAGTCTCCTCTCACCTCCCCTTGTTCACAACCTCAATCCCAGATGGTTAGGAGCTAAGAGATGCAGTAACTGCACAGGCTGAGTTCTGTCTACCACGAGGAATGTCTTGGGAAACAGAAACAGCATAATCCGGGGACAGATGGGATGAGAGTCCGCAGTGTTAGAATTCTGAGGAGCCCACAGAGGTAACGGCAGATGTCAGGAAGCCTAATTTCTAGGCATTTTGAGAAAAGGCCTCCAGTCCTGTATCCATAGGCTGGACAGGGTATAGCATCTAGGCACACCTTGGCCCTGACACTTGGGAACCTGGCACAGTATGGCATCTCTCTTCATAGGGCAAGCAGTGCCCTAATTCTAAACAGGTGCAAAGGTTCCTTTAAAAGACAAGCTCCGCCCACTCATGCTCTCTCTGCTGTTTCTCTGAGGAGGCAGGTTCCTGTCTCTGTCTCTTTTTCTTTCATTCTCCCCTGCTTCCCTCCCCTTTATCCTTCTCTCAATAAACTCCACACTCAAGCTCTGTCTGCATGGCATGTTTATCTTTCTCTCACCATGGGACCAGCTAAAGGTCCCACCTTGCGCTGTGATCACAACACAGGGGAGGACTGTTCATGAACAAGGAGTGACGTTAATTCCCGGAGACAAGATTCCCATGATACAATTCAGGGAGAAAAACTGAGATACCTGAGGAAAACACCTGCAATTTCAGCTGCACTCAGCAGTGTGTGTCCATTTCAGCAGGGAAGTAGAAGCTATGGCAGAAGCTAAGTCCTGCTCTGTGCAGCAAGAATGAGCCTTGCCCTGGAATCCAGTGTTTGTCTCAGCGTTCCCTGGCTCTTTGGGGGAGGATGGAAGAGGTATTTGTTTTGTTTCACTTGCATTTTAAGTGGTCAAACAGTGACATGTGAAAATAATACAAAAGTCAAATTTCAGCGTTCATGAGAACAGCTGTACTCCCTTGTTTATAGACTCGAGCTACTACGACAAACCGCTATAGACGAGGACACGAAGACTAGGAATGTGTTTCCTCCAGGTCTTGGAAGCTGATGGTCTAGGGACAAGGAGTTGTCCGTTTCTAAGGTCTCTCTTCTTGTCGTGTGTCCTTACGTGGTCCTTCCACTGTGCACACCTGTGTCATAATCTCCTCCTTCGTAAGGATGCCAGTCACCTTGGATTAGGGTCCACCGTCGCGACCTCATTTTAGCTTAATTACCTCATTAAAGGCCCTGTCTGCATATAGGTACAATGTGAAGACTCAAACAAGACTTCAACACACAAACCCGGCGGGACGTAACTGCTTTCACACACTGCAGTGGTGGAGTTGAATCGTTACACCTACTAGACCACAGGCTTCCCTTACTGTGTGAAGAGTTCCTATCTGGCTCCTCACAGAAAAAGCCTGACCTTGGCCCTGGATAGTTAGAGCTGCAGAATGCCCTGAGGTCATTCCTTGCCCGCTTATCTCTGAGCTCAGCCTGGAGCAGGGACACCTCTGATTTTCACCATTTCAATTCCCCTAATTTTTTATCATTTTTTAAAATTGACCAAAACTGTATCTACCTGAGGTGTGCAACATGACGTTGTGAAGAATAAACACTCTGTGGAATGGAATAACCTAGCTAATTGTCCTCTGTTCTTGGAGACACTGCAAAGGCTTTCTGTGCAACTCTGGGGTGGGGAGGGGCAGGCAGGCAAGGAATTGAGCCTCTGGGGAAAAGTCCTCAGGTGAAAGACAAACTGTGTAAAAAACACGGCCCGGCCCCTGTCAATCTTCTTGTTCCACGTAAAGTGGAGCAAGGCTCTGATAGGGACCAGGCAGAGTCAACTAGAAGAACAGAAACAATGGCTGGAATAGAGATGTGCTGATAGCTCTCATCGTTTGGGGACGGGGCAGGACAGGACAGGACTGGGCATGAGCTCCAGAAGGGTGAGGGGAAGTGCCAAAGGATGCTAGGCCAGAGAGATGAAAGATGCAGAAAAAGTCTGAGGGAGTTGAGAAAGGAAGTTCCACAAGAGAAGGAAAGGCAGATGACTGGGACCAGGAAGGAGGTTTGCAGGGAGTACTAGGTCATTGTAACATCTGGAGAGAGGAGCCCTTACAGTGGCACACGGCATCCTGGAACACAGTGAGATGCTGGAACTCCCAGAGAAAAGAGCTCCAGAGAAGAAAGAGAAGAGGTAGCAGCCTGGGGCTCCAGTACCACCAGACTGTGTGAGAGGCAGATTGCTTGTACACATACCCTGAACACAAATGTGCAAGACACACAGAACAATAGCACAGCAAGAAAGTAACCTGGAGCCCCCAAACACAGGTTTACTGGCTGGTTTTGTGTGTCAACTTGACACAAGCTGGAGTCATCAGAGAGGAAGGAGCCTTGGCTGAGGAAATGCCTCCATGAGTTAGATCCAGCTGTAAGGCATCTTCTCATTTAGTGATCAATGGGGAAGGTCCCGCCCATGGTGGGTGGGGCTTTCCCTGGGCTGGTGGCCCTGCGTTCTATAAAAAAAGCAGGTTGAGCAAGCCATGAGGAGTAAGTCAGTAAGCAACACTCCTCCATGGCCTCTGCATCAGCTCCTGCTTCCAGGATCCTGCCCTATTTGAGTTCCTGTCCTGACTTCCTTCAATGATGAGCAAAGTTGTTGAAGTATAAGCCAAACAAACCCTTTCCTCCCCTACTTGCTTTTTGGTCACGGTGTTTCGTTGCGACAATAGAAACCCTAGGCAAGACAACAGGCCTCATGTGTTTCTTCTTCAGTCACTTCCCACAACACACTCCTACTACTGAAAAAGACATCCCCAGACACATCCCTTGGGAATCCAGCTCAAGCCCCCCTAGAAAAGTGCTAAGCTAGTGTGTAGCAAAGGCTATTCAAATTCAAAAAAGGTCACCAATGCATATCCTGCCTGACTAACAAGACTGGTTCCAGGTTTTGCCCTTGCCCTGGCTCTACCAAGCCCTGGCTGTGTGACCTTGGACAGCTTCACCTAGGGCTGAGCTAGGCCCTTCCAGGCCCTCGCAAAAGTGTGGTTAGGGGAAGGGAAACTATAATAGATTAATCCTAAAGGAGGTATGGGAAGACCAGAAACAGATGTGTGAGGAAGGTGGGAGAACATAGCAAGTGTTGACAAGCTATAAAACCATCACTGTGACATCACTACTCTAAAGGTTCTTGGAGGAGGAAAGACAGCAGCTGTGCAAATGGACTGAAGACAAGTAGGTGTGTCCAATACACCAGGCTTGCCTACAGGAGTTTATGTGCATCAGCTCTGGGTGTTTGCCCAGTTGAGAAATAAAGTAATAGGGAAACAGATAAAGATGTCCCATTGATAGCTGCAAACAGGTAGTGATTTATTCTCAGCATTTTAGTCAGTTGGGAATCTTTGAAATGAATTGACCATTGCCCAATACAAAAAGAAGCTGCTCTGATCAAGACAGAGAGTAGCCCAGGTCTATGGGAATAAACACAAATATTTAGAAGGCATATTTGACAACTTGACCATATAGCAAAATTGCAAAAGTAGGCTCTGCTCTAGGGTCAATGACCTCCCCATCATAGGCTTTCATGTACTTACAGCAACTGTGGTTACCTGCACAAGACCCAAACAAGATCAAACCAGCAAAAAGTCTAGCATGGATGGGGGAGACCTTAAGACCCCACCACTAACTAGAAAGCTATTAGCAACTGATAACTATTGGGAGAGGGGGAAATCATCCTTCTTTGGGGTGTAGGTTGCCTCTGCTTCCACAGATGTCCCTACACCTATGCACATATGGGCAGCACTAATTGGACTTAGTGAGTTATTAATAAGGACATGCCTTTGGTAGGAGGCTGTGTTAGGATCTGGTACAAGTTGGAACCTGGCAGGTCCCACTGTGGGTGATGGCCACAGTGGGTGACAGAATACACCATGCAGACATGGTTTGGTGTGTGGACTTTATTGAGAGGAGGGGGGAGAGGAAAGGAGAGAGGGGGGGAAGAGAATGGCAGAAAGGAAGAAGAGAGTGAATGGAGCTTGTCTCTTAAAGGGACAGCGTACTATCTGCCACACAGGCACACCTGACCACAAGGTGGTGCAGGGTGTGACCCGCTGTGCCAGGGTGTGCCTGGATACTAACAGGCTGTGTTATAAGTCTTAAGCAAGACATGGAGGGGCAAATGGGGAGCAGATACAATCATAGTCCATTATCCACATGCATGAAGTTCTCAAAGAATAAATTAAAAACAAAAGGGCATCAGAGGCAACCTTCAGTAATATTATACCCTTAGAGACCAAATGGGAAGTAGACAGAGGCCTCCTGGTTACCTGGGTCCCACTTTGGCTGGCAGTGGGGGTGAGGAAGCCTCTGGTGAGGAGGATGACTCAAGACCAGAGTATGTGGGAAAGCATCTCACCATGCACAGAGAAAAAAATAAAAACCAAAGAGCCGTGGATCAGCAGGCGGGGAAGAGGAACATTCTAGGCAGAGGCCTGTGGTCAAATAAATGGCCCACACTCTGTCTTCCTCAGCATGGAGTACACTTTCATCGCTCTGCCCCTCATTCATGCACCCAGCCTCCGACAGGAAGAGCCTTAGGAGCAAGCCCAGAGCTCTGTGTTCTTGCCCTATGTTAAATTACCTCTCCCTCCACTGTCAGCAATGCCCGCTGAGGTTTCTGGCGGTCTTAAGCCCTGGAAACAAAACACAGGCTTATCTTGCTTAATTCTGCCCTTTAAGTTCAAGTTGGAAATGGATCCAGGAGCCACTCAGGGAAATGGGTCTTAATACTTACAGGCACAAGGCCTAGTTGCCATTTAAGGTTAGCAAGGGAGGAAATGAAGCTAGAAAAGCCACTCGTTTCCACAGAACAACTGACCTGGGTGAAGTCTGCCTGCCCTGAGCAAAACCCTTACTTTATTTAACCTACAGTTACACACAAGGAAGTGTCCTTAGGGATGATTTCTGAGAGAGCAGAAGTTGAGGACAGCTGTCTTCCTATATGATCAGGTCTCTTTCAGAGACAGCATCACCATCCACCAAAGAAAACACCCCACTGACCTACTGGCCCCTGGTCAAGCCCCCATCTCTCACATCACCAGACCGGAGCCCAAACTTTCAAAGCCTAAGCTTTGAAGACTCCCCCAAACAATATCCAAGCCATAGCATATTTCTAGAAAAATCTCTTCTCAGGGGCTGCTCCGAGGATCGACTGCCTAAGTGAACTGGGACCTGCTTTCTGTTCCACCTAAAAGTACTAACCTCGGCTGCACTGGAGACCCTTATTCTGAGATTCCTGGATCCTCCCTGGCCAATAGCAAAGAGCAAGAGACTGTCTTCTCAGCCAGTCCTACTGTGTAAGCCATGTGTGGGGAGCCCCAATAGGCTTCATAGGTCCTCAGAAAGTGGTCCATCCTAGTCTGCCCTTGAAACAGCATGGGCCCCTAACCTTTCCTGCCTGCAGCTCTCCTGGGGAAAACCCTCCCATGCTGGGTGACTTAGAGCAGTAGGAATACGAGGTTAGCTGTTTCACTCTTTGCTCTTTGGCTCTTTGGGGGGACCCACCACCCAGCTCCCAAATAAATTGCATAGAGTCTTACTCTTTCTTATGACAGCCCGGCCTTAGCTTGGCTTGTTGCTAACCAACTTTTCTTAAATTATCCCATCTACCTTTGGCCTCTGGGTTTTTACCTTTCTCTATTATATATTCCTTTCTTTACTTCTTACTCCGTGGCTTGCTGTGTAGCTGGGTGACTAGCCCCTGATGTCCTTATTCTTCTCTTGCTCCTCTGATCTTCTCTTCCCAGATTTCTCCTCCTATTTATGCTCTGCCTGCCAGCCCCGCCCATCCTTTCTCCTGCCTAGCTATTGACTGTTCAGCTCTTCATTAGACCAAACAGGTGTTTTAGGCAGGCAAAGTAACACAGCTTCACAGAGTTAAACAAATGCAACATGAAAGAATGTAGCACATCTTTGCATCATTAAACAAATAAACCACAGCATAAACAAGTAGAATGTATCCCCTCAGTTATGGGAGCCAAAAGTCAGAAATCAAGATACAGACAGGCTGAACTCCCTTCCAAATCTCACAGAGAGTGTGCTTTCTGCCTCTTCTGGTGAGCCCCAGCACTCTTTGGCTCACAGTAGCAATGACCCCACTTTTTCATAGTCTTCCTCTCTGTCATGTCTCTCCTAGCCTTTCTTTGAGAGCATGAGTCATTGGGCTTGGTACCCACAATGAACCCCAGGTGATCTCATACTGAGAGTCTTCATTACATCTGCAAAGACCTGATTTCCCAGTAAGGCCATGTACCCTTCTACTGGACTTTCAATGCAGACATATATCTTAAAGGACACAAACCCCATCATCTTGGTCTAGCTACTGATACTTCTCTATGTGATTTCCTTTGCTATATTTTGAGGACCAGACTCTGTTGTGAGTTACACAATGCCTGACATTTCTAACATAGTCCCCTTTTCCTTGTACCCCACAGAAGACCTCATAAACCTCTCATAGTCCCCCTCTCTGCTCACTCTCTGTGCTGGGGTCCTCTCTCCTACCCTCTGCCCATGGAGTCCTATTCCATAAGCTTTCCAGCATATTAGCCTCTGAGGAAGAAGGACAGGCTTGGTTCAAGGGCCCGAGCACCAGTCGACACCAACTACACAAGCCTCTCAATGTCTCCATGCCTCAGCTGCCCCACCTGAAAATAGAGGAGAGTAGTGAGGGTCCAGTGGCGTAATGTACAGATCTTGCACCCAATAAACGCTGTTCACCAAGTATTTGATCTCTGATCCACATCTACTTATGGAAAGGGCAGCATGTAATTATTTTCTGCAGTTCTTGTCTCTCTAAACCAAGCTTCTTGAGGAAGGAAGAAAGTGTGGGACTTCTCTGGAATCTTCTATGACAACTGGCACAGCTAGACTCAGTGAAGACTCAAGGTGCCAGCTCCTCTGCAGTGACCTCAGCCCTGCACTCCAATCCAGAAAAGGAGTATTGGCCTGGATGCCAGCCCCTGTTCCTCTGATCACCTCTCTGACCAACACAACCATGGGCCTTATGTCAAGGAGGGAGAGGCAGGGCCACTGGCTCCTGCAGGCAGTGAGCCAGTGAGGCAGGGGCAGTAATGGAATGAGGACCACTGAGATTCAATTCCGGGGAGATTAAGGTGAAAGGAACAAACTCCAGAGACTGGTCGTTGGGTGTAATTAGAGTGAGCAGGGAATCACAGCAGCTCCAGAGTCTCAAGGCCAGACTGGCTGGACCCATTCCTGTTCCAGGAGGACCCTGTGGTCAGTCAGGCAGGAGGAGATCTCTCTCCATTAAGTCCTGGCAGGGAAAGTCGAGCGGGCTGCACTGCATCATCTGGGTGGAGCGGCTGAGTGGATGTGACATAATTGAATGAGGCCTCCACTTCCTCCACCCAGAGCAAGCGAATTAGCAGGCCTGACCCTCGCCTCAAGAGACTGTGTTCAGTCCCCCATCTGCCTGCATTGCTCCACTCCGTGGCTGCCTGCTGAGATACGGGCGGAGATGCTGGGAAAGAGCTCTTACCAGGGCTGCCGGGAGAAACAAGGGGCAGAGATGTGGACGGGAAGAGAAGGAAGAAACGAGGGAAGTCGTGGGGCGGGAGGCAGGGGGCAGGTAACAGAAGTATAGTGATGGGCAGAGGCAGAGAGCCACTGGACAGACAGCAAGGAAACAGCCAGAGGGAGGAGGGAGGATGGCGAGGGAGAGTGGGTAGTGGAAAGGATGAGCAGAGAACAAGAGTTAGCAGATAGACAGGGAGATAAACTGGCAGTGTCCAAAGATACAGACATGAGCTGAGATGAGGGGGCAGGAGAAGAGATAAGAAGAGGCTTAGTGCAGATGGTAGTCTGATCTGCAGCTGGTGGAACAAGCAGACAGCAAAATAGCCTCGTGGAATGTCAGGTTGAAGCCCTGTCCTAAGAAGGCCTCTTCCCCTCTCTGTGTGCACTTTCTATGTGCCAGGTGCTGTTCTGAATACTTTCTGTGCAGTAGTGCATACTTGCAATCCCAGCACTCAGGAGGCAGAGGCAAGGGGCTCATAAATTCCAGATCATCCTCAGCTACGCAGGGAGTTTGAGACCACCATTCGTGAGAACCTGTCGCAACCTCCCTCCATCCCTGTCCTACCTGGGTGTCTGCTGCTGTGATAAACAAGAGCCCTGCAACCAAACCACGAGCAGGCGCTAACAGAGACCACATAGCAAACGCTGATGTTAAAGAGAACCTCACACTGTGATGGTGGCAGCAGCAGATCCTGCTTTGTAGTTCATGGAGGAATTCCCAGCTCTACCCAAAGAACTGAGGAGTCACAGCCCACTCTTTCTGCTCAGAAACCCTCTGTGAGTCCCACAAAAAGGCTAGTCCTAGCAGCCAGTAATCTCTTCACACAGCTCCAGCCATGCGTCTTTCCCCCAATTGGCACTCCTCACACCTCCATAATCAAGCCATGCCTTCTGCTTTGTAGTGATACCCTAAGCAGTCCTGTTTCAGTTCACACAGAATCCTCTCCCTTCAGTGTGCCTCTCTCAGATGTCCACCATGCTAGGAAGCGTCTTTGATTCATCCAAGCCTCAGCATGCTCTTCTGTCCTGTGCTGCCATGCTGTGATTTTTTTGCCTCTCTTATGGAGAAAGAATAACGCTTATTGAAATTTATTTTACCTTCAGTATGCCCTGTATGCTTATCTCCACTTCACAAATGGAAAGATGATTCAGAGGGGATTAAGTAACTCACACAAAAGCACCTAGGTAACTGGGAAGTGAATAGTAAAAACAAGAATCAAGTCTAACTTGGAAACTCTGTTGTGCTGTGTATTATAGTTGTGTTTGTCACCCATTTACTCTCCACCAGTGGGTTGCTTGAGAAAGAAGCTACATCTTCCTATCTCTGTATGTTTCTAGGCAGGGTACTTGGTTTGTAACGGGCACTCCAAGTAGACATTTATAAGATGGAGGAATGATTGATGGGTAGACAGTGGAAGGATAGGTGGATAGTAGATGGGTGAGTGGTGGCAGCATGGATGGATGGATGGATGGATGGATGGATGGATGGATGGATGGATGGACAGATGGATGATGGATATACTTATAAAAGGATAGGTTGATGATGGATAATTGAGTGGATGATACATACAGTTAAGTATGGAAGGAATGGATGATAGATAACTGAATGGGTAGATAGATAATGAATAGATAGGTGAGTGGTGGACAGACACATGGTTGGATGGATGGATGGATGGATGGATGGATGGATGGATGGATGGATGCATTGTATGTGGGCAGATGGATGGATGGATGGATAATGGGTAGATAAGTAGCAGTATAGATGAATGGTAGATGAATGTGTGAATAGATTCACAATATATGACATTCACAGATGAGAAAAGTATGGTGGGGTTTTGGGTACCACTTCAATGAATATGATCAGCTCTCAACAACCTCTCATCAAAATGTGGAAGCGGTGGTGGCAGGGTTGCCTTTTTGTCCCAGAGGCTTAGTTTCTTTATCAGTGAAATGGGAGAGCAAGAGGGATGAAAGAGGTTCGACATAATTATCACTAAGGATACTGTAGTTCAACATTGATGTTTCAAGTCTAAGAATTCTTGTAAAAGTGACCCTTTCCTACTCTGGTAACAACTCTTTACTCAATTCCAAGGCAACCCTGTATTCTACAGGCCAGGAATTTTAGAAATTCAGATTCTACAGAAGCAAAATTACTTCATGTAAGGGCACAGTCACTTGAATGCTTTAGATGACATTTAATGCTGTGTTCTGACACTTAGGAGTCTCTGCTTGAGGTCCTTTCATGACAAGACCAAGGGGAGGTGTGCTAAGTGACCGGGGCTACTGGCCATCAAAGCTTAATGGACTCATGGCTCCCTGCTGGAATCCTAACCCAGCTTGAAGAGAGCAGGGAGGAACTCCTTTACCGCCACAAGCAGCTCTTGTTCTTGGTCTTCGTGCAAAGGTCCTTGATGCTCTCACCCACCTCCACACTCAGAGGTGTCTGACACCCACTGTCTCCAGGCCACCCTCCTGCCAGTCTGGGGCGGTTCTCACTTGAAATGGATCAAACCCCTACAAGCAAGACAGTCGTATTCTTTCCTTTGCTCCACGGGATGCAGGGAATAGGCATGAATGCACTCGCTCTGTCTCATCCAGACCCCCACAGTTTGCAAAGCACTTGTTACCCTCCCAGCAACTTCACCAGGCTGCAAAAGCTGAGAACACCAGGGATTCTTCTTCCAGATGAGGAAACTGAGGCACTGGGAGGCACAAGAAAGTAAGACTGTGTGAGAATCCGTATATCCTGCAGTCCCTGCTGAGGCACCCCTGCTTGCCCTCTTGGGGTCCACAAACCCTGGGCTGGATGAAAACCCTCTTCTGCACATCTTCCTCTTTGCCAATATCCTCCTTGAATGCCCAGGGGCCCCTCATCTGGATTTCAGATGGAACTCCCAGAAGCCTGGAAGAGGAGGAGAAGGATATCCTGAACACTGAGGTGTCCTCAAGAGCAGGGCAGAGCTACCAGAGCATCCCCAATTCTATGCTTTGCCCACTACCAGGCTGGATCACTACAGGCAAACCCCAAGCCTATCTGAGTTCCCTCCCTTCATCTGCATGGTAAGTCAGCTGAGGAGGGTATCATTTTTACCTGCTTAGGGATGGTGGCTGTAGAACTGAGTCCAGGCCCCTCGTCTAACCCACAACCCAACACTACTGCTATTGTAGTTTTATTTGAAAGGCTTTGGATAAGGTTTCACTTGAGAAAAACTTTCAGTGGCTGTGTTTCAAAGAGAGTGTAAATCCAATGGCCCAGAGATGACCTGCGGCGTTCCTTTCTTCTCTGCATCTCATTCTAATTCAGTCTACACTGACAGCTTTGGCTGTCTTCCCTAGTCAAACAGTCCTCACTTACACCTTCTCTCCTGGGTTCCCTATAAGCCAGTCCCAGGCATCAGGCCCACACAACTCTGGGTCCATGTAAAAGAGATAGCCCCACCTGACACTTAGAAAGTTTGTGCCTCTATAAAGATAGGTGGCATAGGACGTCTGTGCCAATTATGACAGTGAGTGACTCAGAACCAAATAGAGCTTCAAGGTCCAGGGACAAGAGGCAGCTGTTGGTACAGAGGCCAGGCACCACGAAAGAACCAACATGAAGGTATAGCCAGCCCATTAGGGTGGGGAAGGTAATAAGGGTAATAAGGCTGTGGCAGCAGGCACACAAGGCAGCCTGTCACAATGTGTATCCAGTCAAGAAGCAGAGAGCAGTGAAAGTTGGAGTTCCCCTCCTGTAAGATTTTAGCCTATGGGATGGTGCTGCTCACACTCAGTAAGTCCCAACCTTAGTTAAGCTTTTCCAGAAATGCCCACATAGATACAACCTGAGGGGTGTTCCTTGGTGATTCCAAATCCAGTTGAGCTGGTGAGATGCACATTAGACCTGGGCATGTTGGGGGCACAGCAAGGGAGCTGATTTGGCATTATGAGCACGGAGCAGTAAGTTGTCAGGTGTCTGGTTCTTCAATCTAAAGTTCTGTTACCTTACCAGATAACCTATGCTAGGCAATTATGTTGTTAGCCTCAGCTTCCCCCATTTGTTCTAAACCGTGTCTAAGATTTATGTCCAGTGCCCTGTAATTTTCGCCACAGGTTCTTTCCTGATGATAACCTTGGTCATGAGTTTCCAAAGAGAAAAGGGGGCAATAGGGCTGGAGAGATCAGATCCAAACCTGTTCACTGGGGAACCCAGGATTAATCCCTTTTGTTCTGCCTCCACCATACTCAAAAGATTTGGAGGATGCAGAGGAAGGTGTGGGGGGGAAAGCCAGAGTATGGAAGAACCACCAAGTGGATAAAAGAGCTGGTTAAAGAGTCTGGAGGAATTCCCAGCTGCTCCAAGGGGAAAACCCCTCATGAATATTCACAGTCACCAGAGCAGGAGGCCTTGTTTGCATCATTGAATTTCCCAAATGCCAAATGCCAGGACAAATAGCAGTGCTGTCCTCTTGGCTGCCCTCTCTTGGGATGGGATGGTCTCTAAACACTCCCTCTCCAACAAGCCACAACCTTCCTCACTCCATTTGGTCCTCACCTCCACTGTTTGCCCTCCCCCAAGCCCCCAGGGTGAGTCAAGACCCTCTGCCAAACCCCAAGCTGAGCAAATAGAAGGTCCAAGCCCAGTAGGTAAGCGGCCAAATCCCACTAGGCCAGGGGCCCGGCTCACAGTTCTGGAAAAGGCAGGAGGGTGGATGCAGATAGTTCAAGACCTGGGGTACGGCCTTCACTCCCTCTGGGAAAGGAAACCAAGGGATCATTTCACCATCTCAATAATAGCAGCTCAGGGGGAAAGAGATGGAAGGTGGAAGGAGAGGAATACTGTTTCACACCGTACCTGAAATACTACCATTAAGAAAGCCTTCATTGTAGCCAGCCATCACCCTCAGCACACTCACTCCTTCAAAATGCAGTTTCCATTTCACCCCATCCAGAGCCCATCAGCAGAGGACTGATTAAATAAGCAATGCGTGGTGCACAACGCAGAGCATCAATGGCCATTAAAACAAATGCGGTATAGATTTAAAAAATAACAGTATCCATGATATGTTGCTAGGTGATATAAGAAAATTACCGAGCTGTACTTCTGAAAAAACGAATAAATAAATAAAGTAAATAAGTTGGTGCGTGCATCCAGAAAATATCTGTAAAGACATACACTAAAAAGTGGCTACCTCATCTCGCGTATGGATGGAATGGGTGGATGGATGGATGCATGGATGGATGGATGCATGGATGGATGGATGCATGGATGCATGGATGGGTGTATAGAAAGAGATCATTCACATTCCACGTGAAACATTTCCTTGTTTGTTTAACAATAATTGATTTTATAATCGGGAAAAGCATTACAGAGCAGGGGACAGCAAATTCACCATGAAAGAAGATGACTGGATGGCTGACACAGGCTGCATCACTGCAGAACTCTGAGAGCAGACGGAGCCTGAGGAGAGGACGCAGGCAGGTATGGCCTCCACCTCCTCCCCTGAAAAGCATCCCCACAGGACCAGCTCCAGCCTGGCCTTTACCTTGAAATCCAGCTCCATTTCCTTCACTAAGTGTTTGCCTCAGGCGTACTCTCTGGAGAAGCATATTAAGTAACTTTGGTAAATTCTTTGCGATTTACAAAGTGCTTACACGCTTTTGATCATTCTTCAGAAAGGTTTGGAGCCTCTCCTATAGGCTAGGTGCTAGGCCACAGAGAGATGGGAAATAACCCAACCACGTCCCTGACCCTGTGAGGCTTTCCCCACGGTCCACGGATGATATCTATGATGGCCTTGTGGTGCTGCCCTGTCCTAAGAGCCACTTCCCAGTTGGACCATGGTAGGTGGAAGTACAAAGAGGTCTCAGTCCCTCAGCCAGCGGCAGTGCTGCCCTTGAAGAGAGCTAAGTCATTAGATGAACAAGGAAGGAGCCTGTGAGCCAGAGCTCTCAGTGCCCAACACCCTGCCAAGGGCAGTTGTCCCTCAGTTCATCTCTGGGACAACAGAGGTACCACATGTTTGTCGTGATGGTGTATGAAGGCAAACTTCAGAGGGTGGTAGCATGTGTGGTAAGGGAGAGAGGGCGGGAAGTGCATCTCGGATTCATGGCAGCAGGGAAGACAGATGCTAGGAGTTCTCTGAGACACCTGCAGTGCCCTGATCTCCCTCTGTACCTCTGACCTTGACCGCATCATTCAGTGCTATACCCTGAAGCCCAAACACCCTCGTGTCTCCCAGGCTGCCTAGATCTAGAAGCAGATAGCTTGGCCTACCCTTGCCTTCCAGATTCTGCTCTGCTGGACTCCGTGTGGTCCCAGGCAGATAGGACTCCCTAAGATCATAAACAAGACTCCTGTGACTCCCACCTTTCCATGCTGTTTCCCTGATGGGGTTGCAGGGGCGGGCACGCTTATATATTATAGTGTACAGAGTATGTAAAGACGAGAAAGGTCTAAGCTGGTTTATTTGTCCTATGTCACCATGTGATACCCTTCACTGTATTATAATACTGTAAGAAGGTCCTTGGCAGATACTGGCACCATGCTCTTAGACTTCCCAGCTTCCAGATTTAAAACAAGAAAAATCTTGTATTCTAAAGGGGAAAAAAAGCCTTGTCTATGACACTCAGTTATAGCAGAGGAAAATAGATGAGAACAGCAGGAGTGTACCTTGCTCCTGTTGAGGGCCTAGTGCTCTTCATTCATCATCATCACAGAACAGGCATTCTCTATGCCTACCCCACGACTGCAGACTCTGACTCCCACATATCCTTAAGGCCCTCCAGCTAGACCTGCAGCTTCACAAGTCTGCTCTCCAGACCAACACATTCAAGCAACGATCAAACAGGTGTGCCGACATGATCCTTCCATCTTGTTTATATAATTTGGATCACCCAACACCCTGGTCTTCTTTCCCACCTCTCCCGCTGCCGTCACACTTCTTGAGGGATTCGGAAATCAGAGACAGAAATTCTCATTCCTGTCTCACAACCAAGCAAGGGTCCCAGGCCAGGAGGAGGCCTGGTGACTCCAGGGGTACCTACTTAGTGGTCCTGGGCCCTTAGAGACCTTCCCATTCCCAAAGATGTTTGGTGTGCCTGTAAGGAGCTTTCAGGTCACAGTGAAAGGAACCAAGATGGGACATGGAGCCTGTCCTTCAGGAAATCAACTCAGGGAAGTGGCCAAAGTACCTGTAGGTATTAGCGGCGAAAGTGGGTCACTATGGAGGGGAATGGCTAAAAAAGGAAAGCTCTGTTTCTGGAATCTAGAGTTGGTTGCCTTGGAGCTGAATATCCCCTGGGGAAGACCCAGAAACCTCACTCAGGTTGAAAGGAACCATAGGACTCCTTACATGAACTTAACAGACAAAAAATTCCTGGCAGAAATCAAGAAACCCTGAGCGTCACCACCACCACCACCCACCCCTGCCCCTACCTATTCCACCATCTTGGCCTCCGTGGGTCTTTCACCTAGAACCAGGCTGAAAGCCAGGGTTGAGCCTTGAGATGGGCATGGTGGAACTATATGGGCCACTCTCTGTTTTCTGGGTTGTTTCTAAACTCTTCCATTTCCCAGTAAGTAGAGCATACCATGGAGAGCTAACACTGAGTTACAAGAGCAACAGGGTGGCACCCACAGAATGGAGGCTATAGTCTTGGTCCCTCTCTCCCAGAGGCAGCTAGGGATAGAGCCCAGCAAGTATGACCCATGTACTCTTCCGAAGGGAACTAAGCAGCAGACTAACACCTTCCTGGGTGACAGGTCTAGGGGTGATGTCCATCACTCCCATTGCTTAACACAGAGGAAAGGGCACAACAGGAAGCCAGAATAATGTGACGTCAGACACCCCACGTCCCTAGACTTCAATCTTTTTACCACCAAAATGGGAATAATAATTATATCTCCTTTCTGGTGGTTGGGAGAACTGGGTGAAATATGTGAAAATGTGTGTATTTAAGGCTTACTCTTCTATATAGATATAAAGTATTGTTATCTGTTATGGCTTGAATCTGAAATATCCCCCGCAGACTCACATGTTGGATGCTTGGTCCCCAGCTGGTGGCTCTATTTTAGGACTTTCTCAAAACTTTGAGAGGTGGAAGAAGTAGGTCACTTCTTAGGGAGGTAGGTTCTTAGCAGTATGGTATCTCTAGCTACTTCCAGTCACTCTCTGCCTCCTGTTTGTCTTGGACTCTGACATCCTACACCATGCATTCCTGCTGCTGTGACCTTCTTTTCTATTGTGTGGTTGCCCAAGCAACCACAGACCCAACAGTCTGAAACCGTGAACCAAAATGTATCCTTCCTTCTTTAAGTTATTTATTTATTTATTTATTGGTCATAGTGACACCAAAGTGTTCTCCCCCCCCACCTCCGTGTATGTGAGCGATTGGTTCTCAGCTGGTAGCACTGTTTGGGGGAGGTTGTAAAACCTACGGGAGATGGAGCCTTGATGCCTCCATCAGTAGGTCACTGAAGCAGGCTTTGAGAGTCCATAGCCTTGATCCACTTCAGTCCTCTGTCTCTTCTTTGTGATAGCTGTTAAAAGTGTGAGCTCTCAGCTTCCTGCTCCAGCCACCTACTGTCATTGCCTCGCCTATCATTACAGACTCCTAGGCCTAGAACCACAGCCAAGATAAACTCTTCCTTCCATAAGCTGCTTCTGGTCACAGGATCTTATCACAGCAGCCAAAAAGCGATTAAGACAGTAACCAAGACTAAAATTCAATCAACCGATCAATCAATAGCTGGTTCAAAAAGCAGAATTAGTGCAACCACACCTTACCATGTGGCCCTTAAGCCTTTGGAACAGGTTTACAGAAATTCTTATCCTCAAGTCCCTCCTATCAATAACACCTCCAAATATGCATATGCTGATAAGTGGTTGTGCTCTAGACTGAATATCTATGTTATTACAAAATCCATAAGTTGAAATCCTAAGCCCCAGTGGGAAGGCATCAGTGGGTGGGGTCTTTGGAAGGCAGCAAAGTCCTAAGGGTGGAGCCTCACCATGAGATTAATGTTCATTCAAGAGTGTCCCTGGAGAGCTTGCTGGCTTCTTTCTCCTTGTTGGAACACAGCAAGAAGATAGCTATCTGTGAAACAAGATCTCACCAGACACTGAGTCTGCCAGCACCTGGAGCCTGGATTTCCCAGCCTCTAGAGTCATGAGAAATGAATGCCATTGTCTTGGCCTATAGTACTGTTATCGCCATGGCTGAAGAGACTGAGGCACAGTGGCATTAGTGATCTTGTACTCTCTGCTTTGAGCTATATGAGAAAAAAACTCACTCTTTTCCACAATGTGAGCCTAGACACTAGGCTATGTACCTGATTGCCTACCAGTCTCGCCCACTCTGATTCTGACCTGTGGCTGGAAGTGCATGAGCTCCCCTGAAGAGCACTGAACAGCTTTCTAGAGTGCTACCAAACAGAAATGAAAACCAGATCCTTGGGAATTCCCACAGCAGGCTGGTCACCCTGTAATAAGGAATCATAGCTACTTTGTGTTGTTCCCATTTTCCAGAGACCAAACAATTAGAATCAGTTTCAAAGCAAACCCTCTCCTCCGGGTGCTCAGCTCACTCTCTTCGCTCTAGGCTCTCCTCCGGCTCTAAGCCATCCTCAGAGAAATGCCGGCTTCCTTTCTCCTTCCTTACTTTTGAGCATTTCCCCACTAAGTCAAGGCCTTTGCGTTTTTCTTCGTACAACACATTGCCAGATCACTTCTGATCTACAGGAGACTCCTACTCCTGTGTATCCTGTTACTTCCCCTTCGCCCCTGTCCCCACTCCATCTGTTCTGGTTTCATGGCTGTTGTTCACCAAGAGCAGCACAGGGTAGAAAAGGGTTATTAGGCTGATAGCTCCAGGTTAGGAGTTCATGGCGGAGAGGAGGCCAAGGCAGGAACTCAAGCAGCTTGTCACAGCACACCCAGAGAGTAGAGAAACACAAACGGGAATTGGGCTACCTTTTTGCCGCCTTCTCATTTTGTACTGAAGCTAGTCTTCTTCATGCTTCCTTTCTTGGGTTCTTTCTTTTACTGATGATTTCATGCATGCATATAATGTGTTCTGATCAAGTCTGCCTCCATTTCCTCCCCTCCAATTCTTCCCCTATCTTCACCACCGTTATTCCCTCCTGATTCCAGTGAGGGGCCTCCTCACTGAAAGCAGCTCACTCTTCCTCTTCACCCACACAGTTCAGGAGCCCCTGCCTAGGGGATAGTGCTACCCACAATGGTCTGAGTCTTACTGGATCAACTAACAGTTAAGACATTCCTCCCCAAAGCCTATGCATAGGTTAAACTGATCTAGATAATTCCTCATTCAGGCTCTTTTCCCAAATGGCTCTATGCTGTAGCAAGTTGACATTTAAAACCAATAGCAACACCATGTCAGTCCATCTTCTGCTCATAGGCACCCGCTCGAATGTGTCTGCGGCATTCTTTAAGTGCACACATACCCTTGTCAACCATGGAGCATCATTCTGAATGCGATGGATGTTCATAAATGATATTGTCACGTGAATACTACTCTATAATTTGCTTTTATCAGCCATCACTGCCTTGGCGCTCTCATACCTGGCTAGCTGGTTCTAACACTGCATAGGGCCCCATAGTGAACGCCCATCACAATCTGTTCTTCTGTCTCTCATCCAGCCCCTTGCACTCACCACATGCCCCCTTCACCCTTGGTGGGGGACTTTCTGCAGGATTCATCCCCAGGAGCATACAGATTGGACCAGAAGGCACATGCCTACTCAGCTCAATAAATCCACAATTATTTGAGCTGCCATCTTAGTCTATTTGTGCTGTTATAACAGAATTCCACTACAAGGAACAGAAACCTCCTTTTCTGGAGCTTGGGATATTCGAGGTGAAAAGATTCCCACCCGGCATCATCACATGGCAGGAAGCAGAAGACAGCGTGTCAGACTAAGAGAGAAGGAGGGAACACATCCTTCCATCCTTTCAACAGACATCCATTCGGATCCATTCTGAAGATCACTGACCACTTCCTTTGTGACAGCGCTGAGCCGCCTGTAAAGGCATTAGATATGGGGTGACTAAAGTAGCTAAATAGATAATTAGCACTAGATTTGCCAGATTGCCTTTTTTTTTTCTTTTTTTGGTTTTTCGAGACAGGGTTTCTTTGTTGCTTTGGAGCCTGTCCTGGAGCTTGCTCTTGTAGACCAGGCTGACCTCGAACTCACAGAGATCCATCTGCCTCTGCCTCCAGTTTCTATCAATTGCACCTATATTCTTTAATTCATAGCATTTGGGCCTCTTCTCAAATGTTTGCTGTCATAAAGATGTGTTAGAAATCTGTTTAGGGTACACATAAGTTTGGGGATCTCATAACTAGAAGTCCACGTCCTATCTTGGGACAGGAGGAAGAGAAAAGATGAAGTAAACTCCAAATAAAAGTGGAAGGAGGAAACAGAAACCTAAAAGGCAGTATTTTCTTGTGTAGATAAATGATTTCAGTCAGTCAGCAAAGACACCTTTGCCCTTGTCAGTGAGTGGGCAGGTCTGAGAACTACTGTGTTCAGAACAGGACATCCCAACAATCACAGGACAAAACCTACCAAAAAAAAAAAACAAGTATTTGATTCTCCCACATGAATGAAAGCCAGCTCTTACTTCAGGACCTGCTGAGTAAGGTGACAGATATCCCTTAATAGGTCTTCCCCTGACCATGCTGGAGGGGCCAGAATGGAATTGAGGAGAAGATGGAAGATCCTTAAATGTCACATCTGCGACCTTACTTGCCTCCCTCAAGCCTGACCCAGCCCTGTTATCCCCCTCCCCCACCTCCTGCTCTTGACAATGGACAAAAAGCACACATCGCATGGTCATTTCATTCATCTTTAAGGTTTCTACTATCCCACTGACTTTTCACAGCCACACTAAGGGAGTTTGTTTGACAAGAGGGCACACTGATTCCAGAGAGGCCCTGCAGCCAGTTAAAGAGACCGACCCCCCTTTCATTACTATCCCTGCTGCTGTCCCTAAAAAATACTGCCACCAGGCTGGTGCCTTCCACTGTAACATTCATCTGCCCTAAAGTTCTTCGAAGATAATCGGGACGATTCTGCAACGTCTCAAAGACAGGGTAGGAGTCAAGCCCTGCCCCTCAGCCAGGCCGTGAAGCTAGTTAGTCCTAGAATATGTTCCTGCAGCTAATCCCTTGTCATTATCCAACAGTGCCACACCTCTGCTCCTCTACATTTGCCTCTGATGTCCTTGCGTCTCTTCTCTAACCACAGACACCCTGCAGCTCAGATAGAATCCTTCAGGACTCCGCTGACCCTTCCAAGGCTCTCATCAGATCTTTATCCTTGCCCTCCTGGCCGGTGTCTGACTCCTCCACATTAACTCATCCCAGCCACCATGCCACAAAGTCACGTGCTCCACGAGGCAGGCAAGAAACTGCCTCGTTCTTGGTCTACTATATCCAAGGCAGGCATGCAACACACAGCCCCCCAAGCGCCTCATCATTCTCTCTCCTTCAGCAGCTGCACCAGCCAACAGCCTCAGATTCCCTTTTAAAGGCAGTAGAAGGAGGTGAGAGAACTAGCTCAGCAGGCACAGTCCCCAGCAGATATCCTGTCTCATTCTCTGGATCCTTCTATCGTTCTGATGATGGTAGCCTTTCACCCTAACTTCCTGGGTCTGCAAAAAAAAAAACAAAAACACAAAAGAGACAAACAGGGCTGACTTCTCTAAAAGACATCAATGATAGGAAATGCAGGACCCTGTTGAGAGAATTGGGGGCCCAGGGTTTGACCTTGGGGAACAGTGATGGGGGTTGGGATAAAGAACAAAATTTGTTCCTGTCTCTCCTCCTTTTACCTAGGTCTTTATATAAAGTGCATATTAAACTATCTTGAAATGAAGAAAATAAAGTTGCCTGAAGAGGCCCTGGTATAGAGAGCAAGGAGACAGCAGGGTCAACGCCATTGTACATACACACACACACACACACACACACACACACACACACAATGTACAGAACACATATATATTCGAGTACGTGTATGACTCCGGAAATTTACTTTGGGCTTTGGCTTTGCATCAGCAGGCAGTTATACCCCCCACTGGGCACAGGTGCATACACTCCTTTGTCCCTTATGCATCCCTCCCTTACCTCAGCCCAACTCTGGGGACAGCTCTGCAGAGGAAACAAGCCTGCAGCTGTGATGACAGAAGCAGGTCCAGGCCAGGAGCATCTCTAGAGCCAGGAGGGAAGGAGAAAGGCCCTTGGGACCAAAGAGAAGACACCAGGTCAGTCTAAGGGGAAATCACCAAGGAGACGTAAATTGCCAGGGCTGGGGGCCCTAAAGTGGCTTATATACAAATGAACATACCAAGTGTCTGTTGAGATTAAGTTCAGTTTTATTTTTTTAACCTTTTTTTTGACAGAATGAATGTACAAGCTAAGGGAATACAGAACAACACCATCCACTCTGCAGAGAGGAAGACGGAGACCCAGCCACACAGTGCATCTGAGTGGGCGATGGAGAAGAAGCAGCTGCATTCTCAAGCTCAGAGAGCATCTAGACCCCAGCCAGAGTCTCTCACAGACCAAACTCCAGGAGACAGATGCATGGATCAGGTGAGCCAAACCAGCTGAGATGCCAGGCTGGCAACTGACTGCATGAGTGTGGGGCCTAAGAGATGGAAAGGCCAGAAAGAGGGACCAGGGAGCAGTCAGAGAGAGTAGATGAGTGGATATAGAATACACAGAAGCCAGACGCAAAAAGGAAAAGGTGCCCAGGGCAGAGTCTCCCCAAATTTTCCAGCAACAGAACAGAGGTAGAGCAGGAAGAGCCACTCACCAGCCTCTTAATACTCTCCAAGGAATTTGGAATAGAAAGACATGGGTTCTAATGCCCTCTCGGTAGCAGGCATGTGACCCTGAGTAAGTCACTTAACCTCTCAATCCCTAGTGTCAATATTAGTAAAGCCGGGAAGAACCATCCCAGCCCCGCCCCCTCCACAGGGCAAGCAAGGGTCTCGTGAGATAGTGGATATGAACTGATTTATCAAGTGCTATGCTTCTTCCTAGCAGGCAATCAAGTGGAGAGTTGGGGCCTGAAGGTAAGAGCCTTCTTAGCCACAAAAGCAATTAGATGGACTGGGATGGACTGGACTTCATTCCTAATGTTTTCCACCCCCACCCCCAGTTCCCAGACCCAGTGATGTGGGATGAGGTCAACTCCAAATGGCCTACAAGTCAGCTCTGTCTTCTATTCAGGCTCTGACACCTCTCACCTTCATGGCCCTACACAAATCACCTTTGAACTTCCACCACGCAGAGGACTTGAATCTGGGTGGTTCCCGGTCGTGGCTAGGAACCTGGTTTTTTGCATGAATCCTGCTGTACTTTTCACTGATGGTGGCCCATGAGAACTCGGTCTGAGTTTAAGTTTTGCTGCTTTGGTAGGAAATTCTGCTTTGCATTATCATGCAGAGGAAATCATTTTCACTTCCCTCCGTGAGGATGGGCCTTTCTCTCCTAAGACCTGGGCCAGTTTCACCATGGAGCATGGTGGCTGCAGGTGTTTTTCAGTGGTGTGGGGTCAAAGACCTTTATGTCCAGCTCTCAAATCTCAAACAGGAGAAAGATTGGAGGACATGGGTACTGTAGTTTTGGGTAGGCCTAAGAAAGATGGGGGTAAGAGCCTGGGGAATATGAAGAAAAGAACAAGAAGAGGCTTTGGACAAGCATCTGAGTCTCTGTGCCCCATTCCCCTGAAGTCTACTGATGGTTTATATGGTGGTTTGAAGGGGGAACCACCCCTCAGACTCAGGCATTTGAATACTTGGTCCTCAGTTGGTGACACTATTTAGGAAATTTTAAGAGGTGTGGCCTTGTTGGAGGAAGTCTATCACTGGGAGCAGGCTTCCAAAGCAGCCCTACTTCCTGTTTGTTTTATTTGTGCTTGTTGGTATGTGAGTTTTCCCCAAGAGCGTTCTCAGCTTTCTGTTCCTGTCACCATCCCTGTCCCTTACTGCCATGCCTTCCCACCACGATGAACTCTAGTCCCTTTGGAACTGTAAGCCAAAATACTCTCTCTCGGCTGTAAATTGCTCTTGATCATCATGATCACAGCAACAAAAACATAACTAATACAGCTCAGGACTCAGAAAAAGCCAAGTCAGGTGATCCAGACCTCAAGTTCTAAGGAGACACCAAATGAACTAGCACCTCTGCTGAGCACAGCACGCCCCAGAGCACAGAGCCAACCACACCTAGGCAGCACCCCACAGTGACTGGGAGCTGGTCTCAGCTGCAACCACAGAGCTTACCCACTGAGCTTCTCCTTGTTTTTCAAGCTCTCCCCTCTATGCCAAGCCTTGAATGTTAATTAGCTTACATTCAAGAAACCGGGGTTCATGTTAGCCACAGTCTCAAGAACAAATGCTGCACCTTGAACCTAGAGCACCCTCCCCCCACTTCAGTGCCACTGACATCTGGGGCCAGGTAACTCTGCTGTGAGGACTGCCCTGTGTGTTATACAGGAGAGTGAGTTATGTCCTGGCTTTTCTACCTACTAGATGGGGATGAGGGTGGAGGAGGCATTGCTAATTCCTTACCCCTAACATCTCCCTTAGTAGAGCCTGCAGAGAGAAAAAGGATACAGCTTTTAGCTATGTGTACCATACTAAATACCCCTAGCTGTAATACCAAAAATGTCTCAAGATAGTACTAAATGCCAGAGAGGCAAAACCTCTCTCACTTGAAGACCGCTGCCATACAAGTTCAAAGAGTAGAGTCCAGGAAAAGAACCCAGTTGCAGGGCTGCCCAAGAGATGGAGTAGACATTTATTTGCTATAGCAGACTTTCTCTCCCCCAGTCCTTTCCAACTTACCTCATCTCAGACCGAGACACCTGATGAATTGCTAAGGGATGACTAAAATCACACTTCCCCAGGGGACCATCACATCCTAAAAAGAAATTTGGACCTTGTGATAGAATCAACTGGTAAACTCTATGGGCCTCAGATGCAAGACATGCTGGAAGGCTATTAGAGGGCCATATGGGAGAGGAAGGCAATTTAGGATCAAGGGAAGGGACTCAAGCAGAGCCCCACTCCTGGGCCCAGATAACAAAGCCCAATTTTGAGTCTAATCAAGCTACAATTGATGTCTGTGAGTCCAGGGGATCTGGTCTCCCAGCAGGAGTTCTCCCTGATTTCACAGAGGTCTGTCAGGGTTTAAGCAGAGTCCTAGCTAGTGGATGCAAGAGCAGAAAGCATCTCTGACTTCCACAAGAAGTGAAAAAAATCACCACAGGGCTGGAGAGATGGCTCAGCAGTTAAGAGCGCTTGCTGATCTTCCAGAAGACCCAGGTTCAATACCTGTCATCTAAGTTGGATAACGTACAACCACCTGCAACTCCAGCTCCCCCCAGATCCAGCTCCCTCTTCTGGCCTCCGTGAACACTGACACACTCATGCTTATATACACCCTCAGATACATATTCACACAAATAGAAAATAAAATCATTCTGAACATAAAGAAAACATGTAACAGCTTTTTTAAAAGAAGAAAAAAAATTCCAGGAAGATTATTCTCCAAGCAACAAGGCTAAGACAGAAAGAGCCTTGTGCCCCTGAGGGGCTGAAACAACTAAGCTCCATTAATGGTCAGGTGATGGATCTATTGTACCTAGAAGGGCTCGAAGAAAGAAGAGCTTCTAGTTACTTGGGGACACCAGGGATTTACTAGAGGAGAGGAGTTGCTAGTATCCACACTTGCTCCTGATCGGGTGGGGTGACCCAGGTATGAGGTAAAGCCCAGTATCTGTCTATAGGATGGGTGCTATACCAGCTCCCTGGCTGATACACTGCCAATCCCCATGGGCTGTGGAAAACACAGAAAACTCTTCCAATGCCATCTACTGTAGTTTGAATGAGTCACCCAAAAAGATCAGTGTGTTAATAAAGCTTTGGTCTCCAATGTCACACTTCAAGGAAATTATAGAAACTCTGGGAGGTGGTAAATAGCAAGAGATCTTGGGTCATTGTTTGCACGCCCCTGAAAGCGGCTGTGGGACCTTATTCTCTTGCTTCCAGGCTGGTGACAAATAGGTAGTTAGCTCAACCGTACTCCTCACCATTGCCACCCAGCACACCAACCACAGACCTAAAAGTAACTACTTCATCTGATCTTAGACTAAAGCCTCTAGAAACATAGAACCAAAATTTACCTTTATTCTTGCTAAGTTGATTGTCTTAGGAATTTGTTATTGTGGCAGAAAACAGATGAGCACATTATCTCTTGACTAAATCAGGCTTGACATTTATGGAGCTTGAGGAGAGTTGGGGAGAAGGAAAGTTGCAGAGTGAGTTCACACGGCAAGTGGCAGGAAGAACTGGCTGTGAACGCAGACCAGCCTACAGTCAGGTCACCCAGGCATGGGTCACTGTGCCTCGAGCAAGTAACTTAGTCTGTATGCATTTCAAGGTCCTCCTCTATAAAATAGTGCTAGTAGGAGATTCCTGCATCAAAGGAGCTTGGGATTTAATGGTGATAGGTCTTCTGGTTTTCTGGCACACAACTACTAAAATCCTTAAAATATCCAAAGTGATACCTGCCTTTCTGTAAGCTAATGAAGAACTGGAAGTTGGCAGCCTCTGGGCAGAATAAGGGGGCTGGTTACTGAATTACCTAGGCAGGGCTTGTTTCACGGACCACCTTCAGGCTGTGGAGAGAGTCTACTAATTTAATCAATAATGTGTATGCAATGAAACCTCCTCAGAATCTCAAAAGGACAGCTTCCAGGTAGCTAAACCCATGGACCCAAAGACAGAGGCATCCTTTCTCACATGCCTTGGTTACATAGCTCTCCCACTCTATCCTGCGTAATACAGCTACAATAAACAGTGGGTGTTTCCCTGAAGTCCTTGAGCCTCTCTAACAAACTATACCCCCGAGAAGAGGTTATGGAAATCCCCATTTGTAGGTGGTTGGTAAGAAACACAGATAAAAAGACCTGGAGTTTATAATGTCATCTAAAGTATGGGTAGGGTGAGAACAGCATTGTGGAAGTGAGCCTTTGACTTATGGAATCTGACGCTAACACCCAGTAGAGTGTCAGAACAGGATTGAATTCTGGGACATCAGGATGGTATCAGCTACATAATTAACTATATTATGAATTTATTTATCTATACTGATATATGATAAACAATTTTTATTTAATGTATTGGCATATTGAAATATAATTATACATGTCATTAAATATTCTATTGGTTCTGTCCCACTAGAGAACCCTGACTAATTCAGGGCTCACCATACTTTCTCAGCAAGATCATATCAAGAAAGTCCCAGAAATAAGTATGTATCCCCCAGCATTTGCTCTCAGATATCTATACGGGTTGTTGAATAAGCATACATGAAGAAAAAATAATATATGTGTATATGTATTATATATATAGTATACATAATAGAGGTATAAGTTTGTTTATTCCTACACTCTAGGAAATGAAATTCTATACATATCGCTTTGGCACACTGCACAGCACAAGGAGTCCTCAACAAGTATACTTTATTCTTATGACAACTCTTACAGCCCTCCAGAAATAGCCTCTGCTCTCTCTTCAGCACAGTGCACAGGGAACATCTGCTAGCTTGGGCCACAGGCTCAGGGAACACTGACTCCGAGGGGTGTCAGTCTCTGCACCCAAAGATGACCCAGACATCCTGATGCCCTTCTTACAGCTCCAGAGCAGATTCCTGCAGAGGAAGGTCAAATCCAAGAGCAACCTCTGCTCGGAAATCAGAGGAATGCCGGAAGGGGGTGAGCGGCTGGTGCAGCCTGTAGCTCTGGGAAATGACAGGTTTGTCTTAATGTTCTGAAGCTACAAGGCAGCAGATGGGACAGGGAAGTGGGGTTTGGCTCCCAAGTGGCCTCCAGCTGGCCCTGAAGAATCAGCAACTTTACCCTTCCAGGGCTCTGGCTGCCACCCTTTGAAGCAATGATTAGAGGCCAGCAAACACATTCAGGACTGCAGCAGGACAGTGCACCTGTTGTTGGCATGACCTCAAACATGCAGAGTGAAAGTGAACCCTAGAAATAAGAGACAGGGACAGAGCCTGTTGGGAAGGAATGAGAGGCCTCGGTTTGCCTTAGAAGTGGAGGCAGTGCCTGGAGATATCCTCAGAGAGGCGGACATCGGGGAGGCAAGAAAGATCAAAGGCTTACTTACCAATAGGTATCCAGAGTTCACCTTCCTTTCTGTGGCCATCATCAGGCATCTGCAAGCTCCTAAGGGCAGGACCCACTGTGTTGGGAACTGTGGACCCCCAGACCCTGAATTTCCTGTGATCCCCTGCCTGCTGGAGCAAACAACTTGTTTTCCTATGCTTGCAGCTGTTCTGAGCAAACAACTTGTTTTGCAGCTGCTCTGAGCTCAAGACCCTCAGTAGTTTCTGATGGCAGGGGAGTGGTTTCTGGTGGGCTTGCAGCTAAGAGTTAGGGCATGACCATTAGTCAAGGAGACCCTATATAAACTGCCCCGGAACAAAATAAAGAGGGCATTCTTGGGCATTCTTGGAGCATTCTTGGCATTACCCGTGTCTGTGTGTGTGTGTGTGTGTGTGTGTGTGTCTAGAATACAGACTGTTGCTTTTGTTTGAAAGAACAATGCATGGGGATTATTAAATCAGGAGATCTGAAATCATTCTATAAACCAATGAATACTGTTGACACTAACGCTGGCAGGTTTGCTAAAATTTTACGATGACCACATCGTTCTGTGGCCAAGATGATCTAGGGACTACATAGATTACTCAGCATTGAAGTGTACTTGCTGTTCTTCTGGAGGTCCTGGGTTTGATTTCCAGCATCCACATGGCCACTCACAACCATCTGTAACTCCGGTCCTGGAGGATTTAATACACTCTCCTTGTCTCTGTGGGCACCTGGCTCAAGCATGGTACACAGACATACATGCAAGCAAAAAATGCACATACAAAATTAAATAAATTATTCCTTTTAGAAGACGTTAATGTTTCATCTAGCATGTCAAATATACATACATTTACTGCAGCAAACCAGGGACCCTCAGACAACTGTCAGTCACTAAAGGACATCTATACTTAAGCATCATAAAATATAGGATTCATACGTGCCCAGGTGACTTCCTCCAGGCAGGGAGCCCTATTTTGAAATTACCCTATTGCAAAATCAACAGTAGGGAACAGGCCTTGGAGAAATCTCACACCAACTCCACACATCAAGTGTTCTGCGTGAAGAAAGGTGTGGCACGGAACTCACTGTCACCTCCCTCACTGCTCTAACCAGCCAATCCCCACTCCTCTCTTCCCACAAAGGAGCGTCTCTATGACCCACGATGTGTCTTCTCTCAAGGCACAGCAATAGCTTCCAGCCTCCATGAGGCCACTCTAATTCTTCTCTGTGCTCTGTCTTTGAAAAGCAACAATCACAAATTCGATATAACTTCTACTAGAAATATATCCCATGGCATTGGGCTCACCATCCTGAGGGCACTGCAAAGAATGTCATGCCATTACCGACCTGTAAGTCTGCACTGCAGTGAAATAAACATGATCCATCTAAGGCCAATGATGCTTTATTTTGCCCAAAGAGGCTATAGAGAGTCACAAGATGCCAGAGAGCCCTGATAAGCCAATGGCTTACCACCTGGGAGTAATGTCACCTGGCCATGAATTGATAAAGAAGCCTCAGAGATTATCGTGAGTCAAGATGCCTTCAGACTAACTCTGTGTCCTTGCACTTAACCGTTTTTGCAAATCTTTCCCAAGGACAACCCTCCCTTAATTATGCCGCAGTGTGTGTCTGCACACCTGAAATTAGAGACTTCTGATGGTGTTACGACTAGATGCTTATCTTCAAGCTGGAATATGCATCATGACATGCCAATGTACTCACCTACCAGATCCTAGAAAACACTCTCCCAAACGGCCTTGAGACAAGAGACACGTGGGCACAGAAAGAGATGGATCAGGTACGGTACAGAAGATTCAAAAGAAAATCGCTCTCTTTGCAGAGAAAAGATTCCCACTCCTAGCCCTCAACCTCAGCACCAAACCAGAATGGGGCAATTTAGTGTAAGAGCAGTTTTTACTCCTCAAAGGACAAAGGCAGGAAAATACAACACACACCCTTGTTTCCGAGACCCTGGTAAGCTGTTATAGGAGGTGATGCACATGGTTGGGGTGTGAACATCAAATGTCCCTTGAAAGCTCATGGGTTTGAACTCTTGGTCCCTAGGTGGTGGCACTGCTTTGGAATGATATAAAACTTTTAGGAGATTTGCTAGAGAAAGTGAGTAGCTGAAATCCCCAACTGCATTTCCTATCTGTTCCTCCTTTCCCAATTGTGGACACAATGTGGCCAGTCACATCACCTTCCTGCCATCAGGTTTTCCCTGAGGAACAGTATTTCTTCTTAAACAGTGAGCTACAGCAATGAGAACATTAACTAATACTCACATAAAGTTCTAAGCATAGTGCTGGAGAGATGACTCGGCAGTTAAGAGCACTTGATTACTCTTCCAAAGGCCCTGAGTTCAATTCCCAGCAACTACGTGATGGCTCACAGACATCTGTAAGGGGATCACATTCCTTCTTCTAGTGTGCATGAAGACATAGCACTTATATACATAAATAAATGAGGTTTTTTTTGGTTGGTTGTTTTTTTTAAAAAAAAAAAAAAGCTACAAGTGTAATACCTGAGTGAGAAACTCGGGGGATAGTCAACTCTCAATTCAAGTAGACAATAGGGGGACCTGTGTAGATGGGGAGCTTCCCAAAGGAAGCTGGGTATTCCTTACAAGTAGGTTTTAGTAATGTGTTGTCTTAATTAGGGTTTCTATTGCAGCAATGAAATACCATGATCAAAGCAACTTGGGTGGAGGGGCTTATTTGGCTTACACTTCCACAGCACTCTGTATTATCAAAGAAAGTCAGAACAAGAACTCAAATAGGCCAGGAATCTGGAGGCAGGAGCTGATGCAGGGGCCATGGAGGAGTGCTGCTTACTGGCTTGGTCTTCATGGCTTTCTCAGCCTGCTTTCCTATAGAAGCCAAGACCACCAGGGGTGGCACCCCACAATGCATTGGGTCTCCCCCATCAATCACTACTTAAGAAAGTGTCCTACAGGTTTGCCTACAGCTCAATCTTAAGGCATTTTCTCAATTGAGGCTCCCTTCTGTCACATGACTTCAGCTTGTAAAACTAGCTAGCACAGGTGTCATTAAAGTCCTTCAGTGACTGGTACCCCCAAATCCTTCAGGGCAATAGGAAAAGAGGCAGCATTTGAAGAAAACAACAAAGGTATACTGAATTCAAGGATCAGGGGTGCAGACTCCAGAAGCAGGGTACCCATGGCCTAGTTGACCTGAGAGTTCTGGGGTCTTCCTATCATCCCACTGGAGTCACTCATAATGTCTCCCTGTGCTCTTACATGTGCAAATTTGAATGAAGACTCTGTAACCACTTCAGTTAGCAGAATTTTTGAGTTGCCACCCAGTACAGCTGCAAACCTCTAAGAGACCCCTAGAGTCTGAGGCCACAGTTCCCAACCCTCCTCAAAGGAGTTTTCCACCTCGATGACTGAGATTTCCATTCCTTCCAGAAGTCTCTTCCCCTAGTATACCCTCCTGTTTCCCTCCTACTGGAATCTTCTAGAAGTCCTCGCTTGTCCAGAAAAAGGAAGATGATTAATTTAAATTTGAGAGACAGGAAGGGGATTATGCAGAACAAGAGACTCCATGGACAAATGAAAGGTTTGCTCAGAGTCTCAGATAAGTTAACTGCATTCCCAAGGTGAATTAATAATGAGAACACACATGTGCATACGCATGCACACACATGCATAGAGAGAGAGGGGGATACACACACACACATACAGAGAGAGAAAGACACACACAAAACATTCAGATCAATAAGAAAAAGGCAAACAGTCCAATGATAAGATAATCAAAAACCTTTAGCAGTCAATTCACAGAAGAAAATAAAGTATTATAATCGTGAAAAGATGCTCAGCCTCACCAGTCATGTGGAAACACATATTAAAACAACCACATACCAGTCTATATTCACCAGATCAAAGCAAAAGGCCTGACAGTGTGAATGTTGATGTAAAATTTCCATAATCCTCCAACTCAACTCCTGACTACACAGATGTCTCTTCTTACACTCAATTCTTCTTCCCACCATCTTAGTTACTCGTGGTCAACCGTGGTCCAAAAGTATTGTCCTACTTTGTTTTCTACTGTGGCGACGAACACCGTGACCAAAAGCAACTTGAAGTGGAAGGGTTTATTATGTGAGCTTCCAGCTTCTAGTCCATCACTGAGGGAAGTCGGGACAGGAACTCAAGCAGGAACCTGGAGGTAGGAGGTGATGCCAAGGACGTGGAGGAACACTGAGTACTGGCTTGTTCTCCACGGCTGCCTCAACAGGCTTTGTTCTATAACCTGCCCAGGGATAACATGGTCCACAGTGGGCTAGGTCCTTCCACATCAATCATTAATCAAGAAAATGCCTCCATAGACTTGTCAGGAGGCCAGTCTTATGGAGCATTTTCTCATTAAGGTTTCTTCTTCCCAGATGATCCAAACTTACATCACATTGAGAAAAAAAGAAGGAAGGAAGGAAGGAAGGAAGGAAGGAAGGAAGAAAAAATAAAGAAACCCAACCAGGACAAGTGTAAAATGAAAAGTTTTGAAATAAGGCTATTCAGATACCTTAGATAACTCTTATTATAGTGTATTGTTACAATTATTCTATTCTATTATTATTTAAAGTTGTCAAGCATCACTAGGGGTCTTGGAAAACATCTCCTAAGATCAACTGACACTATGGTATGTTCTAGAAAAGTGTAGCAGTCAGAGCAAGGGAAGACCCATGTCTCCTTGCATGAATGAATACTTGGGTGCCCAACGGTAATGGTGGAAAGAAGCATCACTGACATGAGAATGGATAAACAGCTTTGGAATTGGCATATAATAAAAATTATGTGTAATTAAGAGAAATGAACCAAGATTATAAGAATCACATGAGACCCTCCCATCATTGACATGAGAATGGATAAACAACTTTGGAATTGGCATACAATAAAAATTATGTGTAATTAAGAGAAATGAACCAAGATTATAAGAATCACATGGCCCTCCCAGCGCCAAGTGGCTTGGGCAGGTGGAAGACAGCCAACGGCCCAGCAGGCACCACTATGATAAACAGGTCTGTGGGGACGAAATGGATCAGGAAGAGGCAGAGCAGTTGGTGTGCTGTGGAGAGAAGCAGAAGTGATGATGTGACGGTGGTAAGGAACAGGCTGATACAGGTGGCCTGTGTTGCTGTCTGGGCCTGTGCCTGTGGCCCTACCGCAGCTGGGGTCTATGTAATATGTCTGTGATCCATGTTACCACCTAAAGTCTTTAGATGCTGGTGGTCTGGGACCCCTCCTGAGACCATGTTGACGTCCAGGGTCCATGCTGCCACCAAGGTCAGACTAAAGTGGGTGGCATGCACTGCCATGATGGTACCCAGGCCTGAGCTACTGCTAAGAACCATGTCTGGGTCTGTAGGTGGGGGGTCTATGTTGGTGTATGTGGCTTGTGTTCCCACCAAAAGCTGTGGGAATGCCAGGGTCTGGACCACCGCCTGAGGTCATGTTGTTATTCAAGGGTCACATGACCACTGGGATTATCACAGTCTCAGTGGCCTGTGCTGCCACCCAGAGTCTTGACAATGTCTAGCCTTGAGTTTCTGGGTCCATGACCCAACACAGCCAGGGTCTAGGATGATGTCCATGGCCTGTGTTACCACTGAGAACATGGGCACTGGAGAGCTGGTCCTGCCCTCGCTGGCCCCCTCAGTGAAGGAGTTGCCCGGCCCCAGGGAGAACTGACCCCAGTGTGATAGGCGTGGGAGAGCTGACTCCAAGACCCACGATGGCCCTGGGAAAACCACCCTCCCCTTTGCCAGCGTTCATAACAGGAGAGCTATCCTTGTAGGTGGGAGAGCTGGTCCCAGTGGCATGGGTGAGGGAGAGCTGGCCCTGACCCTTGTCTGAAGGGTCTAGGCCCGGTGGAGGCCCAGACTAACCAACTCAGCTACCTCCCCCAGGCCCACATTCAGGGCTTTGAGTTGGTCTACCCCAGCATCTACTCCATCTATGACCTACTGGACTGTGTGAAGGGGTCAGTGCTGTGGAGCCATAGCCACAGGATCTCGATGACTCAGGGAAATAGCCAGATATCCAAGAGAAGTTTAGGTGAGGGTCCAGTATTGATGGTGCACCAGAAGCCAGAGGCCTTGAACCAGACCAAGGACTCATTGCAATGAACATTTGTAAGTAAAGCTGTTTGGGCAAAAGGGTCTACTGTGTGACACACCGCAGCTCCCCAAACCACTACAACAAAATGAATATGTGACAGAGAGACAGGAAAGACAGAGGAGTGAGGTATTTTCTTCTTTCTTTTGTTTTTTTTTAATACATTTTCTATTGGTAGACCCAAGGGGAAGGTGGGGAGGAGGCTACAGGGTGGAGGGCAGACATGGAAGGACTAAGAAATGAGAGGTTGGGGTGCATGGTGCGAAATTCCCAATAAATCAATTAAAAAGAATTACATTAATAAAAAAGAATCACATGAAAAATCACCAATAATGTCGAAGGAAGAAAAGCAAATTAGACATGTATGTGATACTTTATATACACACTTTAAAATATGTAAAACTATGTAAATTTTGTACGTAAATACATACATACATACACATACACACACACACACACACAGCACTGTGTAGCTATTTCCTCCAAATTGTAAGATACCCACCTAGAAGAAGGGGGGAAGCTCATCAAACTTGGGAAGCTATGGACACTTGGTTTTTGTTGTTGTTGTTGTTTTGGGTTTTGGTATTTTTGGTTTCTCAGGACAGGGTTTCTCTGCATAACAGTCCTGACTGTCCTGAAACTCGCTTGGTAGACCAGGTTGGCATCGAACTCACTGAGATCCTCCTGCCTCTGCCTCCCAAGTGCTAGGATTAAAGGCGAGTGCCACCACCCTCCCAGCAGTACGAACACTTACAAGGCTCAGCAAGGTAGGTCAAATGAGCAATATACCCCATAGGCTCAGGCATTTAAACACTTGGTTGATATAGGAGGGTCATCTGTCTATGTGTTACTTTCATTGGTTAATAAAGA
>LOEQ01001882.1:295598-310598 GCA_001685075.1 Bramus lutescens
TCTTGATGGATTTTTCCTGTGACTAATAGGAAATGTCCTTCTTTGTCTCTTTTGTTGAATTTTAGTTTGAAGTCTATTTTGTTAGATATTAGAATAGCTACACCATTTCTTAGGTCCGTTTGATTGGAAATTTTTTCCCAACCCTTTACTATGAGGCAATGTCTGTCTTTGAAGTTGAAGTGTGTTTGTTGTATGCAGCAGAATGGTGGATTCTGTTTTTATATCCAATCTGTTAGCCTGTGTCTTTTTCTAGGTGGGTTGAGTCCATTTATATTAATGGATATTAATGACCAAGACTGTAGGGTGCTAACCACAAACTGACAGCTAAAGACAACACCTACACAATTCATTGACCATAGAGAAATTAAGTTGATGCCTACCTAGAGCCTTCAGCCCTGTGTGCTACCATCTTCAGTACAGGAAGGCACTCTGTATACTACCAGAGGAGAAAAGTAAACACCAGGCCAGTCACAAACCCTTTGATCTACTATGATATCCTGTCTGTAAGATATGTTAGGGTGACACAAAGCTTGTGGAAACAACCAAGTAACATTTCATTTGGCTTAAAGCTTCATGAGATGGAACCCACATATGACACTGCTTGGATGACCAAAATCCTGAGACTAGATAGCCCAGGGACCTAAGGTAAAACCAAATAAAAGAACATAGCAGTATAATTACTCTTAATGACATACTGTTATGCTCATCAATCAGTGCCTTGTTTAGCCATCATCAGAGAAGCACTCTCCTGCAGCAGATGGGAATAAATACAAACCCACAGTCAGACAATATGCAGAGTGAGAGAGGTCAGAACACAGAGCCCTAAATGGACCTAAATGGAATGTCTCCATCAAATCCCACCCCTCCAGGTTCAGAGAACCCTGTGGAAAAGAGTGTCAGAGCCAGAGGGGATAGAAGACTCCAAAGAAGCAAAGCCCTTTAAATCAACAGGATAGATGTACATGTGAACTCATAGAGACAGAAGCAGTATGTGTAGGACCTGCATTAGTCATTTGGGTATATATTATGACTTCCAGTTTAGTGCTTATATAGGATTCTTTTTCTTTATTTATTTTTTGTTTTTTGTTTGTTTGTTTGTTTGTTTGTGACAGGGTTTCTCTGTGTTAACAGCCCTCCCTGTTCTGGAACTAGTTCTGTAGACCAGGCAGGCCTTGAACTCAGAGGGATTCACCTGTCTCTGCCTCCTGAGCACTGGGATTAAAGGCATGTGTCACCACCATCTGGTTTGTATGGGATTAAGTGTGCTAATGAGTTGGTCTCTGCACCTATAGCTATTTCTTATGCCTTTTCTTGAACTCTTTTCTATAGGTGGAGTTTTCCTGTCTCCACTGCCTGCTTCCAAATAACTGGAAGCCACTTCCCAAATAAGTGACTTGGAGACAATATGAATTATAAATTCTCAGCCAATAGCTCAGGCTTATTGCCACCTAACTCTTACATTTAAATTAGCCTATACTTCCTAGCTATGCTTTTCCCTGTGGCTCATGGCTTATTGCCTTATTTTCTTCATGTCATAAATCCTCAGTAGCTGGCTAGTGTCTCCTCTGACTCCACCCTTCTTCATCCCATCATTCTGTTTGGCTTTCCCAACTAGATTTATCCTGTTCAGCTATTGGCCAGTCAGCTTGTTTATTAAACCAATCATACCTACAGTGTATAGAAGGGTTATTCCACAGCATTTCCCCCTTTTGTCTAATTAAAACCAAAGGTTTTAACTTTAACATAGTAAAAGTATATGTAACAAAAAGAATTGCAGTTATGAAATCCAATCTATTTGTATTTATATTTGGCAAAATTAGAGAAAATATTCTCTTTGTGAGTCTAAAATTTTATATCTAATTTGCTTTCTATCATAAATAAGAAAACTATAAGGTTAACTATTTAATCTTTAACTCCATCAAAGACCACAGAAGGATTAAATGTTACCTGACAGGGACATCTGGCTGCCTAGACATTCACCCAAAGTTTCCCTGTAATGTTGGAGCATCCAGCTCTGGCCTACAGGCCTAGCATATCTGACAGACTCTCCTGTGAATTTTGAAGGACTGTCCTACTTTGTCTTGGCAAAGTTTGGCCATCACATTTCTTGCATCCTGCTGGTCGTCTTTTGACACAATTGAGGCAATGGTAGCTTCTTTGCCCATCTAGCTAGCTTTTTCCATAATAAAACCAAACTCCATACAGAGTTTCTTTCATGCCCATCATCTTTTCTGAAGTAAATTGGTGATGCCAGGAGCAGGAGCAGATAGGCCTCACTGTCATGAAAAGACTTAGGTTGTTAAACAAATTTCACATTCTATATGTTTTTGAAGTATTTGAAGACTATCATCTATCTAAATATATCTGTGAACGACCTTGAAAACATAACTAACTGTAAGTTTGACTATTTTAGATTACTATTAATATATATTTTAATTACACATTACATTTTTAAATGAGCTGCATAAATGTGTTACCTTAAATGAGTAGAAAAATACATACAGCATAACAAAATTAACTTTAAATTTGTATCAATAAACCAAAATCCATACCAATGTAATTATTTAAGATCAATAGTTATTTTTGTATTAAAGTAAATTCAACAATCTACCCTTTTATCCTATAATTTCTATATTATATCCCCTTTTTTCCTTTAGAAAGAGATCTTTGAATTTAACTTTTTTGTTTAGCTTTTTTCTTGACTATGATCAATAATGACTTGTAACTAATCCTCCTTAAGTGATAATAAACATCTATAACCCATTTTTTGAGAATGTGGGCATAGTTCACTAGACTACTTCCTTTTGATTAGGGATGCTGGTTATCTTTGGGGGAGATATTGAGAAAATCAGGATAACTGTTAAGTCTTGGTTAGAGTATTCTGTGAGGCTAGATCGTCTCAGTCAGCAGCCTTGAAGCTGTTTAGGATGCTGGATTATCTGAACCATTTTTATTGGTATCTGGTCCCCTTACTCTGAAAATTAATCAACTTTTAAAGGATAGATAGATAGACAGACAGACAGACAGATAGATATAGATATGCATTAATATAAATATAGACTGTGCATTGTACACAAGTCAGCCAAAGATAATATTTTGTTATGTGTTTGAGCAGCTAAAATATGCATCATGTGTTTTGTAGTTCTAGGTTTATTTTTTTATGTCTATAGTCCAGGATTTCAATACAAATTCAAATTCAATCAAAGCTTATTTTCTTTATCCCAGAATGAATCCACAGCCTCTCATTTTCTGTGGAAAAAAAGCGTAACCTCTACCACAAAGTAACATATTTTTTACTTAAATTTTGAAATCAAGATATCTTTGAAATATATAGGTTGGTTGAATATGGAAGTTTTTACAGTCCAATGACTCTTAGCAGCCAAAAAAATTCTAAGATAACACAATAACACACAGGATCCAGATTCTCTGTGTATTTCCCTTCTTTATGTGACTGCTTATAATTTTTATTATCCTATTCCTTTATTAAGAACTTTTTTACCCCTTTTCTTTTCTCTCCTAAGACTATGTATATTTTTAACATACTGTAAAAGATTTAGAGGCTTTTTTCCATCTGAATCTGTCTTTACTATGTATCTGAAACCTTTTCTGTCCACTTGAGCAAAAACCCGAAACCCACGATGCGGTGGTAGCCAGCGCAGAGCTATCAAGGCCACAGATAGCAGGCTAGGAGAAGCTTCTCCATACTGTAGCCCATGAGAGAGACTGTACGATCAGACTTTTCACCCTGTGCAGAATTGGGATGTGAATAGAAGTATTGGACTGGACCCTTCAGAACCCACAGAAGGGAATGTCAACAGAATAAAAAAAAGTGTTCAGACAAGACTCATTGGTGGATACACATGTGGTGATATCTTGTTTGCACAAATAAAACTTGCCTGAAGATCAGAGAGCAGAGCTAGCCAGTAACCCACCATAGAGGTCTGGAGATCTGTACAGACAGACAGGAAGTCATACGCTTGAATAGAGAGAGGAAGTGATAAGTTGGGAGGAGACAGGAACTCAGTCTCTTTTCAGCTGGGAAGTTGCGTAGGTAAGGTGGCTGTGGGGTTTTTATGGCTTTCTTTGAGACAGGGTTTCTGTGTAGCTTTGGAGCCCATCCTGGAGCTAGCTCTTGTAGACCAGTCTAGCCTTGAACTCACAGAGAGCCACCTGCCTCTGCCTTCCAAGTGCTGGGATTAAAGGCATGCACGACTACCACCTGGCTAAGGTGGCTGTGGTTTTACTCCTTCATATCTCTGATCTCTCAGCATTTTCTCCAATATCTGACTCTGGGCTTTTATTATTAAGGCCTATTAGAACTCATGTTACATATTGATGCCCAACGTGGGGCTCAAACCCACAACCCTGAGATTGAGTCTCATACTCTATGGTTATCTAGTGGTTAGCTTCATCTTCCAATCTTGAAGCAAGCTTTATTTATGCAAACAAGATATCAACACACACACACACACACACACACACACACACCTGAACCCAGGGCAGAGACAGGATCTTTCCTTATAAAATAAATCCTCTTGAGGTTTTGTGCATATGTGAGTTTGAAGCAGGGTTCCCCTTACGTAGCCCTGGCTGTCCTGAAACTCACTGTGTAGATCAGGCTGGCCTCCAACTCATAGAGAGCTGCCTGCCTCTGCCTCCTGAGTGCTGGATTAAAGGCATGCACCATCATGCCCAGCTTATGAAGTCTTGCTACAACCAACAAGTTGGCCTCTTTCCATCCTGCCCCCTCCCCAGCTCTGAAGTCCCCTTGGGTCTAGACACCTAGTTCCAACATAGTCACCAGGAACCAGGTTTGTCTAGAGTACTAAGAGTGTATCCAGATGCAATTGACTTTACTCCCAGTCGTAACTTCTGATTCCATTTGGAGCCAGCAGAGGCTGCAGAGTAATCGAATTAGGCAAACATTATGGGGAAGAAAATGGGCCTGTAAGTAGCTTAAAGTGATGGAAATGACCTGAAGGTGACCATGCAAATGGTCTGTATAATATCCTGTAATAACCCTGTCCAGGCAGCCCGAGGAGGCTGGCTTCCAATAATGAGGTGTCTGATTAGAATAATATTCAGTGGGAGAATGTGTGAGTGTCTGCATAAATCAGGCCTGGAGAGCCTCCCCAATTAGCTGGGAAGGAGACAGGTAAGGTGAGTGCCAATTCTGCACCAGGAGGATGCTGGGCAAGCTGCAACCGTGGGGAGGGAAAGTAATCATCCTCTTAACAATTCATGACATTTTACAGCACTTTATAGTTTATAGACCCTCTTCTTGGGCAACATTTCATCTGATCCTCCCACAGTTGCTTTAAGGATTAAATGAGACAACTACTCTTGGGAGATAATGTTATCTTTGGGTTGGTTCCCCAGCAACCAGCATGTGTTCAGCACCTAATAGTTGTTCAACCAAGAAAACCATTGAGGACCATATATGACCATTTTCCACTCACCTAATTCTTCCCCCTGTTCATACAGGAGACATGAAGTGCTGTGGGAGCACATTCTGCTCCTTCAGCCAATAGCCTTTAAGATACCAGCTCACTGGGGCGTGGTCTCTTAATGCTTTAAAAAGCAGCAGGAACCTTGCACCAGCTCTCTTGCCTCTGGCTCCCGGCTCCTGCCTCCAGTTCTGGCTGCTGGACTCTGTTCCTGTTTGTGCTCAGAGGACTATTGTTTAGGACAGTGATCTGTAAGTTTTCCCCTTAAATAAAAAACCCTTTTATTATCCGTTCTTCTGAACCGAAGTGGGACTGTTTTACGGCATCAGTGAAGAAACTCACACCCAGTCTCGGAGAACTTCTCCCTTCCTCTGGCCCTGAAACAACGGAGCAAGATCATTACTGTCTTGAGCAGATAGCTGCTCCAGAAGAAAGCCTCTTCCTGAGCCTCCCATCTCAGTTCTAAGAACAGGTACAAGATCAAAACATCAATGGGCGCCACCTCCCCAGGATACCTCACTCCTTTGATAACTGGATATTGAGTCTCATTCATTGCACCGCTCATTCATACAGTGGGTCATTCATTCATATATGCATTCAGAGAAAGCTACTGTACACCCAGTCTGGATCAGACCCAGGCAAAGGGAAAGAGGAGAAAATGAAGAAAACCAACCATCCTGGAAGCCCGAGTCCAGTGAAAGAAATCCTCTGGTTGCCAGAGCACTGTGGTTTCAATATGACATGAACTCTACTGGCTCGTGTTTATTTGAATATTTATTTGCCAGCTGGTTTGGAAGGCTGTGGAACTTTCAAATTAGGGAACCTAGAGGACAGAGGTCAGCCACCAAGGGGAAGGCTTTGGGAGGTCACACTCAGCCTCTAGGTCCTGGCACACTATATTCATCTAGTGTGCTGTGAGTGAACTGCCTTGGCCCACAACCTAAGCTCCTCAGACACAGATCCACCTTTCTCACCATGATGGACTAAAACCACGAACCAAAACAAATGTTTCCTCCCTCAAGGTGTTTCTGTCAAGTATTTATCATGCTCACGGTGATAAGAAAGCAGCTAACATACAGAATCAACAAGCCGCAGGAAGAAGGGACTTTCCATGGGAAGGGCTAGGCCACACAGCCTTAGGAAGAGGAGCCCCTTGGGTCCTTCTATCTGTGACTGCTGTGGTATTTACAAGGGAGTGCACACCTGTCCCCTTATCCTCACAGCCCACCTCTAAAGGACATTTCTGCCCTTGCTGATTCACCGATCACAAACCTGAGGGCCTTGCCTAAGACAACAGAATCAAAAAGCAACAAGCTTGCTTTCCACCAAGGGTGCTAGACTTCAAGACTAGTCTTATGTGAGTATGTGTGTGCGGTGTGCCTGTGTGTGGTTCCTCATGAGTGTGTGGATTCTCATGCCCATGCACATACATGTGGCTGTCACAGCACGGCTTCTTCACCCTCCCCACTCATGGTTCCTTTCTACCCAAGAAGTTTTTCCATAATCCCAGGTAGATAGGCTTATAAAAAGATATACAAATCATACATTCACTAGTAATAAATCATACGTAAATTCACTCTAGGGGCTGGAAAGATTGCTTAGCAATAAAGATCACTTGCAGCACTTATGGTGAACCCTGGCTCAGTTGTCAGCACCCACATGGCAGCTCACAGTCACCTGTAAATCCAGTTCCAGGGCACCCAGTACCCTCTTCTGGCCTCCACAAGCACCAGGCATGCCCATGCTGCACATATAAGCATGCAGGCAGGCATATGTATAGAAGAACAAAACAAACAAACTTTTAAAGGTTAAAAAAAGAAAAGTTAAATTTATTTTAGAAATGCTTTGGTCGATGTATAATTTGATCATCTATCATACATTTAAAATGTTGGTTACTGATGAGCTAAACATGCTTATCTATTTTCACATAAAGACTTAAATCTTAACTGAATATTTGATACAGCAGAAGGCAGAGTATCTTCAACATTGTTCGGAGTGGATCCATACTTAGATTTTATAATCATCAGCACTCAAAATACCACTTCTAAATACATACACAGTATGGCATGGCAGACATATGTGTTTGTATGTTTAGGACCTGCTGTGGTTTGAATGTGAAATGTCCCCCATAAGCTCACATGTTTGAACACATGATCCCAGGCTGGTGATACTATTTGAGAAGAGTAGATCCTTTAAGAGGTGGAGCCTTGCTAGGGGAAGTAAGCCACTGAGAGTGGACTCTGAGGCTTTGCAGCCTGGCCCGGCTTCCTAATCCATTACAATAACCAGCCTCCTGTTCCTGCTGCCATGCCTTCCCTGCTGTGATAGACTGATATTCCTACAGCTGAGCCAAAATACGCCCTTCCTTCCTTAGATGGCTCCTTATCACGCACTTGATCATAGCAATGAAAAAAACAGCTAACATAAGACCATTTCAGAAACTGCTGTAGATTCTAGCAATCCAGTATGAGGAATAGGTTCCCAAGAGCCAGTCAAAGCATTAGGAACAACCCTTGCTCCTTGTTAGAACTCCCACAAGTAGACCAAGCTACACAACTGTCATATATATGTAGAGGGCCTAGGTCAGTCACAATCAGACTCCCTGGCTGTTGGTTCAGACTCTGTGAGTTCCTGTGAGCCCGGGTTGTTGTTTCTGTGGGTTTTCTTGAGATACTTGACTCCTCTGACTTCGACAATCCTTCCTCCTTCTCTTCAATTGAAATCCCCATGAATGGCCCACAACTGCTGTGTAAAACAGGTCCTGATCCAGCCATGAACTGGTTGGCCAGTTCAGCCCAGAGGCCTTTGTTTCAAGCCTTCAGGATTTTTGTCTCAGGTCCAGAGGCTGAGAAGAAGCCAGCTGTCTTGAAAGTCCACCATCTCTATTCTCGAACCCTGGCCCCTCTCCTGATCTGCTTGCTCACCAGGGATTCTGTCCACCTCCTACTCCCTCACAGCTGCTGTCACCATTCAACAGCCTTACCATCCCAAAACCGTAGGTTGTTTTGTTTTGTTTTGTTTAAATCCTAGCTGGATTTGTTTGGGACTGGGGGGAAAGGGTTAAACTTTAAAATGCTATGTATACAGCACAGCAAAACCTTGCAGGACCATTCATGTATAATGTCAAGGATCAATTCACCGCTTGCCTCTTCTCCTCTTCCCTTCTCCTCTTTCCGTCATTCTGTCCAGCAAGCACAGGCGACCTCTGACCCACCCATGGCCAAGGACAGCTGTGAATGCCACCCAAAAGAAAATCACAAACTTACTTAAAATATGATGATATTTGTTGACAGATTTTTGTGTTTGTTTGTTTTTGGAGCTCCATTGCAGTGTTCTCAAGAAAACACAGATGACAACATCTTCCTAACATGATGCCAAAAGGTTAACATGTCTGATCCAATTTCTCACAATTGCCATCAAATTTGAGGAAGACTTAGGCCGACACTGTCTTAAAGAAAAGTTAAAGTGAATACAGGGAAAGCCTTTCCATTTCCAACCCAAAAAGAAGTTTCAAGAAATTACACCACTGGCCTCAGTGTAAACCCCATGAGAGCTCAGAAGAAAAGTCACAGCTGCCCCTCCCCCCCATACATATATTCCCATGGGCATCCCCACACACACCGCATTAACCTGCTTCCCTCAAGCACCATGATTCCAGATAAATAAAAAATGAGTGCCTATTCAATAGAATTGCTTTTCTGTTTTGTTTAATTGCTAGCATCAGGACAATATTGTTTCCTGCCGTTTCCAATGCAAATGAACAGGGTTTCTGCTTCCTTGTGAGGTTATCAATGTTTATGAGCTGGCCCTGGAAAGCCAACCACCACTTAGAAGGCAACTCTCATGGGGACACACTTGCCAAATCCCAAAGACTCAGCTTCAGCAAATCAGGACTGGGCGCTCCAGTTAGCTCCACACTGAGCGCTGCCTGGAAAAGCGCTGCCTGGAAAAGCGCTATTTGAGGGGCAGGTTTGCCATTTCACACGCTGGTGCTAGCCTCTCAGACAGTGTAGGTGAGAAGCCTACTTGGAAATCACTTAGTCCACCCCTTCATCTTACAGGGGGCAGGGGAATGTTTGCATGAGAGAAACAGAAATGAAGTAACATGGCTTCATACTCACAGGTAGACTGTGAGTGACCTGGAACCCCAGACACCTGCCACAGAGAAGACAGGGGCTGGAGGGCTGACTCACAGGTTTGCTGCTCTTTCAGAGAACCCAAGCTTGGTTCCCAGCACCCACATTCAGCAGCTCAAGATTTACTATTGACTCTACCTCCTGAGGCTCCAAATGCCCTCTTCTGCCCTAACCCTGGCACAAACTCACATAGTGTATGTTCACAAACATGCACATAAATAAAAGTAATAAAAATAAATCTTTTTTTTTTTAAAGAAAGCAAAGAGGGATGGAGAGTTAGCTAGGTGATACGGAGCACTTTTTGCTCTCCCAGAAGACCTGAATTCAGATCCCAGCACCCATGTCACATGACTCAACCATCTGTGACTTCAGCTCCAGCGAATCTGATGTCCTCGTCTGTCATCCACAGGCAAACATCATCCACAGGCACTCATATACAAGAGACACTACATGAATAAAATATAGAATAAATCTTTAAAACAAGAGAGGAAACAGAAGCCGCCAACACTCATTAATTCATTAAAGTTCAGTGAGTGCTGGGCCTGGTGTGAGGCATTATAGCTGGATGATACCGGTTCTCTCCAGCAACAAATGAGGCTCCAGGAATTAAGACGTCAGCAATCATATTCTGCCTGAGAGTTGCCCAGTGCAGCCACCTGAGGCCATGCTGATGTCCGTGGTCCATGCTATTGCTAATGGCCATGTTTAGGTCCGTGGTTCTAAAACAGCAAGGGGCTGATGTCCATAGCTCAGGTTACCACCTAAGCCCATGGGGATGTCTGTGGTCTGTGCCACAGACTGGAGCCATGTNGTCTGTGGCCTGTGCAGCCACCTGGAGCCGTGTTGATGTCTGTGGCCCATCTCTGGTTTGTGCTACCACCTGAGGCCATGTCAATGCCCGTGGCCTGTGTTACCCCCAGGGTTCATATTGGTGTCCGTGACCCATGTTACCCTTGAGGCCACGTTGACGTCCTTTGCCTATGTTGCCACTGAAGGCTATGATGGTGTCCATGGTCCATGCTTTGGCAGAGAGCCATATTGATGTCTGTGGTCTGTTCTGCCACCGGAGACAAGGCAGAGATCCTTGGCATGGACTGACACCGGAGGCTTTGTGGATGTTTGAGTTCCACGCTATCACCAGAAGTCATGTAGAAGCCCGCGTTCTGTGCTCTCCTTGACTGTAAAGGGCAGGGAAGCTACTTTCGCAGTGGTATTGATGACTACAGACACACAGTTGAGAAGGAGGGACATAGAAGGTTTCTGGGTCAACTCCCACCCAACTCAACAGCCACCCCCAAAAACGTAACAGCTTAAAAAGGAAGCTATCAAAGAGAACTCTTAAAACTTGTGGTAAGAATGCTGAAGCTTGGCTCTCTGCAATTGATGGCTTTTGGCAGGGGTGCAGGTGGAGAAGGACTCAGTTTTTTAAGGGGCTGGCCACTGGGAGTTTGACCGCACTCCAGTGAATGTAGGAACAGCATCAATTGAACTTGTTTTCTTTTCTTTTCCTCTTTCTTTTTTCTGGGGGGAGGGGCAAACACAAAGATGGGGGTGGACATGGGAGGGCTGGAAAATGAATGTGATAGGGGTACATGATGTGAAATTCCCAAATAATCAATAAAAATGTTACGTTGGAAAAAATAAATAAAGGTAAAAGTCAGGGCTAGAGAGATGCCTCAGCCGTTAAAAGCTAGGCTCACAAACAAAAATATAAAAGTCAAATTGCAAGCTGAAAAAAAAACTAAAAAAAAGAGTTACATAATTTTCCCACACCCTACCACACACCCAAATGAAGAGTATTGCCACCCAGTTATGTAATGTCTCTTCCTTCTAGAGCCTGTAGCTTCCTGTAGTCTCTAAGGCAGTGGTTCTCAACCTTCCTAATGTTGCAGATGTTATGCCCAAGTTTCTGGTCCCCAAACGATTTCACGGAGCCAGGTTTCTGGCGCAAATTACATGAGGGTTTTTAATAATATTCAAACTCAAGTTTGGACCAACACTTTTCCAGCACCCCAGCATGGTGGGTGCAGAGAGTGTGGCGGGAGCCCTGGGAGGGTAGAACTTTTAAAGGGGAAACGCCGTAATCAGGGGAGTTCTGGTCCTGTTGTCTTGGGATTGTGTAAGGAGTGCATAAGATAAGGTAGTTTCTGAACCCATTGATCAGTTTTTTGGTGCGAAAACCTAACAAAGAGCCATTAATAACTGACAAGGTATTCAAGGACAGATATGACAAGATATTCAAAGAGAAGATGACAAGATATTCAAGGACAGGATGCCTCGGTAAATTTTATGGCCTGGCTCCCTATCTTAATTGGTCATTTTTAGGGTATCTGTTCAAATTTCTGCTATGACAGCATATTTCTAGAGCTGAGATCACACACCCCCAGCTCATTATATGGCTTAATATGAAGCCCCTTCTTTAAAATGGAGTTTGCAAAGTCAGGTCCTCACACAACCCTTTAATACAGTTCCTGGTGTTCTCGTGTCCTCCAACCATAAGATTATTTCATTGCTACTTCATAACTGTTATGAATCAAAATATAAATATCTGATACTCAGGATATCTGATATGCAAGCGCTGTGAAAGAGACACTTGAGCCCACCCCCTCCTCCAACCCACTCCACCACCACCAAGGAGTTGCAATCCACAGGTTGAGAACCACTGTTCTAAGATGCAAGGATTCTCTGTTGAGAAGAAGCCAGAGAACCTCTCATTCTCAGGTCACATGGCAGCTGAAGTGTCCAGAATATCTTCCTAGTAAAGAACAATAACAAAAAAAAAATGATGAGAAAAAATAAATTAACATCATAAATGTTTCCCTGGGCTTTGGACAAGAAAAAGATCCCCAAAGGTTTAAGTAAAAAAATAATAATCATCCGGAAGCCCACTTCCATGAGAGAGGAGTAGTTGCATGACCCCTGTTTACCTGGAACCTGACTTTTAGTGGGTCATGTAAAGGGGAAAAGTTCAGCAGGTAAAGACATGGGGAGAAGGATGAGAGACAGATGAGTCATTTTTTTATCCCATACTCTCAAAAACTATAAGGCATGACAGAAAATAAGACTATCTGTAGAGGGGCCTGGAGAGGCGGTCCAGCCATTAAGGGCATTAGCTGGAAACTGAACCTGGGTTCAATTCCTGGCAACCAAATAGAGGTTCACGACCATTAGTAACTCCAGTTCCGATGACTTCTGCGCCCTCTTCTGGCCTCTCCCAGCACTGCATTCACAGGATGCACAGATATAGACTCAGCAAAACACCCACATGCATAAAATAATATTAATAAAGAGTATTTTAGAGTTACCTATAAAGAAAAACAAAGGTGACAAAGTGATATGGGCTATAAACTTCTGCAGCCAATCCAAGATCGTGAGAGCAAGGAACAAGCAACAGTCACAGGATAACGATTCTGAACTAACTCTGCACCTCTACACTTGAGAGTATGTGGACATACCCCTATAACATTGACTTACGCATGAAACCAGCAAACCAGTGGTTAGACCCTCAGGGAAGGGGCATGGAAAGACTGTAAGAGCCAGAAGCTTGGGAGGACCTGAAAAAAACAATGTCTTCTTGACCTGACAGGACCAAGGAACTCCTGAGTTCCCAGGAGCTGTGGTTGTTTGAACAAGATCAAGCCAATCAACAGCCAGCACGAAGAGGGGAGGTGCTCACAAGCCCCTGCCCCCAGCTAAGGAGCTGCTGAAATTTAATGGCTTCTGAGGAAAAGAGAGTCAGCGTTCCTTCGCGGTGTGGTCCCCGGTAGGTTGGCCATGCTCCTGTACACACCATGTGTACACGGGTTGCACAAATTGAACAGTAGGGTATTTTTTAAGAGGACTTGAAGTTAAGAGAAAGGGTGGAGAGGTAAAGAGTGGAGCAGGGGTGAAGATCATCAAAATATATTGTATGCAAGTGTGAGGTTCTCAAACGATACTTAAATATTAAAAATAGGCTTAAAATACCAGAACTGGGAAGAGTTTTACTCATTACCCAATTTCATACTTTATAACTTTGATTCCTACAATTTTGGGCTCATAGGATGAAGATGATGTGTGAATGGATGGATAGATGGATGGATGGCTGGATGGATGGATAAAGGCACATACATACATACATGATGGCTAAGATAGGTAGATGACATATATTCACAAACATACATCCACAAACATCATATATACAGTCATACATCATTTGATGAGAGAGATATGTTCTGAGAAATGCATCATTAGAAAATGTCATCACTGTAAAATCATTGTACATCATTCTTACCCAAACCAAGGATGTTATGACACCCTAGCACCTAGTCAATCTTCAGGGTTGACAGCCATGGGTTGGATCCATCTTTGGCTGAAAGATCATATGGCTGCAGCATGTGGCTGTCCATATATACATGTACAAATATGAACACACACACACTGTTGTCTTGGTATAGATCTGTAGGCTAAAGTGAAAGAACCCAAAGTATGGGAAATGCTGATAAAGTTCCAAGCCATCAGTCCCTTTAGTAGGAAATGGAGGCTTAGAAAAGGAAGCCACCAGAGTTGGAGCAGAGTCCAGATGAGGATAAGATCTCTCTGTTGCTCCCTGTGGAGGCAAGGTGGCCCCAGGAACCTTCACCCTGCACAGTTCCTGTCAGGAAGCTCATCCTGTGCCCCCTGAGGAGGGAGCCACATAGCAGGGTTAGCTCTGCCTCTGACTGAGCAGGAGGGGATTGAATTTCAGTGTCTCCTGGGTAAGCTGCTTCTCTCTACATCCCTTCTACAGAAACACCCACGGCCTTCCTGCTGACTCCACTCTCCTTCTATGAAGACCTGGCCTCAGGAGAGGACTATCTGGTCTCTTCTGTATGCGAAGCTGTAAGTTGCACCTTTGCTCCCTTCTCCGTAGCAAATTACTCTTGTCCTTAAGGATCAAAAGTCTATGTCCAACACAATAACTTCTTATAGTAGCATTTCAGTCCCCTGTCATCAGCATCCCAGCCTGGAGGGAGAGAGGAGGGGAGAGCATTCGCAGCCTCTTTGTCACCAGAGACAGACATGGGTGGTCCTAAGGAGTGACTTAGGGGTTGGCTTCATTCTTCCCTCCTTCAGCAATTCTCCTCTCTGACCTGGAGTCCTTTAGTCCTCCTGCCATGGAGTTGATAAAGGAGAATAAGAGATAAGATTATGAGGTTATGAATATGCTATTTTTTAACACACTTAGCAAAATTTCTAATTCTAGATAAAGTCTGTCCCTTCAAAGTCTTCACCTTGGGGGACATGACATTTCTTTCATCAATGTTTCCATTCATTTCAGGATCCCTGTTTCAAGAATATTAATAATTACCAATTATAAAATGCCCATAGATCAAAAACTATACTAAGTACTTTACTCACCATTCCTTATTATATGCTTGAAGGGAGAAGTATATTCC
>LOEQ01001882.1:322223-339356 GCA_001685075.1 Bramus lutescens
GTCTATGTATTGCTTTTATTGGTTAATGAATAAAGAACTGCTTTGAGCCTATGGTAGGGGAGAACAGAGCTAGGCAGAGAAAACTAAATGGAATGCTGGGAGAAAGGAGGCAGGGTCAGAGAGAAGCCATGGAATGGCCAGAGACAGATGCTGGGAACTTTACCCAGTAAGCCACAGCCATGTGGTGATATACAGATTAATAGAAATGGGTTAAATTAATATAAGAGTTAGCCAATAAGAAGCTAGAACTAATGGGCCAAGCAGTAATTCAATTAATACAGTTTCTGAGTGGTTATTTCGGTTCTGGGAGGCCAGGACAAACAAGCAGCCCTGCTTGGTCATTCTCCAATCCTGCAGAACCAAGACTACCATTTGGCATTCTATTAGTGTTTGATCAATATTTGTTGAATGAATAAAAAAAAATCTCCTGCCCTCAACTCAAAAACATGCACACACACACACCCAAAGACGTGTCAAATACACATGCCCACGGGCACACATGGAAACTATTAGGATCAGATTTCTGGGTGCCACCTAATTCCTACCGAAAGGACCCCAATTGGGGTGTTGGTTGATAATGAACACCAGCCATGGCCACTTTATGGGGCATTTGCTTTTTATAAGGTAGGCTTTTAGAAATGCTAAAAATCTTTTATGAGCCCATGGAGGAAAGCCATCATGGATGAATTACATGCCAGGGGTATTTTATAATCCTTTCATCCCCCACCTCAAAGTGCCTTCAAAAAGATCTACACAGAGGAGTCAGCCCCCCACATCACACGGCATCCAACCTCAGTGCCACACTGGAATCACTTAGCTCTTCAAACTCCTGGGAAAGACACATCTCAGTTCTAAGCCCGGGCTGCTACCCCTCCACAGTCTGTCCCCCTCCCCATATGAAGACTTGTTTTGTCTTTGTTCAAAACTACTACTACATAGTAGTTGGCATTCCAGGAAGTATGGCTCGCTAATGGGAGCAACCTTGTCCCCAGCTTCTAAAACTCCTGGTATTCCAGCGGGATGTCATTAGGCTAGGACTCACAAGAGACAGAAGAACGAGCACACTGACCCAGATCAGTAGACCCCAGAGCAAGGGCCACAGTGCTGACAGGTGAAGTGAGAGACCTTAGCAGGAGTTTCCAACCTTAAACACTGTGGCATACCACTGTCACCTACAAAGTTCATGCTGTAGAACTAACCCATCAAGCTATATTAAAAGGAAAACAAAAATACAGCTGTCAGTGAGGTAACCCAGACCCAGACAGACCCAGAACGACAAATATAATATGTACTCACTCATAAGTGGTTTTTAAACATAAAGCAAAGAATGACCAACCTGCAGTCCACAACCCCAGAGAACCTAGACAACAAAGAGACCTCTAAGAGATGCATACATGGATTAGCCTAGGAAGGAGAAAAAGACAAGATCTCTTGAGTAAATTGGGGGTTTGGAAGGGGAGAGGGGAGGAAGGAAGGGGAATGGGGGAAAGAATATAGCTCAATTAAAAAGAATAAATGAAAAAAAGGTAGAAAAATCTCCCAGCGGTTTGAGTAAGTTTATGGCTTTGCGTGTTGGGCTACATTTATAGCTACAAATCTGGCCTACCTACCAGTAAAATGAGCCAGTGAGTTTATCCCACAGAAGAGGGTCCTGGAGTAACTGTCTCCTGCCCCTTACCCTCATCAGTTCTGATCTTGGCCAGGGCACTGACTTTAGAAAGTCCAGACAGGAGCACCTCTGAAAAATGGAGGGGGCTGCAGATTGTCCCTCTTTATGAGACATTACCCTTAGTTAGGGACCCCCAGCCTGATAGGCAAAATACTATGCCACATTGGGAACAATGTAAAGGGAACAGAACATAGATCCACACACATCTCCCAGAGGAGGAGCTGGTGAGGTGGCAGGATGTCGCCCTACCTCTAGCAGAGACCCACGGGTGTGTACAGATCCCGGCAACAGCGCATCTATAGACATTCAGAAGTTGTCTATTTGCAGACACTATAGTATGAAGACCTCCTCAAAATTCTACCTGGTAGAGCAGAACACCTCTTAACTACCAGACACTGAATCCTAGCTAGACAAAACAGTATGAGGATCCCCTCACAATCCTGCCCTTTATGGGCAGAACATCCCTTAAGCAACCAGAAGACTGGATCATAGCTACCCATGTGCTCAGGTCTGGAACAGGGAGCCTCATTTCTTGTGGGCTCTATGGGAAGGGTTCCTGAGCTTACCTAGAGTCAGAGAAAGGGCTGGAGACAGCACTGTTCCCTTCTGCGGGGGTAGGGCAGCAGATACCAGGCCCAGAATCCAGTTGCTCACTTAGTCCCTAAGTGCAGTCCACTGTGCAGATGGTTTCCATTGATCTGCCAGAGATTTTGCCAACTGGTCTGTTCTCCAATCAATTCTTCTTCCAGCTCTCATCCCTCTCCTGAGACCATCATCCATCTCCCTGCCTGGGCCAACAGGAAAGGGCAGGCTCTTAAAGGAGGCAGAGCCTAGCTGCCAGAGGTAGCAAAGCCTTCCTCTGTCCTGGGGCTTTGTCAGGGTTTGGCTATTCCTGCAGCTTCTGGCTGAGCCCCAGAGAGAGCCAGCGGAGCCAAGAACAGATGAGTTATCCAGGAAGGCGTTGCATGCCTATCCGGACAGAAGGATTGCACATTTGAGGCCACTGTGGAGGAAGAAACAAAAGGAGAACCAGTGAACCTGAGTCGTTTATGCCTTTGTGGGTCCCTCCTGTCCTCTCTCCATTGTTCTACTTGATGACTCATGGAGACGATCTGAGAACATTGGCATCTGATTGCCATGGGGTGCTTTGGGAAACAATGACGACTTGTTAAATAAAGGGACATGATTTCCACTCACTTTATTTACCCTTGTGGAGGTTGATAGATGGCTACTACTCATAGCTGAGCGATAAACCACTAAGCCTGGGGCCTCTCTTCCCAGCCTACCCCACCCCCTAGGGATTTTGCCTCTTGGTGTGAACCCAGAGTTCCCCTAGTTCTTTTCTACCACCCCTTTCAGACATTATTTCCAGCACATCTCCATTCCTTTGTGATTCCTGCTGGTTCATAAAAGCACTCTCTCTCAGGGACCCCCACAGCCATCACACTTGGTTAGGATCCGTGTGTGCAACAAGCAACTGAAGAATACAACACCCACCCAATAAAACACTCCAAATACCCCAACTCCAGATCCCCAGATTTCTGCACAAAAAACACAATATGAAAGCCAAGATAAAACCTCTCCTCCAGAAGCCAGGAACACTACTGTGATAGGTCCTGGGGGAGGGGGAAGCAATTTAGCTGAAACGCATGACAAAGACTTCAAAACAGCAATTAGGATTATGTTAAGGACCTTAAAAAGGATATGAATAAATTCATTCATGAGACCATAACCACAAATAGTTAAATGAAATAATGAAAACAATTCAAGACATAAATATAGAATTTAACAAAGAAATACAATCACTAAAGAAAATCCAAACTGAACTCAACTAGAAATGAGAAACCCAAGATATCAAACAAATCCTCAAAGGTAAGTCTAACCAATAGAGTAAAAGACATGGAAGAGAGAATTTCAGATCTTAAAGACAAGATAGAAGAAATGGACACTTCAGTCAAAGAAAAGTATCCAAACCTACAAACGATAGCTATAGAGGAAGGGGAAGAAATCCAGGTCAAAGGCACAGAAAATAATTTTAACAAAATTATAGAAGAAAACTTCCCCAGCCTAAAGAAAGAGGTGCCTATCTCTAATATCAAGGTATAAGTGGAATACAGAACACCAAATAGACTGGAACAGAAAAGAAACACCCCACGGCTTTTCTTAACAAGACGCCAACACTGCAGGCACTAAAACCAGAGTTAAGAATGGAACCTTGGAATGCTGAAAAGATTCTGTGCAACAAAGACCACCATCGTTCCGGCAAAGGAGATGCACACAGAGTAGGAAAAGGTCTTTAGCAATTATACATCCGATAAAAGCATCTAAAATATATAAAGAACTAAAAGATTTAAAAAAAAAAACAAATAACCCAATTTAGGATCACCTAGGAGATGGGGGCACACACAGGTGTGTCTTTGGAAACATTTCCAGAAAAACTGAGAGGGAAATGGGGAGGTGGAGGGTGACCTGATGTGTGATTCCCCTCTGCATGGCAGGGAAAAGTAAAGCCAGGCTGGAAGAGATACAGAGAAGAGAGTAGGTGGAATCAGAGGGATGCCATGTAGCTGCTGAAGGAGGAAGACACCATGTAGCTGCTGAAGGAGGAAGATACCATGTAGCTGCTGAAGGAGGAAGACACCATGTAGCTGCTGCAGGAGGAAGCCACCATGTAGCTGCTGCAGGAGGAAGACACCATGTAGCTGCTGCAGGAGGAAGACACCATGTAGCTGCTGAAGGAGGAAGACACCATGTAGCTGCTGAAGGAGGAAGACACCTTGTAGCTGCTGAAGGAGGAAGACACCATGTAGCTGCTGAAGGAGGAAGACACCATGTAGCTGCTGGAGGAGAAAGATGCCGGAAACCCTTACCAATAGGCTACAGCCTTGTGGCGGTACATAGATTAATAGATATGGGTTAATTTAAGATATAAGAGTTAGCCAGGAAGATGCCTAAGCTATTGGCCAAGCAGTGTTGTAATTAATATAGTTTCTGAGTGATTATTTGGGTCTAGGCATCTGGGAACAAAAGAGCAGTCTCCAACTACAGTGACCCATTCCATCACCCCCATGGACTGATATTTCTGAAATCCTGGGACCACACCAAGAGGCAAAATCCCTAGGGGATGGGGGGTGGGCTGGAAAAAGAGGTCCCAGGCTTCATGTTTTATCTCTTGACCATGAGATATAACTCTCTGTTTGTGGTCATGGTCTCATGAAGGAATTCATATCCTTTTAAAGTGGTTTCTCCTTCCTCTATAAGTGGGTGGCATTACCCTCCCAGGGCTTCAACCAATTAAAAGGGCAACACCATGAGTATCCCTCTACCTCTGTCCGCAGGCCCACCATGATGTAAGCTGTTCTCCTCTGACCTACTCCACCACCCCCAGGGACTGAAACTTCTGAAACTCTGAGCTGAAGTATATTCTTCCTCCTGTATGTTGTTCCTGTTGGCTATTTTGGTCACAGTGACATCAGGACACCACTTTGCTCACTCACAAATATAGCCCTCAGCTCTAGACAACCCAACCTCCCCAGTCACTTGGTAACTGCAAGAGCCATTTTATTACTCCAAGGAAGGGACTGGGGGGAAGGGGTGTCAAGGAGATAATGGCCCCAATTTAATCCCCAGAAACTACAGGTGTTTTTTTAGGCCAGATGTGGTGGCAAGCATCTATAATACCAGGTGAGATGGGAGCCAGAGAAAAGGGAAACTGAAGGGCAGGCTAGCCCAGAGCACAGAGCTTAGCAGCAAAAACAAGAGCGATCTTATCTCAACAGCAGAGGCAGAACCAACCCCTGAGAGTCAATTTCCCATCTCCACACTCCTGTTTTGACACACGCTCTTCCCTACCCCCCTCACACATACACACAAATAAGAATAAACATAAGTATACAAAAAGGAAGAGGAGACAGAAGAGGAGGAGAAAAGAGAAAGACTCTCTGTGCTGTTCTCTGGCTTCCTGGGATGACCTCCAGGCCTAGGCACCTCTACCCCCTCTTCCTCTCTTTGATACAAGCCCATTCCTCATGAGCTCACATTGTCCTTCTCAACTGGACTCGTCCCCACTCACCTCTCGACCCCCTGCCTTCTCTCCACCAAGCCTGTGTGGTGTCACTTCCCCTGGACTGAGTGACCAAGTTTGTGGCAAAGCAGAGCTCCACAGGGACTAGAGCACAGGGTGAGAGGATGGGGTCGCTACCAGAGGAAACCTGTCCATATAGCTTGTCTTTGGTGCAGAGCAGTGAGGGACCAGCAGGAAAGGAATAGTCTGGGTCTCAGCTGCCCTTCTTAACCCAAGCCTCATACACACCCTTGGGCCTTTGCTTAGGGGTTTGCAGGGATGTTGTGGAGGGAAGAAATTCTTGCTCAGAGAGACCTGTCCTTTTAGGAAAATGGAATAGGGGACCAGGAGTCCCCGTCCTTATGGTGCCTCTCCTATTCAAGTGTAAAGTCACAAACCAGCTCCCTATAGATGTCCAAAGCTGCCACATTAGAGACTCGATCCTCGGTGCCCAGCACAGATTCTCATAAAATGTAAACATGGCTGAAAGATGGAAAAGTCCACATGGCCTCTGTTTCCTAAAGTGGGAAATGAGGCTGTAGGCCAGAGGGTTGCTAAAGTCCCTTCAGGTTCAGGCATCCGGTCCCTTGCACTTCCAGGGGTAAGGTGTTCCTCAATCCCAGGGGCCTCCAGAGAGCTCTAGCCTCTGCAGGCATAAGGCAAAGAGAGGGCATCAGAGGGGAAACACGGCCAGCCGTGCCCATGGTTCTATCTGTGTGTGCCCCCTATGGCTTCAGACTAGGTTGCTTTTTTTTAACCAGTCACACTCTGGCTCCTGGAGCAGGAAATGGCCATGCTCACCTCTGGCAGCAGCTCTGGGGGCCTCGTTTTCACCGAGGAGTTGGACACATCAAACATTTCAGAAGAAATGGGTGGGGAGAGAAAGAGAAGAAAAGAAAAAAGAGGAGAGAGGAAAGGAGAGGGGGAAGTAGGAAGGGATGGAGGGGGGAAGAGAGAGAAAGAGAAAGAGAGAAGCTATATTGTGTTAAGTGTTTTCTGGACACCTTATTTAAATTCATTCATTCATACATGCATTTATTTAGAGGCAGGTTCTCACTATGTAACCCAGGCTAGCCTCAAACTAACCACCCTACCTCAGCCTCCCACGTGTGGGGATTGTGAGCCTATCTGCCATACATGACTTCCAACACTCTCCAGGCTTACACCCACTCCTCTTCAACTTCCTCAATCATTCCTCCCAGTTCCTCCTTCTGGCTACAGGGTAGTGGTCCCAGGATCTGCACTGACCACACCAGTTAACAAGTGACACTAGCTAGGCCCCCTTGTGCTTCTTCCCAGCCCAAGGCCAGCTCCCTTCCCTCCCCCATGCCTGGCGTGAGAGAGGTGGAGAGTAGGAAGGAGGGGCTACCCCAGGCTGCCTGACCTTCCAGCCTTGCTGCCAGCCAAGGCCTTCCAGGCCCTGCAGCAGCCTGCCTGCCCTGCTCCACCATCCCTAGGCATAGCAGACCATGAGCACATCAGATTCACCCAAAGGAACCCCCCACCCCACTCTAGTGGTGTAAAGGAGAGGCCCGCTGACAACACTTTCCTGACCTCTTCTTGACCTTTCTTCCTCTTTTCTTAGCTCTTCAGAACCAGGTATCTCTCTTAAGCAAATCCTTCCACCTCTACAATGCCCAAGCCTACTCTGCAGGGGCAATCTGCCTGTCTGCAACCTAGTGACCCTCAATAAGATGAGAATAACTTGCCTGCTGCTTTGGGGAGCTGTCAGAGACGAAAAGGAGACAGAAGGTGATGCCAGAGCACCGTGTGTACCAGGCACTTGTCTTGGGAGCTTCCGCTTTCACCTGTTCCTTGCATCTTTGCCATAAGCTTCAGAGATGGGTAGCATTACCCTCTCCTTTTCCATGGGTGCAAAGCAATGTGTGTGCCAAAGACACAGCCGTCACTATGCAGAAGTGGAACTTGAACCTGGCGAGTCACACTGCAGCCTGTGTGCCCAAAGCACAGCACTAAGCTGTCCCAAGCACTCTACACTCACAGAAGTGTGGCAGGCGGTCTGCATACCACTCCCTGTTCCCTCACTAACCCTGGCCACAGCTAGAAGATTGATAGACTCAGCTCTGTGCTGGGCAGTAGAGGGCCAGAGCCAAGCAGTGATGAACAGCAGCCTGCCAGGGGCAAGCCAGCCTAACACCTAATCAGATCAGACACCCCTCCCAGGCTCTCATTCCTGTACCTCCTCCTCTCTGCTCACCACCACCCCCCCACCACCAGCCCTACCCTGCCTGAGGTCTGCAGCTGCCCCGGTTGATTTTATAAATGGCTCTTGCAGGAGGTGGGCACCTTGGCTAATTGAATCAGCACCCAGGAGGCAAGAGGCAGGAGGCTGGTTAGCATCACCGATGAAAACTGGCTGTGGCAGCAACAGCTTGAGTGGAGTCGCTAGGGAGGAGCCTGAAGAGCCAGAGAGGCCCAAGCAATCTGGGCCTTTCCTAGATGCTGAAAGTCCATAGTGGAACCTCCTGAGACACCCCCACTGTAAGCATGGGGCAGGTTTATGCAGATCGCATCACACACACACACACACACACACACAGCTTGTACACTCTGGAGAAAGTAGGAACAATGGGGAAAGAGAGTCAGAGAAGAAAAGAAAGACAGAATGGCACAGCACGTTGGCAATCATGAATCTGGGTACCCACCTCTAAGCTGGGGACCTGTGTTCTTCACTGCCCTGATGCCACTGCCAAGCTGTGTGTCACATAATGACTTCTCAGTCAACAGCAAGCTGTACATAAAACCAGTAAGATTAAAGCAGATGAAAAAAAATTCCTCCTGCCTGCTTTTTTTTTTTTTGGTTGTTTGATTGGTTGTTTTTTGTTTATTTGGTTGGTTGATTTTTTCAAGACAGGGATTCTCTGTACAGCTTGGCTAGCCTGGAATTCACTCTGTACACCGGGCTGGCCTCGAACTCGCAGAGATCTGCCAGCTTCTGCCTCTTAACGGCATGAGCCACCACACTGCTGCCTGGTATTTTTGTGGTTCCTCTTCTGTTCTTGGATGTTTGTATACACAAATACCACTGTGTTACCATTACATGCAGTATTTCACATATAAACAAGCTCTACATGTTTGAATCCTAGGTGAAACAAGCTATGCCATACATATATATAATATAAACATTCTAGATATAATTAAAATATTATATAGAATATATATAATGTATAGTGTGTATATATATGTATCTATGTCATCTACTATATAACAATTATATTAACATAGAGACATATATAAGCATATATACACACATATCATATACCCTAGATATGCAGCTAGATGTCATCTAGGTATAAAATTCAGTGGTAACAACGGGTAGTGACAAATTTCTCAGAGCAAGTCCCTTCATTAAGCAACCTATGATTGCAATTAAAATATTAAGGCCGTCTCCAAGTGTCCTAGATACAGCTAAGCTTCTCGTGGTATCAATGGGTACCAAGCAGATTGCCTTGAGCCCAGAGACCCTCTCCCAGCTGATGGCCTTTGCGATCCATTGCCCTGGCTCACAAAGGCAGACCTGTTTTCTTACCTATGAACTCGCCCCTAGCAGCCTAGGTGGCTCAGCAGTTCTTCAAGGAGGCCTGCCTTGTCTCCGTGTGTCTGTCTGAGCTCTCTCAAGCTGCTTGTTTCACTGACCCATCAGGAGCCATCTCCGCTTGCTGTTCTCCCCTGTGAACTCCTTGAGTTGGTTCTGGGGCTGTGGAGCCTTCCAGAATCCCCACTTCTGGGTGAGGGGAACATACAGTGGGAAATGCTTTGTAGTGTTTGCTGAATGAATGATGCACACATCATGGCGACCCAGAGGCAGCTAAAACTGGCTAGGAGGCACTCAAGGCTCCCTTGCAGAATGGGGCACACCCACTGGCTCATTTCCTCTCAGAGGGCGCTGAATGCCTAGTCAGCGTTTCCCCAGCAGCCCTCTAAAAACTTTCATTGCCCCTCCCAGCTTCCCTAAACGCGTGCGACTTCCGCAGCTACCAACCTTCACCCCACTTTTCCCCAACCAAGCGGTTCAACACCTCCCCTTGTGAGATCACGTGATCTCAAGTAGCACAACCAAAAAGTTCTATCTCTTGAAGGTGAGGTGCGCAATGGGACAGGAATCGGCTCAGAATCCCCGTATCTTGAAAGCGTGTCCACACTTCCGGAGTGGAATCCTGAGTGTCTGAAGGTACCCGCTCTAAAAAGCAGACTCCTGAAACTGCTCCCAGATGCTTCAGGCAGAGAAATTCGTCCCTCAGGACTAGGCACCCACCGCGCCTGGCAAGCTTAGCCCCTGCTTGCAGTTTCCATAGACTGACACTGCCCTCTGCTGGCCATACGCAGGATGACCACGACAAGTGCCTCGTGAGGAAATTACTAATGTGGCCTCCTTTGCTTTGAGGCATGTCTACCCCATTCCTGCATCATTCTCGTCGCCCATAACCTGAGGAGCCGGACCCCTTGGAGAATTGGACTCATACGGATCCTGGAACTCAGACTGGATGCAAACCCTGGCACAGACAAAAAAAAGGCAGAGCAGCCTCTCTCTCACCCATTCCAGCTTTCTTACTCCTTCATTAAGTGGCAAACGCTATCGGAAAGCAAAACTTAGGTGAGGTCTTGAGGGTATTGATCTGTGTGACTGTTGCTCACTGCTCTCCTGGTTTCTAGAACCTCCTCTAGCTCCAGCTCCGCTCTGGCTGGACATACTGCGGCCATCTTAATCCCAGTGTGTGAGGAAACAAGTTCTCGCTGGACCCCTCCCTTCTTCATGGGCCACATCCAGCAGACACCCTTGTTTCACCGGAGCTAACTCTGTAACACGTTCTGGATCCAGGGAATCCTTCTGCTGGAGGACCTAACCTCCACCTTTCAGCCCCAAGTCCGCCTTCCCGGAGCTGCTGGAGTTACACCCTAAAGATTTTGTCCTGGTGGGTTTCCTTATCCAAAAGCCTTGACCCCACACTCTCTTCTCTCACTAGGTACAAGTTCCCCCACAACATATTCTTAATCTGCCATGAAGATGCTACCCCTTCACCTGTGGTAGGTTTTTGACTTGATAAGCCCTCGCAATGTTCAAGCTATCCCAAGTCAAAAGTGCATGCCTCCCGCCTGACCTACAGAGAGATCGGAGGTCATTGCCAAGGCCCAGCACTGAGGAAAAGGAACCTACCCATATTGGTAAGCAGGGAAGAGATCAAAATTCAAGGTCCAAAACGTGGTTTCTACTGGATGCACATGGTTTTCATTCTATCACCGAGTCAAAATTCCAACAGAACGGTGATGGACCGGGAACTCGACAGTGGCATGCCTTCCCTCCACGGAGTCTCAGACTGCTTTCTGGCTCCTTCTGGAGCTTCATCATTGTTCTTCCCCTTCGGGACACTCTCTCTCCTCAGACCCCTCAAGTACCATCAAACTCCTTCCAACCCAGAAAGGCCCGTCTTACATGCCACCTTTTGCTATAAAGCCTTGCGCAGTCTGTCTCCTCTGAGGCACGGCGGCTTCACACACAACTTGTATTCACTGTGTGGCACTTCTGTCCCCTTCTCAAGGACAGACATTTGTGCCTTGCCTCTCTGAGCATCTCATACCCTGAGGCCAGGGAATCCTACAGCTTCACATACTTGGTGTTTCATTGAATGGGCTGGCTGGACTAAGATGAGAAATACCTGACCATTCCCCTCTCCACCAGCTCAGGTTTTGGTCACAAGAGAAACCATTAGGACACAAAGTCAATGGGGAAACTAGACACAAGAGGGTCTTGGGCCCTCAGGGTTTAAGTGCAGGGCTGGAAGGGCTCTTAGCTCCTATGGTGTCACAGGCATCCTCAAATTATAAAGGGCAGTTGCTAGTTAAGTACTTACTGCTCTTTCCAACACCTTCCTCTGGGTTCTGTGGGCACTAGGCATGAATGTGGTACACATCCATGCAGGGCCACACAACAGGTAAGTCTTATTCCTAGCGCATAAAGGACACAATAAAGAATTCCATATCTTGGGGCTGATGAGACGGTTCGGCCGGTAAAGGTCACCAAGACCAATGGCCTGAGTTCAATGGCCTGGAACTCACATGACGGAAGGAGAGAACTGAGTCCTGCAGGTTGTCCTTTGACCTCCATGTGTGCCTGCCCATACACACAAAATAAGCAAACAAATGTTAAAAAAAAAAATGTTAAATGCCAAGTGTTCCCTGTGATCCAGATTTTCATGCTTTGGACGAACCTCACATTTCATGTGCTGGAAACAAAGTCTCCAAAGTTACATGCTCGTGGGTTTGGAGGTGGGACCTTTGGGAGGCGACTAGGCAATGAGGGACCTGGCTCCACGGATGAATTAAGCCATCCATGCACTATTGTGTTATCTCTCTGGTATACTTGCCGTCTTTTGGGCACATGGTGCCGTCTGTGTTATTACCATGCAAGAAGAAGCCCTGACTAGATGCCCACTTTGTGGACTCTCCAGCCTGAAGACCCATGAGCCGAAACAAATAAACAAACAAAATCTCTCTTCTTCTTACACTACCTAGCCTATGACATCCAGTTATAGCAACATTAAGATAAACATTTTTCCAAGGCACCCAGACCTTCTTGAGCCGCTGACTCTGGACAAATGCTGAGGCCCCCAGCCTAGGTCCAGGGAAGGCCTCACAGCTAGGTGAAGAAAGTTTTCAGTGGGTCAGCCAAAGCACTCACTCACCCCAACCACAGCACTCGGGTCACAATGGAGTAGTTCAAAATTAGTTTAATGACTAGAAAACTCTGGGAGACTGAGGGACAACAGTCACCTTCCTTGCTGACTGGAAGCCAGGGTTGTCCCAGGAAGGGAGTATCTGTACACAGGAGGCCTGTACAAACCAAGGAACCGGGGATCTGTGGAAATCCTTTTGTCTCCTAGCAGAAATGACCCAAGTTCCCTTTAGACCCAAGGCAGGCGGAGGAAGTGGAAAAGTCGTGGGAGGAGGGTGGGTCCCTCCAGGGCCCTCTTCCTGCTCAGGATCAGTGACTCAAACAGTAAACAGCCTGGGGCTCAAGACCAGAGGTCTCTAGCAGAAGCCTCCTCCGCTTCCAAAGGCCTCCCTGGGGACCACATCTCCCATCTCTTGGCCACCCCTACTTTGGGACTTTTTTAAGTATGACATTGTCATACTCTGTTACCTGTGGCCAGCCAGGCACAGAGGAATCCTGCTGGAGGGGTTTGGGACCCCTGTCAGCAGTAGGCTGCTCCCTCCATGTCTCCCCCAGGGTCTCCCGCGGTCTGTCATATAGGGAGAGGGTAGCCATGCCCTCGGGCTCATCATATATATGGTCGGGTGGAGGAGCCCCGAGATCCTCCCGGATGCTGTCATACAGTGGGTCAGGAAGGAGCCGTCGAGGCCCTTTCAGGATGCCCCTGAAGCTCTTCTCCAGGGAGAGAGCCACTGTATCAAAGGGTACAGCATATTCCCCCTCGGGGCCCCCTGGCCTTACACCGAGCACCAGTGTGCCAGGGGAAGGAGAAGGCAGAGAATCGTGGGGCCGGGAATAGGGGCTTTCAGGCCGAGGCAGCACAGTGGGCATCATGGACCCTGTGGCTGGCAGGGTTGGAGGCCCAGAAGGGGCGGCATTTTTCTGGGCAGCAATGGCCTCTTCTAGGGCTTGGAAGATCTCATTGCCTTGTCTTGTTTCAAACTCAAAGTTGCCTTCTCCAGAGACACAGCGTCGGCCAGCCTCAAAGGAAAATGTCACCTGTGGTAAGGGGAGGAGAGACATTTTTGGCACCATTGTTTTCTGGACCCCACCCAAATATGTTCTAGATGTTCTAGCCCTAGTCCCCCTCTATCAGAGACTTTTGATCAAGCTCTTGTTTGTTGGGGTTGGTTGCTGTCTATTTGGGGAAAGGCTCTCACTACATAGCCCAGGCCGGGCCTCCAACCCTCTCCTGACTCAGCCTCCTTACTGCTGACATTATAGTTGTGTGCTACTACGCATGGCCAACTGTTTCTTCCTAACAAGAATGCTCACTCTCTCCCTCTCCCTCCCTTTCACTCTCGAATGAACTGACTGACAAGAAATGCCAGCCGCTCCTCAGCCCTCCCTACCCCTTCAGCTCATCTCTCTCCTCACCCAGACCTCTTAGTCTTCACCCTTTTCCCCTCCCTGGTTCTCCCACCTCCGCTGTCTCTCTGGCTGGCCTTCTCCCATTCTTTCTTTAGTGGCTCTCTGGCCCTTGCTGACTGTCCTCCTTAGATAGCTCATCTTTGGTCTCATCCTGCCCAGGTCAGCCCCTCACTCACCTTGTCACGCCCAAAGCGCCGAAGAAACCTGTAGGGCCAGTCATATAGCTGTGTGCCTGGCTCAGGGCCACCCCATAGCTCCAGGGCGCTCACCCCAGTTCTGAGAGTATAGGACCCTCGGAGCCCGCACCGCTCGCTGGCTTCTGTAGGTCTCATGGTCACAGAGTACTCCTTACAGGAGACCCCTGGGGAGGAGATGAAAAACAAAGAGGCAGCTACAGGAGACAGTGGGCCTCCTTCCGTGCTACCATCTGAGGTAAGCATGCCAGAGGTTCTCAGGGAAAAACTTGCCCCATGTTACCTATGACCACACCGCAGATCTTAAAACCTGGGCTGCTGACCCCACCTCCTCCCCTAGAAAGTGCCATTCATGCCCTCGGCTACCTCATCCTAATTCTGGGCCACATCCTTCCTGCCAGTATTGCCAGAGCCACAGCCTGGTTTTCTGCTCCACTCCATCTCTCCCCTAGGCCCCTGCTGTTAAAGCTACAGATGAAGCTCCCTATGGGTGGAGCTTAAATGGAAGAGTCTCTCTCCTCTTTCTCCATCACCAGCCCTCAAAGCATGAGCTGGGCCTTTCTTATCAGCATTGTGTTCCCCATTCACAGGACACCTGCACAGCGGCACCCCAACAGAAAGCATTTCCTTCCCCCAGACAAACACTCAGATCCCACAAAGAGAAAGTCAAGACCAAGACCCTCAGCCTCCATCAGGCACGACAGGGTGAGCCAAAGGTAACACGAGGGGCAGGCTGAGAGCCAACCACCTTTGGGCCACACCAAGACGCCAGGAAGAGATGCTGATAAGCAGGGCCCAGGGTAACCACAGGACAGGAAGACTTGGCCCTGTAGCCAGCCCACACCTTCCACCCACACAGAGAGAGTGCCCCTCCGGCCCTACCCCTCACCTGCTGTAGAGCTGCTATACAATTCGTTCTCCTCCATGCAGGGTCTGTCTTTCTTTTCCTCCAGTCCCGGGGGCTCCTTCCTCTGCCCCTGAGGAGGTGGTCCCAGGTCTTACCACCAAATCCCACCCTGAGGCCTCCCTCTGACCCATGCTTTCAGTGCACACCTAACCTGCAGGCTCTGACTGCACTTTAACTCTGGTTCCCATCAGGAAGAACGCTCCTAAAAAGGGCTTTGTTTCTTCAACCACCTGCCCGCAGGAAACATCTAACACCGCCCTCCCCTATGCGCCTGTGGGCTGCTTTGTACCCCTCACCGGGAAAGCCAACAGGCAGATGGCCTGGATCCAGTCACAGCGCTCTGCTGAGGGGGCTGCCAGCAGGTACAGACGCTCCTTGGTCTCCAGGACGAAGGCACTAGTGTCCCTTGGACTGTTAGCCTCACTGCCTACCTCAGCCACCCGTAAGCAGTCACTGAGGCGGACAACCTTCCGAGTGGCCTCTCCTCGCCGCATCTTCTCTGGGCCATCCTGAAGCTCCAGTCTGGCTNCTCCAGTCTGGCTAGGGCACAGCCAGACTCTCCATATAACATGGCTGTGAACCGGCGCCACTTCTGAGCCCGGGCATGACAGGTAGAGGCCAAGAGGGAGTCACCAGAGATGGAGAAACAGTCATCAAAAGGGAGAAAAGGAACCACCATGGGAGAGAGTGTGGGGCTGGGGCAGCAACACAGGATGGGGAGATAGAGGTGCACATCACAGAAGAATCAGAGAGCCAGTGAGGACAACAGAGATTACCGAGAACAAGAGAGCTGAAGGTTAGCCAGGAGACCAGGACCACAGTAAATGGCCTATAGGTGCAGACAACAGGCCCATCTGTCAGGTACTGGGGAGAAAAGCCTGCGTCACTGAAAACCAGACTGTAAGTAGGAGTGGGCAGCCTAGACTGAGGACAAGTCCTCATTCCCTAGGAAGGTTCTGACTCCAACGCTTCCAATAACTTCCCTTTTTGTCTCACCAATTAACACGTTGGACCAGGAGAGACACACGGAGAGATAAAGACCAAGACAGGGAGAGGTGGGGACTGGGCTAAATGGCAGGAGGCAGAAAAAGAGGCTAGGGAAGGGGGAGGTTGGAACAGCCTGGGGGCACAGCTTCTTAGCCCACAAAGGGGAAAGGGACTTCTACTGTGATCCCAAACTGGCCCCCTAACTCTTCCCATCCACACCCTTCCACATTACCCCCCAATCCAATAATTAGCAAGAAAACAAAAAAAGAGATGAAGTCAACAGCTGCTTCCTTCTCTACCCCACCCACGAGGACAAACAGCCCTCAGCCAAGAGGGTCATTTGGGGCCTGGGTTAGGAGGCAAGGCACCTTAAGAAGGCAGGCATCATCCCAGGGTTCTTGTCTAAACCGCTGGAGTGCACGGCCACAGGAGGGTCAAGGACATGAAGATCCCCCTCTGCCCAGGGAATTCACGACACCCTCCTCCACACAGCTGCTCTGGCCAGCCCCAGCCCAGCCTTGCCCTCACCTTGCCAAAGGTCTGGTGCTGCTGAAGGTGCAAGAAACCCTGCTTCACGACCGCCTCCTCCATCCTGACCATCGCCACTTCAGTGCCCCACTGCCATTGCCTCTGACCTCTCTCCTCTCTCTTCTGGGCCTGTTCCCCCTTCTCTCTAGTTCATTTCCTCTCTGCCTAGAGTCTTTTACACTATTCTAGTCTGCTTGATGACGACAGGCTGATAGGCCCTGTGGTTTCTTGCTTTGTGTGTGCTTTTTTTTTTTATGAGTACACTTCATGCTGAAGCTTCCTTCCTGCATTTCCACTGAGTAACATACAATTTCCAAAAAGGCAAAATTTCACACTTCTGCAGAAGCTGGTGTGAGGGACTGAAACCTAAGAGCAAAGAGACCCCAAAATTAAGTTGTACAAGAAAATCGGTAATGAGGGCTCTGTAGTTCAGACAGGATGTTGAATATATCAAGCTGGAAGAGACCTTGGGAATCAGTCCGCACAACCTACTCACTGAAAAGAGAAGACTAAAGGTAGGGATAATCTGAAGGGCCCATAAGGCCAGATCCCGCATCTCCCAACTCAGGCAAAGATAAGCCATAGTGTAGTGAGAAGAGCGGGCCTGCTTTTCATCCAGCCCGGCTCCCTCACGGCTAGTTTATGCCCCAAAATAACAACACACAAATTGTATTCATTTAAGCA
>LOEQ01001882.1:350799-368716 GCA_001685075.1 Bramus lutescens
CCCCAACCCCGAAGCGTTCTCCGCTCCCACTTCTCATTGGCACAGCCGGGAGGCCCGAGCACCCCGTTCTCCAAAATGGGAGCTGAGGCCTTGGCCTGCCTCCCCTCGCGTCCCCCTTGCTACAGCCTAGGAGTTGAGCGCCCACACCTCCCGTGAAACACGGGGTGGAGGGGGGTGTGTCTGAAACCAGAGCTGCAGGGTTGGGTGCAGACCGGTCTCAGGAGGGTCTTGATTCTGCTCCAGAACTGACTAGGGGTGCTTTGGGGCCAGGCCACTTTTTCCTCATAGATACAACCAGACCCGGGAAAAAAAATTAAAAAGGATAGCCCACACCTAAGCCCATAGTAGCTGGAGCAAGTGCAAGCTGTTTCTTACAAACTAGGTAAAGTTTTTGCTGTCTGGGGTGTCTGATCCTCTACGACAGTTGCTGATGCAAATCCATGGTCAGGAACCTTTGGATTTGCTCAGTAACAAGCCCCACAGGTTTGAGGTTATGGGACGTTAAGATTAGAGAACAGAGTTGGCTTTATTTTGCACACTGTGTGGCATCGTTCCCCACGTTCAAAGACTAATCTTCCTCTGAGTATGTTCAAAGAAAGTGGGATGGTGGGACTTTCTAGTCGTTTCTTTGACAGAGAAGAAACTGATTAAGACTCGCTTTGCAGGCATAAGATTGGTGGACTTGCACTCTGGAGTGGGTGGAACTTATCAGGATAGAATTATATCTCAAAACTTAACCACAAATGGAAGACCACAAGATTCGTGTTCTGCAGCAGCGTGGTGGCCTAATTCAAAAGGAGCAGTAAAACATGACAGAGTGGTACTAATGATAGTGTAGAAGCTACGGTACTAGTTGTTACTGGTGTAAAGGCATGAAGATGGTCACATGATTCTTTTTAAAAATTTTGGCATCTTAGAAAAGTAGGTAGGTCAGAATTAACTCTTACACTTAAAGGAAGAGTACCAAAGCACAGAACTGATGTGAGACTTTCTTAAAGTAACTCCAGGTGAGCTCGGTAGTGGTGGTGCACACCTTTATAAATCCCAGCACTCTGGAGGTAGGGGCAAACGGATCTTGCGATTTCGAGGCCATTGGTCTACAGAGCAAGTTCCAGGACAGCCAGGGCTACACAGAGAAATCCTGCCTTGGGGGAAGGGGAGAGAAGTAAACCCAAGTGAACCGAAGTTTTTTGATTTTTGATCCAGTCTCTTTGCTAAAAGGGGAAAATGTGCAATGAATATTCCAGAACTTTCTGGTTGTGCTAGGGATCAAATCCAGGACTTTGAGAATTGATCTCCTGGATGTTGCTTTAGGGGGTGCAGAAGTCATTACTTTCAAGACTGTATACACAGACACTACACACACACACACACAGAGGGCTCCCAGCACCCAGCAGGTGGCTTGCAGCTATCCAGAACTCTACATCCAGAGGATCAGACACCTTTTTCTGACCTCTGCAGGCATCAGTCACACACATAGAATACATACATACAAGCATTCATACATGTAAGCTTTTTTAAATTTTTTTTAACAGGAGTACATCTGTGGGTTCTAGCTCTAAAAGAAGCATCTCTTCATGTCCAATCCAATATTTTTTAAGCAATACTGTTGTCATTATGCATTAGAATGTCAGGAAGCTTCAAAGCCATCTTTCTAAGAGTCTTTTGCTACAGGAAGGTCTCATTTTTAGTGGGCTGTTTTCCTCCCACCCACCCAAAAATAAATAGAATAAAGAAAGGATTAATCAACTTCTCCTAACAAAGGAAAATGTTCTTAGGTATTTTGTTTTTATTTATTTACATTAAGACTAATGTGTATCTCTGAATTAATTTGGAGCCCTGAGACGTGCTGGGTTTTGGAGTTTTTTTAAGGCCACCAAGCTAAGTGTTAGCATTGAATATTTAGATCTTTTATGGTGGTATTTTAATATAAAACCTTGCCATGAAAAATATGCTTGCTTCCCCAGGTTGGTTAGAAGCTAGTCTGCAGAACACTGAAGGGTGTACCTGTTAACACTGTTACACACACAGCTAATGGTTAGAAGCTGCCTGTATAGAACTAGGTTGTTGAGAATCTATACTTTTCTGAAACCACCAGGGTGAACAATTTTTTTTAATGCCAAGTAAGTGTTTTGATTATCAGATCTTCTCAGACTTAAGATGTTATTTTTCTAAAGTAGGTAGTGGTTTGGGGTTCTATTTTAGTGGTGGAGATAGAACCCTGCTGACCTCAAACTTCTCAAACTTCCTATGTTATATGTTAGCCAGTGTTGGCCTTGAACTTCTGATCCTCCTTCCTCCACTTCCCAAGTGCTGGGATTATAGGTGTTTGCCACCACACCCAACTCAGGTTGTGTTTTATTGAGAATTTTAAGTGCCATGAAACTTTAGTCATGGAAAAATTATAATACTTGATTTGTCTGTGAGCCCTGTTATTGTCATAGTCAAGGGTCTTTACAAGAATGGCCTTAATGTATGTTTTTCTTACTTGAAAAGTGTGATCTAACTTTGAATAGTGCAGTTACAGAGCAATACTGGGGGTGATACTAAAACTAAACAGTCATGATAGGTAGGAAGGCAGATAGACTAAAACTCATGTATTAGTGATCACAATAGATAGGCAGAGAGAGAAATGCTATATAAAGCTTAGTGAATGTGATGGTGATTCAGTATCTTCTGGCTAGTGAATGCAAAGAGATAAAGGTAAATCAGAGAACAGTGGTATTGCAAAGATTAAGGAGGGCCAGGCAGAGGAGGTATACTCATTTAATCCCAGACGGAGGCAGGCAGATCTCTGAGTTCAAGGCCAGCCTGGTCTACAGAGTTAGTTTCAGGACAGCCAGGGGAAAAAAAAAGAGGGAGGGAAGGAAGGAAGGATTGAGGATCTTGCTAAAAAGAAATTGAGAAGAAAAGGAAGGAATCCAGTATAATTAATTGAGTATACGTACATATGTTAGACAAAAATTTAATAAAAAGAATCATTCCAGAGTTTTGTTGACAGGTTATTTATTGAGCTCTGCTTTATAACTATAACAGGAAAAACTTTGCAAAGTAGTCATGGTTTTTTTTTTAAATTTCAGGTGCAGTAATTAAATATTGACTGCCAGTGTAACTCTAAGGAGTTATGAAGAATCATTACAGCTGGCAGGTTAAAATTTAACAAAGTCCAAAAATTTAGCCTGATTATATAGCAAAAGGGATTATTGTTTCAGGTTTTTGGAATGTGTAAGGAAATGATAGGCACAGTTAGTCCATTTTGAGAGAACTTAACATAAAAATAAACAATGACTTTAGTAACTTTTTTGGGGGGGGGGGNATGACTTTAGTAACTTTTTTTGGGGGGGGGTATTTTTTTTTTTGTTTTGTTTTTCGAGATAGAGTTTCTCTGTGTAGCCCTGGCTGTCCTGGAACTCACTTTGTAGACTAAGCTGACCTTTTTTAACTCACAGAGCTCCACCTGCCTCTGCCTCCTGAGTGCTGGGATTACAGGCCTAACTTTAGTTAACTTTTTCAACTAAACAAATTGCCAGAATTCTAGTCTGTCGGTGGTGGCTCAAGCCTTTAATCCCAGGAGGCAGAGGCAAGCAGATCTCAGTGAGTTCAAGGCCAGTCTGGTCTACAAGAGCTAGTTCCAGAACAGGCTCCAAAGCTACCTAGAAACCCTGTCTTGAAAAACAAACAAATTGCCAAAATTCTTACTGTCTACCGTGCAAAAGATGCAGAATGAGAAAGACCCCAGGAGTCTGAAGCTGAAGTACTGGATTCTCATGTTCTCTTTGCCCGGAATCAGAAGCAAACTTCAGCCACACAGATAAAGACAGAGGGGATGCATTATTTCCATTCATGGCTCCCCAAATCCCTCTCAGATGTGGATTTACAAAATAATGTCTGATTTATTTTATTTTTGTCATGGGATCTGTGTTTTTCTGGCTGGCTTTGAACTCCCAGGTTCAAGTGCTTCTCATTCAGTTTCCTAAATGGCTGGAACTACAGAAATATGCTATTCTGCCAGGGAAATATGTCCATCTTAAAATCATCTGTTTATATTTACTTGGTAACTCTGACATCTGTAGATTTCTTCTTGTAAGAAAAGCCTTGAGAACAATTAAGGAATGTATATATGCATGTGGTACCATTCAAACACTTAAGCAGTAAAACAGAAAGTATATGACTAGGGTAAAAGAATCTCTAACTTAGAGTGAGGTAATAGAAGCATCAAAAAGATCCATGTCTATGTTTTACAGGAAATAGTTTCCATAGTTAGCAGCTGGGTTTTCTGTCCTGGTTGGATTTTGAAAGTAATACTGTACCATTAGCCTTCAAGAAGCTAGTATCTCCCTCTAGGTATAGCTACTTTACTCCCGTCAATATGTGTACAGAAGATAGTGTTTTTATTTTCTTTTTTTTTTCTTATTTTAAAGCCAGACATTTGTTATCTCACAGATTTTTCTCGGGGTCAGGGACCTGGGAGTGGCTTATCTCAAATGGTCCTGGTTCAGGGTCTAGTTTACAGTCTATGCTGTCAGCTGGGGCTGCAGTTTCAAAACTTGATGGAGAATGGAGAATCTGCTTTCAAATGCACCTTCTTTGATAGGTTCAATTCCTTGCAGGCTGTTGGAGTTAGCTCACCAGCTGCTTCAGTTCACCACCAGCCTCACCCAGTACACCCTCTTTACAGGTTTTCCTTTTTAAACTCTCCAGTGATATCCATTCAGTATTTGTCTCTGTCTCTCTCTCTCTCCCTCCCTCTCTCTCTTTTTTTGGGGGGGCGGGGTCTTTCAAGATGGGGTTTCTCTCCAACAACTCTGACTGTCCTGGAATTTGATTTGTAAACCAAGCTGGCCTTTTACTCACAGAGACCCACCTGCCTCTGCCTCCCAAGTGCTGGGATTAGAGGAAAGTGCCCACACCCCCTTTAATCCCTTTCTTTTCTAATTTACTGAAACATGATCTACCTAAAGACAGGTTTAGGTATGCAGCTTTTTGTATGCAGCTCCCAAATTAATATTGTCACTACTCAGAAGCTCTCCTGATGCCTCTGCTCATACTGTCACCCCGCCCCCATCCCCAGGATAGCTTCTATTCTGTCATTTAGTTTTTAAATATACTTTCACAGCTCAGGCTGAGTAACTTGAGAATTTCAACTTGGAAGCCAGGTGTTTTTTTTTTTTAAAGGCAATAGTTAACAGCATATAGGGTATTTTTACTCAATTTTTGAGAACACAATGGAAGCTATGTTAGTAGTGAGAGAAAGGAAGTGTACCTACACAAAATTTTTCCCATGATTTTACATCATTCATGAGACTTAGAACTATAGTTTAAGGTTATGATCTTTTTAGGCATAAATGTTCACAATATTAAGTTTACAAATTATTTAACATGTTTCTTTTGACCTCTGTGACCTAATGAAGGTCATAATATGTTCCTGGACAGTTACACCAAAATGAATTTTTAGAAAATAAGTTATGTCCTTATGGCTCCAACAGTACTAGAGGTTAAAACAACCAAGGGCCTTGCATATGCCAGGCAAGTGATCTGCTGATCATCTATATTCTCAGCATTTTTATTAAAAAAAAAACTTTTTAAAATTGTATCTATGTAGTTGGTTATGTGCACATGAATGCAGGTGCCCACAGAGGCATTGGATTCCCTTGGAGCTATAGTTACAGGCAGCTGTCAGTTGGCTGGCATGTGTACTGGGATCCAAACTCAGATCCTCTGCAAGAGCCATATACACTTTTAACCCATTAACAATCTCTCCAGCCACTACTTTTTAAAATTTGAGGCACAGCCAGGCAGTGGTGGTGCACACCTTTAGTCCCGGCACTCGGGAGGCAGAGGCGGGCAGATCTCTGTGAGTTTGAGGCCATCCTGGTCTACAAGAGGTAGCTCCAGGACAGGCTCCAAAGCTACAGAGAAACCCTGTCTCAAAATACCAAATAAATAAATAAAAATTTGAAGCAGTTTTCAATAAGTCTTAAACTTTGAGTCTTCCTGCCTCAGCCTCCCAAGTAGTTAAAATTACAGGCGTGTGCAGCCAAGCAAGACTATGAGTTAGATTCTTGAATGATTTGTAGTGACTACCATAAGCCATCTCCTGTGTTGTGTTGTTGTGGGGACTCAGGAAAGGATGCACAGATGTGGACTCTATCTTCAGTGCTTTCCATGTGATTGGAGAGATAACAGAAGCCTGGGTTCTAGAGTTAAGCCTCTGTAATGAGAGGCCATGCTTTTGTTCCATGTCCCTAAATACGGGATTATTATTTACCTTTTCTCACGTTAGAATACTTCTGAAAATGTAGTTGTCTCTTCTTTATAGCTTCTTAAAAAACAGGAAGTTCTTAATAGAATGAGGATAGTATGAGGGAGCTGACTTAGGGTTTCTATTGCTGCAAAACACCATGACCAAAAAGCAAGCTGGAGAGGAAAGGGTTTATTTGGCTTGCACTTCTAGATCACTGTTTATCAGAGAAAATCAGGGCAAGAACTCAAACAGAAGAACCTGGAGAGGCCACAGAGAGGTGCTGCTTACTGACTGGCTCAGCTTGCTTTTTTATAAAACCCAGGACCACCAGCCCAGGGATGGCACCACCCACAACAGGCTGTACACTTCCACATCAATCACTAACTAAGAAAATGCCCTCCAGGCTTACCTATAGCCTCTTGGAGCCATTTTCTCAGTTGAGGTTCTGTCCTCTCAGATGACTTTAACTTGTGTCAAGTCGACAAAACTATCCAGGACAGGCATGTACAGTCATAAGGAAGGGAAAGAAATTGTTAACCACAAACACTAGACCCTTAGTTATTCTGATACCTGCATCCTTGGCTCTTGACCACTTCACACACTTGTACTCTTATGTGTGCCCACAAAAGCACACTCTTACTGCCACAAAATGAAAAGAATAGACTTGAGAGAAAATAGAATTAGAAACTACACATTAACACTCATTGGACTTTTAGGTGCTTGCTATTTTACAGTGTTCTCATTTAAGGTTCAGAGCCATTCTGTAAGATAGGTATTGTAGAGATGCTAGTAATGGAATTTTCCAAAAAACAGGTTGGCTAAATAAAAAACTGCTATCCCTAGAAGAAACTTTTGGAAGATTTAGATATGAGTGTGGTAGTTGTAACTACCAGACTTAATGGGGTTGGAAAAAGGAGGATAACATCATTTGGCCCTTCACAGAAGTTTGCAGACTTCTAATATATCTTCTTTGAAAAAATGTCACATCTCACATCCATTGCCTAAATTTTGGGAAAGGTGACTACTAACCCAGCATGTTCTAACCAAAGCCCAGATTGGCAGGAACCAGACTCAGAAATTGCTTGATACATTTTGTTTGCTGTGCCATTCTGGGATTGCTACTGCACTGTCCAAATGATAATGACTGGCAACAAGTCACTGTTTCAATTAAATTAAAAATTAAGTTCTTTAGTCATATTATGTGAGTAATGGTCCATGATATTAAATATTTATGTTACGGACTTTTTCTGGTATGTCGGTAGACATAGTGTATCTTCCTCAATCACTCCATCTTATTTTTCAGACAAAGTCTCACTGAATCTGGAGCTCACCAATTTTAGCAATACTAGCTGGCCAGAAAGCCCCAGGAATCCTCCTGTGTTTGCCTCCCCCACGCTGGGATTATATATACCTCCCACAGTACCTGGCTTTTATGTGGGTGCTGGGGATCCAAATTCAGGTCCTCATTCTTTCATGACAGCATTTTGTCAACTGAACCACCTCCCTAGCCCTATCATAGACATTTCTTTTGAACAGTGTTGATCTAGAATAAGTACACTTTTGAACCAAAGAAGTAACACACAGAAATGAAACATGGGTTATAAAGTTGTGTTCTGACATGCCAATAAAAATAAACTAAATTATCTTTTCAGATAGGTGTGATAGAGCTAGACATATTGGGTGACTTATTTAAGATTACTTCCAGCCAGGCGATGGTGGTGCACACCTTTAATCCTAGTACTTGAGAGGCAGAGACAGGTCGATCTATGAGTTCGAGGCCAGCGTGGTCTACAGACCAAGTTCCAGGACAGCCAGGGCTAAACAGGGAAACCCTGTCTCCAAAAAACAAAAGCAAAATGAAAAACAAAAAAAAGATTACTTCCTACCCTGCGTTCTGTTCTCTTGGCCAAGTGATGACAAAAAGCAGTGTACATATAAACAAAATGTAATAGCTTGAAAAAAGTCAACTTAATGTTTTGCCCAGAGCAAAAATAAACTTAGGTGATGCTCTTTATATAGGTGAAAATAAAAGTATGTCACAAACATAGGGGTATCTTAGAGGCTTCTAGAAAGGTACATGTTAAAAGAGCTTCTGCCGCTTCTGATTGCAAACATAACTTGTCACATTGTTAGCTGACTTCTAAGTAACGGACTGGCATTGTTTAGGACAGTATTACTATATTGGTGATTTGGTAAGGTGAAAAACTGGTGGCTAAATAAAGTCATTAGTAAACATTCATTGGTCAAGTTTTTAAAATCATATTCTTCATCAAGATTGTAAGGCTTATGAGGATATAAATGTGAATAAGATATAGCTCAAAGACCTTAACAACTAGACATGTATGCCACTAATGGTTATGACGTGATATCAGAAATATGACATGTACACATAGAACATGAGACATAGGTATCAGTTTTCCTTCACAGAGCCAAGAGAGGCTTCTTCTAAAATGGTGGATGGTAAAGCTAGCTCTAATAATGCCTGGCATTCTCCAAGTTGATAAGTACATACCCGCAGAGGAAGGATCATCTGCAGTTATGTTTCTCAGTCATTCCAGGAAAATTAAGAGAAGGTGAAAAATGAGGCAGATGGTAGGAGACCAGGACATGAAGAAGCCTGGTGGCAGAATAACTACTCTAGCAAACATGGAGAAAATTGATTCAGTATCGATGAAGAAGTGAAGCAATAATATATGCTAGAAACAAAGAGACCTTCAAGGATCTAGTAGCTGTGGGGGGTAGAAAATAGAGGCTAAATCAGGTAGGAATCATTTCACAAGCATATGTGTATTGCATGTTTGTGTGTGTGCATGTGTATGTTGCAGGTATTTGTACTCCAGTGGTTGATGTCAGGTAGCCTCAACCCCTCATTCCCTTGTTTTTTAAAACACTCTCTGAACCAGTTAATAGTGTTATGAATGTGGAAAGAAAGCTTCCACATTTCTGGGCCACTGAGTGGAAAATGAAGAAATAAAATACTGAAGCAGGGAGTAAGATGAATCTTAAGAGTGGAGTTTGAAGCCGGGCGGTGGTGGCACACGCCTTTAATCCCAGCACTCGAGAGGCAGATGGATCTCTGTGAGTTCGAGGCCAGGCTGGTCTACAAGAGCTAGTTCCAGGACAGGTAGGGCTACACAGAGAAACCCTGTCTCCAAAACAAAACCAAAAAAAGAGTGGAGTTTGAGGTGCTTACATACATTTGAGCACAAAGAAATTCAGTTGACATTATGTTTCTCCATTACCACATTGGGTTAGAATCCATATTTTCTCTATGTGTGTCTTGTTTTGTTTTGCTTTTGAGACAGGCTTTCACTATGTAGTGAGCCCAGTCCAGCTGCAAACTCATGGTGCTGCCTCAGCCTTCTAGTTTCTGTGATTTCAACCTGTGTTCAGCTTAGAACTCACATTTTCGTAGGAAAGAGCATTTTAGTTATCCTAGGTGTCGTATATGTTAAGTGTTGTGGATCACATCGTATACATCGTATAACTGTTGTATTTCCTTTGTTTTCTTTGGGGGGGGGTGTTTTTGTTTGTTTGGTTGGTTGGTTGGTGGTATGTTTTTCAAGACAGGGTTTTTTCTCGTAGCCCTGGCTGTCCTGGAACTTGCTTCATTCACTGAGAGCTACCCGCCTCCTGCCTCTGCCTCCCAAGTGCTGGGATTAAAGGCATATGCCACCAGAGCCTGGCTTGTTTTGTATTTTAAGACAGTGTTTCTCTTTATAGCTCTGGCTGTCCTGAAACTCACTCAGTAGACCAAGCTAGCTTTGAACTCAGAAAGCCACCTGCTTCCCAAGTGATGGGATTACATCCATGCGTCACCACACCTGACCTAGCTAATTGCTGACAGTGAATGAATTTGAGAGAAAGACGGTTTATTTTGCAACAATAGTGTCTTAGGGTGGTCGGTGCTGTGATGAAACACCTTGACCAACACAGCGTGGAGAGGAAAGGGTTTATTTGTCTTACACTCCATATCACTGCTTGTTGTTAAAGGAAGTCAGGACATGACCTGGAGGCAAGAGCTGATTCAGAGGCCATGGAGGGGTGCTGCTTACTGGCTTGCTTCACCAGCCCACAGTGGGCTGGGCCCTCCCCATTAATCAGTAATTAAGTAAATGCTCTACAGGCTTGATCTTATGGAGGCATTTTCTCAACTGAGGCTCCCACCTCATGACTCTAGCTTATGTCAGTTGACATAAACTAGCCAGCACAACTGACTCCGTGTCAATCTGACAAACACTTCACTATTAAGCCATAGCCTTTCCTTTCTTGTTCATTTCCAAGAGATCACACATTAATATAAACATTACAATATAAAACTTTTTACAAACTTAAAAAGTCCCACAGTCTTTACAAATTCAAACACTTTAAAATTCAGTCTCTTAAAATCCAAAGTTTGCAACTGTGAACTTCTATAAGATCAAAGAGACCAGAACCATGAAGTTAACTATGGGCTCCTATAAAATCAAAGTTAAGTTAAATACTTTCTTACTTCAAGAACAAAGAATCAGAGCACAGTCACAATCTGAACAAAGCAAACCAAACCCCAATTGTGTGAATAACTCAGTGTCTAGTGTCTGGGGTCCACTCGAGATCTTTTAGGCTTCTTCAAATGCTTGGGTTACTTCTCTGGCTCTGCCTCCACAGCAAACACAGTTTTGTTTCTAGGCTCCAGCAGACTCCAGTCCTCTGCTGTTGGCTGTTCTTGATGGTCATCCATGGTTCTGGCATCTCCTAAGTGCTGGGGTCTTTGGCTGCAACTGGGCTGTGCTTTCATCAGTAGCCTTTCCTGGGCTCTTTTCAACGACTCCAGCCCTGCCACACAATGCCAAGTCTCCATGACCCCTTCATACCTTCAAAACCTTGTACCATGTAGGTGATTCTTACACTACCAAGTTTGGCTGCTGGTGTGTAGTACAACCTTGGCTGCTTTGTGTGCTGACTCTGAAGAAACACTTCTCATTTTTACCTCAATGATGTTGGTTGCCTCTTAATCACCACTGATTTAGTTTTGTGTGTGTGTTTTTAAGATGGGATCTCTCTGTGTAGCCTTGGCTATCTTAGAACTAGTTCTGTAGACCAGGCTGGCTTCAAACTCAGAGATCTGCCTGCCCCTGTCTCCATCTCCCATGTGCTGAGATTAAAGGCATGGACCACCACCACCCAGCACCACTAATTTCTTAACTCCAGCTAACCAGTATCAATTGTCCCAGTAAAGCAAAGGTTTCACTTGAGTGATTCTGGTATCTTGTTAATCACAGCTGATTCTTCAGCCTCAGCTAACCAGAACCACACATTCTTAACTCAAAATCTCCAACAGCTCCAGTTGTCTCTAAGTAACTCCCCTGCTCCCCTCTGGAACGTCACAAGCCAGGCCTTTGTGTGCATTTTTCTCAACAGTCTTTCAAACTCCCACAGATCAGCTCACCAAGCTTTGAACACTTGATGGCTTCTAGCCAAAAGTTTCATAGCCCTTCCGTAGTCCTCCCCAAAACATATGTTCAGGTCTGTCACAGCAGTACCCTACTATCCTGGTACCAATTTTTGCTTTTGGGGGGTTATCATTGCTGCAGTGTAATAGCATGACCAAAACAACTTGAGAAGGAAAGGGTTTATTTTATTTGGCTTACACTTCCATATCATTATTCATCATTGAAGAAAATCAAGACAGGAGATCAAACAAGGCGCAGAAAGCTGATGTAGAGGCCATGGAGAGGTGCAGTTTACATGGCTTTCTCAACCTGCTTTCTTATAGAACCCAGGACCACCAGCCCAGGGGTGGCACCATCCACAATGGGCTGGGCTCTCCCTTGTTGAACAGTAATTAAGAAAATGTCCTCTCACAGCCTGATCTAATGGAGGCATTTTCTCAATTGAGGTTCCCTACTCTCTGATAACTCTGGCTTATGTCAAGTTGACATAAAACTAGCCAGCACAATTAAACTCAGATACTGTCAACATTGGCAAGAGCAAAATCTTTGTGACAATCAGTATTGAAATTGGCATGCAGTTATGCAAGAAGAGCTCATATTCTTAGGGTCTTTTGTGAACTGTACAACATTGACTAATGTGATCACTACTGCCTCTTAAAGGTTTCTTTTTATGTTAGGACAAGTGAAAGCAATTCCTTGTTTTGAGTAAGTTTGCTTGTGAGATATTCACAGTGTGTAGCCCTAACTGGCTTGTTACTTGTAAGAGACCAGGATAGCCACCACCTCACAGAGATCTTCCTGCCTCTATGCTGTCATGCCCAGCAACCAAAAGTAATTCAACATTAAACTGCCCTTGATTTATTTCCATAGATAAATGGATATGATTAGTTCTGGAGTCTAGGGATTGAACCCAAACCTTATACATTCTAGGCAAGAACTCTATCAAGCCTTCCCATCCTATTTTTTCCTCTTGGAAAACAGTTTTCCCTTTTCTATATTCTCTTTGTCTGTTTATTCCCCCGTCAGTTTGTTTGAGGAATATTCAGAAAAGAGTTCTTTTTAATGCTCTTTCTTCTGTTAGAAGTTTATTCTAAATCTTAGATCACAATGTGTCTCTGTCTTTCCTATTTGCTGACTTAATTTTCCTGAAAAGTATTTTCATAATTTATACAGCAGTATAAGTGTAGTGAATAGGAGCACGAGCCTGCTTTTCGTCCGGCCCAGCTACCACATGGCTAGCTTATACCCTGAAATAACAACACACAAATTGTATTCATNCTTCATGCGTCTGCCTGACTCTGCTTTCTTCCTCCCAGAATTCTGTTCTGTCTCTCCGTCTATCTAAGCTGCTGTCCTATCAAAGGCCAAGGCAGTCTCTTTATTTGACCAATGAAAGTAACACAGTGACAGAAGACCCTCCTACATCATATAGGTTTGAAAAATGAATTAAAAATGATTTTGAATTCCAGAGACTGAGAAAAACCAGCAGTGTGTGGGGTGTGCATGCCAAAGCCTTTCAAGAAATATCCACTTACAATTCTTTTACTTTTTTCCTGAGAGTAAATACAGAACTATGATTTTTTTTTCCTCAGAATCTAAGTGCAGGACTCCAAGATTAAGTATTTCTGATTTCTTTTATCTTTTTCTTTTTAATGTTGTTTTGGATTTTCTTATGCCTCTGCCTTGTTGAGCCTTCTAAGAGTTCAGAGTGTGTTCAGGGTTTTCTCGTGGGAAGAGATAAGGAGAGATGAAAAGCTTTCTTGTGGATTTTTATGTCAGTAAGAACTCTGTGTCCTTTTATGTGCCTATATCTCCTGTCTTCTCTCTCATTCTTCATAACTTTGAAATGTTTGTATCAAGAGTTAGACTACATGTAAGTAGGCCAGAGGAGATCTAAGTCTTAAAATACTAGCAACTAGTCTCAAAACTATAGGCTGTTCATTATATGTGTATATGAATCTAAAGAAATAAAATTCAAAATGAGAGCATTCAAGGAAAGTTGACTGTATGTTAACCTCTATTAGGGAATCAAGGACATGCTTCTATGGAGCAAGAAAGAATTATTTTATGTATGATATCCTATCATACTGTACTGCCCAGATCACAGGTCACATTCTAGGACTTTGGAAGATAAGTGAAATTGCCTTCTCATTTTTGTGGATTTTTTATTATTATTTTGTGTGTATCAGTATTTTACCTGCATGTATATCTCTACACCATATGCATGTTTGGAACCTGCAGAGGCCCAAAGAGGACATATTGGATCCCCTGGAACTAGAGATAGAGCAAGTTGTGAGTTTCCATGTAGTTGCTAACTATCAAACTCCAGTCTTCTAGAAAAGCAACCAGTGCTCTTAACCATTGAACGATCTCTCCAACTCCATCTTTTTGCTGGACTTTGGTAGTTTTTTACTGTTCTCTAATAGATAACGTACTATAATTTGAAAATTCCACTACTTTGAGGCTTCAAAGCTATTTAAATCATTAGTTCCCCAGGCACATGCACATGTTGGAATGCTGTCCTGACCATTTATTTGTTTGTTTGTTTGTTTGTTTGTTTATGCTTTGGAACCTGTCCTGAACTAGCTCTTATAGACCAGGCTGTCCTCGAACTCACAGAGATCTACCTGCCTCTACCTCTTGAGTGCTGGGATTAAAGTCATGCACCACCACTGCCTGGCCCGATCTTTATTTTTAAGCAGAGATGGGGCTGGAAAAATGGCTCAGTTAAAGAGCACTAGTTGCTCAACTTTCTTTTTATTTATTCTTTGTGTCTTTCTCATCATGCCTTTTGATCCCACCCTCCAACCCCCCAAAATAAAATGTAAGAGAAAAAAGGGCATGAGGAAGGAAGGGGAAAAATCTCATCATGGAAGCTGCAGCAAGATACAGTGAACCCCTTTTTCCATTTTTGCATGTGGGCATTCATCTCAAAGAATTCATTTATCTACAGCTAAATATTTGGAATCTTTTATTTATGAATGCAGTAAATTTGTTATATACCTGCATTTATCTGAATACTAGCCATCAGGCTAATGAATCAGGATTTGTAAATTTTATTTTATGTGTTTGCATTAATGTATATTACTACATGTGTGCCTGGTACCCACAGATACCAGAAGAGGGCACCAGATCCCCTGGAACTGGAGTTAGACAATTGTGGGCTGCCCTGTAGGTACTTGGAACTGAACCCAGGTCCTCCAGAAGAGCTGCAACCACTGAACCATCTCTCCAGTCCACTTGTGTGCCATTTTAATTTTCAGTCACCGGGTGTTATAATAGCAAAAAGATTAAGAGAGTGAGTATACAGCAAAGCAGATTATCATTACCTGTGTGGTTAACCAAAGAAAAGTACATTTTCAGCTTCGCTATTTGTTAGAATTCACTCTTAAATAATATAAATTACACAGAGAAACCATGTCATGAAAAACCAAAGGGGGAGTGGAGAAAGAATATAAAGCAGGACATGGTAGTACATGCTCTTAATCCCCAGCACTTGGGAGGCAGAGGCAGGCGGATGGATCTCTTGAGTTCAGGCCAGCCTGGTCTACAGAGCAAGTTCCAGGACAACCAGAGCTACACAGAGAGACCCTGTCTCCAAAAACCAAAAAAATTAAAAAGGGGAAGAAAAAGGAAGTAATACAACTAAACCAGGTATGGCAGCACATACCTTTATTATCCCAGGAGCAAGTGGATCTCTGAGTTCTAGGCCAGCCTACTCTATGTAGTGAGTTCTAAGGCATCCAGAGCTATGTAGAGAGACCTCGTCTTGAAAAGAAGGAAAGAAAAGAAATAATTAGCTGGGTCACGGTGGCCAGCCTGGTCTACAAGAGCTAGTTCCAGGACAGCTAGGGATGTTACACAGAGAAACTCTGTCTTGAAAAATCAAAAAAAAACAACAACAGCCACCAACTTGAACTCCATCATGAAACTGTTTGATTTTTGAAGTACCTTGAACCATTGTGTTCAAGCTGAATCATTTTGATCTCTCTACTTCTCAAAAAAAGAAACTTCTTAGTGCTTGTATATAATAGGAAAGACATTTAATTGATGTTTTGCTGGAAGACCCTACAGGAACTGGGTTTGGTGTCTTTTTCAAACTGTGCTTGTCTAGTTCCTTTAGATTCCAATGATGCTCCTAGCTGTGTCCTTCTGTTTCCATCACTGCTCCTTGTCACTGCAGTGTCCTTCTCTGCAGTGACTTCCAGCTGTGGGCATGATTATTTCTTTTTTGAGTTTATTAGTTACTGAGAGGTATGCTAAAATCACTAGAAATTACCTACTAACTTGGTTTGATTATAGAGGATCAGGCAGAAAATAAAGTATCCTAAAGCAACAAAAACGTTGGTTCCTGATTCTAGGTGTCTTTCTTTGTTCCTCTTTGACAAAACAGTGATGCTCAGTTTTTGCCAGTAGAGTGTTATGTGGATAAAGAAAATTCTAAGGCCTTGGAGTAATTTATAAAGGAAATATGAATTTTACATTGAATTCCAACTTTTAGGACTGGGGAGATGACTCCGAGGTTAAGAGCGCTGGTTGATCTCCCAGGGGTCCTGAGTTCAATTCCCAGCAGCCACATGGCTGGGCTGCTCACAACCTTCTGTTATGAGATCTGGTGCCCTCCTATGTCATGCAGGTGTACATGCAAATAGAACACCATGTACATAAAATGCTGTCTTTATCTAGTATGTGTTTCTGACTTCTTTATCAAAAATCAGGTGATTTATGTCTGGGTCTTCAATTAGATTCTGTTGCTCTATGTGTCTTTTTTTTTTTAACAGTACCACTGTTTAATTACTATAGTTCTGTAGTAGAACTTGAAACCCAGTGAGACCTCCCACAGTTTTTCATTATTCAGGAATGTTTTAACCTGAATTTTTAGTGTTTCCATATGAAGCTGAAAATTGCCCTTTAAAGGTCTGTGAAGAATTGTGTTGGAATTTTAAAGGGTATTGCATTGGATCTGTAGATTGCTTTTGTTAGGATGGCCATTTTTACTGTATTGATCCAAAGTGATGCATGAGTTTGGGAGATCTTTCCATTTTCTGATATCTTCTTCAGTTTCTTTCTTAAATGACTTGAGGTTTGTATCGTCTCAAGTTTTTCACTTGCTTGGTTAGAGTTATCCCAAGAAATTTTGTGGTTTTGAGGCTATTATGAAAAGTGTTCTTTCTTTCTCAATCTGTTTGTCATTTGTATATAGGAGGGCTACTGATTTTTGTGAATTAATTTTGTACCTACCTACTTTGGTGAACATGTTTATCAGTTGTAGAAGTTTCCAAGTCAGATTTTTAGGGTCACTTACATATACTATATCATCTGCAAATAAAGATGTTTTGTCTTCTTCCTTTCCAGTTTGTTTTCCCTTAATCTCCTTCATTTTCTCATTCCTCTAGCTAAGACTTCACTTGTTCTTTTTTATAGTTATGGAGAGAATGGACAACCTTTTCTTCTTCTTGGTCTTAGTGTAATTGCTTTGAGTTTCTCTCCATTTTAGTTGATGTTGGCCATAGACTTTCTGTAAACTACCTTTATTATGTTGAGGTATGTCCCTATATCCACAGTACTTCATAACTTTTGTCATATAGGGATATTAGAATTTGTCAAAGGCCTTCTTCACATTTAATGAGATGATTATGTGGTTTTTGTCTTTCTATTTATTTATATGGTAAATTACATTTATCAGTATATGTCGAACCATTTCTGCCTCTGAGATTACGCCTACTTTGTCATGGTTGAAGATCTTTTTGGCGTTTTCTTGGATTCAGTTTGCAAGTATTTTCAGGTCTTTGAACAATTTTCTTTACTTCCTTCCACTGTTTTTATTTCATAGATTTCTTTAAGGGGTTTATTAATTTCCTCTTTAAGGACCAGTATCATAAAGTACCATCATTCTTAAAGGTTATTTTAAGGTCTTTTTCTTGTGCTTCAGCCATGTTTAGAATACTCAGTGCCTACTGTGTAAGGTTTGCTGATCTCTAGTGGAGACATACTGTCCTGGCTGTTACTGTGTTTTTACTCTGGCACCTGGACATCTGGGTTTGGGGTAATTATAATTCTAGGAGCTGATATTTGGTCTTGTCTTTGTTGGGTGGGCATTTTGTTCTTTGGTTTTTGTTTCCTCTCTGGTTTTTAGGAGAGTGTGGTGGCTGTGTAAAATACTTCTGGGATTCCTGATAGGCGTGGCTACTAAAGGCTCCAGGTAAAAATGTGTTTCCAAGTATTGAGAGCTGACTCTTAG
>LOEQ01001882.1:379849-393980 GCA_001685075.1 Bramus lutescens
AGGAAGGAAGGAAGGAAGGAAGGAAGGAAGGAAGGAAGGAAGAAAAAAAAGAAAACACTTGACCCTGGAGTTTTCTGAAATTTTTCTTTCTAGTCATTCCAACAAAGTGAGGAGATTTGATGATTAATGACCTCAGAGATGTGTGGTCACTCCCTTTGCTTATTGTATATAATGATTGAGCTTTTATTATTTTAATAGAATTTTGCATAAAATACTCTTAAGTTTAAATATGCAAAAAAATATTAAAAGCATAGATTTAAGCCAGGCAGTGGTGACACACACCTTTAATCCCAGCACTCAGGAGGCAGAGAAGCAGGTGGAGTTCGAGGCCAGCCTGGTCTTTAAAGCAAGTTCCAGGACAGCCAGGCTACACAGAGAAACCCTGTTTCAAATAAAAAAAAAAGGGGGGGCATAGATTTAAAATCATCAGTGTGAACTACCCAATAGCATCCCATACAATGTAAGTTGTCTAATAACTCAAAACAAATAGCTCTTGAAAACTAAGTCTACCTGACGTAAACGTTTATGTAACATTCTCACTTTGACTCCTTTAATGCCTAACCAATAGGTTATCGCTTTCTGAACTTTGAAAGTCAACTGTTTAACCATTCTTGCTACATAATAAAGATCACTATTAAGTTTCTTTGAAATCTGATAATATCAAGATAATATCACACTAGTTTCACTAGTTAGAGATGTGGGGTGACACCTTGTTATCATTCTCCCTGTAGTTGTGCTTAGAAACAGGTTTTAGAGGATTGACTTGTTAGGTGTGGGTTGTTGCTGTTGTAGAACACTCGAAAGAATCAACTTGAAGTATTCATTCTGTCTCACAGTTTAGGGAATACATCCCATCGTGGTGGAGAGGGCGTGGTATTGGGAGCATCTCTTGGCTGTGGTGGTAGAACATGCTGACCAAGAAGTAAAAGACTTCAGCCTCTAATCATGAGTTAGCCTCTATGACCATATACCATTGTGGGCCATGTCTAGAAAGTTCCATAACCTCCCAAGCCAGTGTTTCCAGTTGAGGATCAAGTGTTCAAGAACATGAGATATGGGGAGCTTTGCACACTCAAACCATAACAAATGGTAAAATAGCAGGAAAATGTATTTGCATGTGGTTGTTTTAAACTGCAGGTTTGGACTCCCAGATAACTTAGGTGACTGCTTCCTTTCTTAGGGTGACCTGCTTGACTTACATACTTTTTTTTTTTTGTGCTATTCTATTTTCATAGCAGTGTACGCTGTTGTTTTCGAATGGTGTCTCACTGGATCTTTTAACCACACCTCAGGGTAGGCCCATGTGCACAGGAATAGTTAGTTGACCAATGCAAAATGAACTCATTATTATTTGATATTTTTGTCTCATTTTGCTTTGTGTTTTTTTGTTTTTTGCTTTTGGTCTTTTATATATTTTTATTTTCATATTTGTGGTTTGGGGGATGTTTGTGTTTCTTGGTTTTGTTTTTGTCTTTTTTTGTTTTTGTTATTACTCTCTGAACTTTGAAAGTCAAAATTTGTTTTTAAGAGACAAAAAGAACTTAAAAAGTTGTAAATGGGGTTGGTAGGAGAAGCAGCACTTGGGAGACAGAGGCAGGTGGATCTCTGAGTTTGAGGCCAGCCTGGACTACAGAGTGAGTTCCAGGACAGCCAGGGCTACAGAGAAACCGTATCTCAACCACCCCTCCCCCAAACAAACAAACCAACAAAAATCACTCATATAATTAAATCTACTCACTTCTATGGGAAATAAGCTCCTGTAATTAACTTGTCCAGTCACACGGTTACAAGATCAGTACTCAAGCTGCTTGACATTTAGAATCATTCTTCTCTACCTGTTTTATGTTCAAAGGACTGTTAAGTCTATTGTGCGATCAGGATCATTCATCTGTCATCCTATAGTGAACCACTTATGTCAGGATTTGCAGTAGGGCACAGGGAACGAGCCAGGTCTTTGAGGGATGTGTAGGAGCATGCCCCCCAAGAAGCTCTTCCTTCTTGGCAGCAGGAGGCTAAGAGCCAGTGTTTCCTCACTTTCTAAATTTTTTTGTGGAAAGCTGGAAAACCAGATAGTGTTTAAACTTTAAACCTGCTCTGCAAGGCCAGAACCAGAAATGTCTCTGGGTCATTTCAGACTGCTTGTGTGAAACCTCTTTTTATAAATAGATCTAAATGCTACAACTTGTAGGCCTCTGTTCTGTGACAAGGAACTTAAGCCAACTTCTAATGACAGATTAATTGAATGCTGATGTGGTAAATATAATTAAAAAGAACATTAAATGTCAGACTGTTTATCTCAAAATAATTTAACATGTTTTGGCTAAGTTATTACAATGCAAAAAGATCATGTGTGTTTCTATGTTAGAATTGATTCATATTTTGAGTCAGTATGGAATTTTGCAGTCTCAGACAGTGGCACTCTTACTATCCTTATCTAATGCATGCAGCCCTCTGCAGAACAGTATCACATGCCGAAGTTTGCATTTTATCTTGCTTTAAGTCAGTAGACATTACACAGCACCTGCAAAAAGAATGTTTCCTACTCAGTACTCTTTAAAGTATGATGTCTTCAAATGCATCCAGAAACCTTGCCTTAGTTATTTGCTGAGCAAATTGGAGGCCTAGTTCCAGTGGCATGACTGAATGTAACTAGTCTCCAGTGTAGTTCAGGGCATCGATGAACACTTGCCCCATTACCATAAGAAAGCAATGGACAGAACAAATACTTGGAGAGTTGGGGAGGGCTGTGTCATTTGTCGGTGCATTCAGAAAGCTGCAAAAATTATAAGTATACATCTCTGTCAGTATGAAGTAGACATTCATGGATAGCCTGCACCCAGACTAGGAAACAGAATATTTATCCATACTACTTTAAATGCATTTGGCTTTCCATTTGGGAACCATTCCATTTATGGTATTGGAAGTTGAACAGCAACAGACACCACCAGGTTTTTAGCATGTTTGAATCAGCTCAGCCTGACTAACAGTGTGTGAATCTACTTGAAGTGCAGCCCAACAGTGACCTTAGCTTTTCCATTTTAGCCAGTTCTATTGAATATCTTTGTGATTTGAACTCCTATCCTGGAGATGCCAGAGATTACAAATCTTTGGCTGTTGGCTGTTTGGATGCCCTCTGAAACACATATTAATGTCTAATGTGTATAATGTGTATTGGTTTCATAAACATTTTTCTTAAACTAACTTTTAAAAAAATAAATGATTTGCATATGTAAAACATTCAGAGTAAATTTTCATACTGACTATTAACTCCAGTGTAATAAGCCTTTCTTAAATAACTAATGAGAACTTGACTGGTAATATATAAATAAATCAAATTAAATGTATAAAACCAAGCTGGCTTTAGCTTAATTTTATAAATAGGAAGAAACTTTAAGTGTTTGGTTTTGATTTTTGATGTTTGGGATTTTTGGGGGGGGCGTTATCTGCTCATTTAAACTACCAATAGTTGCTAGGCTTGGTGGCACATGCTTTTAATTCCAATAGTTGGGAGGCCAAGGCAGACAGGTCTTTGTGAGTTCCTGGCCATCCAGGCCAACATAAGTCAAAACCACCAATATTAAAAACAAAATAGGAACTAGTTACAAATACAATTTTTAATTAACTTCTGGAAAAGACTTTCTGATCACTATTAATAAATTATTACCGCCAGGCTTGGTGGCACACACTTGTAACCCCAAGATTCTGAAAGCAGATGCAGAAGGATTGCTATAAGTTCCAGACTAGTCAGGACTTCATAGTTAGTCTTTGTCCCTAATTAGCTAAATAAGATCATTACTAATTAAAGGAGTTGATTTTGAAAAAGAAAAGAAAAAGAATAGCTTGAATTGTCTTTAAAATAAAGATAAGGTTTTGGGGTTTTCTTGATTATTTGTTTTTTATTGCACTATATATACATTTTTCACTGCTCCCCTCCCTTCCTTCCTCTCCCCTTCTCCCCTTTCCTCTTGCCCCCATGATCCATTTACTCAGGAGAAGATAGAAAAGATACGTTGTTTTTTTTTTTCCTGCTTATAGAGTATTATAAACTTTGATATGGGGGCTGGAGAGATGCCTGAAGTTAAGAAAGCATGCTGTTTGGGATATGGTGACACATGCCTTTAATCCCAGCACTTGGGAGGCAGAGGCAAGCTGATCTCTTCGAGTTTGAGGCTAGCCTGGTCCACGGAGACAAGTCAGTCAGGGCTACACAGAGAAACCCTAACTGGAGAAACCAAAACTAAAGAAATAAAAACGCCATACTTCTGTTACTGAAAACTGGAGTTGAGTTCCCAGCACCCACATAGGACAGCTTATAACTGCCTATAACTCTAGCCCTAGATCTGGTGCCCACTTTTGATCCTTGTGGGCCCCTGCATTAATGTGCACAGATACACATATATACACATAATTAAAAATAAAATATTCCTTAGATTTTAGTCTGTAGCTTTGGGCCATGAAGCAAGGCAGAACTTTTTTTTTTTTTCAAGACAGGGTTTCTCTGTATAACCTTGGGCACCTTTTCTGCCCACATAGTTGTAGTTAAAACTTCAAATCATGAGACTGGAGAGATGGTTCATTGGATAAGAGTACTTACTGCTCTTCCATAGGACCTAGCTAGGTTCCGTTCCCAGTACCCAAATCATGTGGGTAGCTGCCATCTATAAGTGCACTTTCAGGGGATCCAATACCCTTTTGCCTCTGTGGGTGCCTATACAAATGTGATGTTCATAAACTCACTTAGGCACATACACATAAATAATATTTTTTTAATTTAAAATATGAGCAAAGTATAGTTACTCCTGTAATTCCAGCACTCGAGTGAAGAGGCAAGTTTGAGGCCAGCCTGGTCTGCATAGCAAGTTCCGGGCCAATCAAGGCTACATAGAAGTCTCTATTTTCTCTATTGAAAAAGAAAAAATTCAAGGGCCAGCAAGATGGCTTAGTAGATAGATAGAGATACTTACCACCGAGTCTGACAGCCTACATTCTCTAATTGGGTCCCAAGTGGTGGAAGGCTCAAAATCCTGCAGGTCAGGTTGTCCTTCTCTTCACTCGGGCCACAGCAAGTTCACACGCATAAGTAAGTTAATGTAGTTTTTAAAGGCTAGTCTTCACATTTTTCAAATTACAGAAGTTTCAAATCTCACATAATCTCACTTCGCAGTTGTAACTAACTTTAGATTAGATTTTTAACTAACTTTAGATTAGATTCAGATTTTCTATATAATAAACATACAAATGACAATATACTTCTATTTTGCTGTTTGGTGTTGTATGTTTGTTCGTGCACATGTGCCACAGTGAGTGTGTTGAGGGCAGAGGACATCTTTGTAGAATCCGTTCTCTCCTTACACTTTTGTAGAATCTAGGGATCTGTGGGTTTAATATGACAGATGCCTAGCCATCCTAGAGTGAACAGCTTTGTTGTAATGGATATCAGCATCAGCTTGCATGCCAGGCACCTTTATCTACCATCTTGCTGACCCTCTGTTCTTTTAACCTATCAATAATAATTGCCAGTTTTTAAGAGTTCTTCAGTTATTACTGTGTTGACTGGATAACTCGTTAACAATAAGATACCATCTTGACTCAATATTTTTTCTTGTCAATCTATCCCATTTACTTTATAAATCTCCAGGTAGCCCATTTTCTGGCAGAAGTTCTCTTTTAATATCCCTAACACTAATGTTTTTCAGTGTGCAGAATGCTAGTGAGGAGGATCTAAATGGATTGGACATGGCCTAATTTTTTTCCACCAATTCTTTTGTATAGTTAAAACATCCTAATTATGAAAGTTTGACTACTAATAAATTCTCTCTGGTTTTGCTTTGTTTGCTTATTTATTTGTTTTCCCATTAAGACTGGTGTCCTACACCTTTGTTTTGTAATGTCATGGTGGCTTCTGTCAGACAGCAGTCAGGTCAAAGATACACTCAAAAAAAACACCTACAGGTCTGATTCATGGGTTATGCTTGTTTCCAATTAATACTTACATTTAATTAATGGAAAAGTGTTGAGCTCTTCAAAAAAAAAATCCTAATCTGTGAGTGGAAATCTCCAAAGTAGATTTTTAAAGCAGTGAGGCTAATTTAACTGTTAGGTATTTGAAAACCAATAGTATACAAACTAATTAAGATACATTCCAAAGCCAGGCGGTGGTGGCTCACGCCTTTAATTCCAACACTCGGGGGTGCAGAGGCAGGCAGACTCTGTGAGTTCAAGGCCAGCCTGGTCTACAAGAACTAGTGCCAGGACAAGCTCCAAAGCTACACTGAAAAACCAAAAAAAAAGATACATTCCAAGCTATTTCTGCTTTGTGGTGTAATACAGTATCCAGTGTACAAACAAAATTATTTTCCTTATGTAGAATCAGCTCTTCAACTAAATCATCACACTGTGAGGGCTGTGGTCTCAGCAGTAGTTCTTTTGTTGAAATGTGCATAATTGGGCAGCATTTTATAGTTTGTATTTTATATGTGTGTATATACATAAGCATGTATGTAGGTAATTTTTTAACATGTGACTTGGCAAAATCAGGCTGGACCTAGTGGTCTGAGGTTCTTGTAATAAAGCAGTACTTTGCTAGTTTGAAGATTACCTTCTAGTTTGTAACTGCTTTTCTATTTCGGTGGCAGCAGATAGAGGTTGCTCTGTGGACTATAGGCATGACAGTTTCAGAAACAGAAAATAGTCCTTTATATCTGGAGGCTTGTTTTGTGACAAGAGTAACATCATACCATGTAGCTGTAGGGAGGAGCTGACCGTCGGTTCTCCTGCTGTGGTAGATTGTTGCCACTTCAAGTTGGAAGTAGAAGCTCTGATAGCTAATCAAATAATAAGTTATTTTAGGTTATGTAAAAGCAAGAGACTTAAAGTCATCCTAGCTGTTAGATTTGCTGTGGAAACACTAGGAACAGAAGAACTTACATGCCTCATTCCTTTTGCTTTCTCTGGGTTCTTGGGTCAACGTAGAAAAGTGACTGTTAGCCCTGTGTTTTTAAGACAGTGCCACTGATTTTGTGGGATCAAACTGTTAACCGTTTGTTCTGGAAACATAGAGGTGGAGCTGTCGTTTTTCAGACTTCAGTTTTGGTTTTGTTGTTTTTAATCAGCCTTATTTCATGAACTGAGGATTCATTCATTACCAGTCTTACTCCTCAGTGTGTTTTATCTGGTAAATTAGCAAACCAAAACAGCAACCATGACCTGTTGTTGGATTTGGTAATAAGGGATGCTTAGCCATCCTAGCATGAACAACTTTGTTGAAATAAGCATAAAGAAGAGTTGATGTGGGGAAGCTATTAGAACTGGTTGATCAGACCTTAAGGAGCCTCATTATACCTTAAGCAGCTGCAAGTCTATTTAGAGGGTATCTGTTCAGAGTGTGTACATTTACCTAATATCAAATTTAAAGCCACACTTTCCTTTTCAGTAATGGTGTCTTCTTGATGTTGTCCTTGTTGCCTGTTTTAAATAATTTGTTCCTTTTGTTATACGGGAATTTTACATGAGGAAATTGAAGTCTGATATTGAAACAAAACCTTGTGAAGGAGACTTTATCTTTTGTTTTAAAATGTGTGGATTAACTGAGTAAGATGGCACATGTGCAGGTGAATCTCTTGAGTTCGAGGCCAGCCTGATTTACATAGAGAATTCCAGGGCAACCAGGGCTCTGTAGAGACCCTGTCTCAAAAAAGAAAAAGAAAAAAAGAATGTGGGAATTTATAAATAAACTGATTTCGTGTTCAGTGGGATTTTAGGTCAGTACTGACAAGCATGCAATGACATTCCTAAGTGTTTTGTGGCATATACAGTTAGTTATCTCCTCTTCTCTGTGTTTGTGAGCCATGTAGAGTGGTGATCACTTTTAGAACTTTAGACTTCGATCTGACTTCATAGCTACAAATGTCTCTGCTTTGGGCTGAAGCTAGAGAGAAGTAACTGGAAGTCAGAAACAAGTGAGCCTCACTGAGACCCAAGACACTTCTTTGCTCCCTTTTGAGGATGAAAGATGGTGTTTTACCCTTTGAGGGTTTCCTGGAGTGACGCTGGTGTCTACCTTCGTTGCCATTTGGTAAGGATTTATTCATCACATTGAATGAAATAGGAATCCTGCCCAAAGGCAGCCTAATGAAAAGCCTTGGGCAGGCATTTCAGACAATTTCCACACCTTGTTTCAATATCACTATTTTTATTCTTGTCCGAGTGATCACTTCTAATAGCCAGGTTTCTGAAACTACTTAACCCAAGTCTTGCTTACTTCTGTTGAAAGTTCTTAAAGTCCAAACCGTTCGTTGTTAAAGACTTACACGTTTGCTGTTGTTTTCAGGCGGTGAAAGGGGGTAATTAAGTGTGGTTTTAACTCTAGTTTTCAACTTTTCCTTGAGCACAAGTAGAGTGGAAGTAGATTTGTTTGCGTCCCTTTGGTTGTAAACAAAGCACACACCCAAACTTCTGCCTCTCTGGAACTGGTTCAAGATTTGGAGAGACGGGTTTGTTTGGGGGCGTTTCCCTTGTCTTATCTCCAAGAAAGCAGACGCTAGGGTTGAATTTATTTTGACCCTTTCACTTTAAATGTGGAACTGAAGCAAGAATTTAAATCTATCAGAAGAGTGTGTGCTGTACTTGAGACATGCGGGACTCAGGGAGAAAGGTGTGTACCATATTCTCAAATGTTCTAGAAATTTTGTAGGGGTGATGTCTTTATCCATGTAGGTAGCTGCAAGCTAGCAACTATTGCTCAAAAGGAAAATATTTAAAACAATGTAAAGTTCTGTGTTGCATTTAAATTGTGTTTTATGTGCTTGATTTTAGCAACAATTCCCCTACTAGCACTTCTACAATTGGTGACAAAATAAGTTTTGAATTTTTGTTTGAAATTTTTTTGGAAGAACTTAGGAAGTATTTATTTACAGGGGAAAGTATGTTCTTTGTGTTTATTCCCCAGAGGAATGTCTCAGAACTGTATAGGTATTCTAGGCGTTATATCATTTTGTTTTCTAATGCTTCAAATAGAGCTACATGGTTATAAAATAAAGGTTACTTGGCATCTGATGAGTGGCAGTTATTGCTTCGCTGAGCATTGTTATCTCTGTCCAGGAATTCCAAGTGAGACTGCAATAGATAGGTAATTGCCTAGACTGACATTTCTTACTGAACTTTTCCAGAGCCTGGCCCAACTAGAGAATCTGTGCAAACAGTTGTATGAAACAACAGATACAACCACTCGACTGCAGGCGGAGAAAGCCTTGGTTGAATTCACCAACAGCCCTGATTGCCTGAGCAAGTGCCAGCTGCTCCTCGAGAGGGGAAGTGTACGTAAGCATTAACAAGTCCTAAAGGGTAACAAGAATTAAGTAAAATGCTCTTGGTTCTAACTTTAGGGACAGACTGGGATAGTCTCTGCTCTGAGTCTAAAAGTATCTGTATCCATTTTAGTCTTGAACACTATTGTATCAGTCAAGTTGATAAACTCTTTGACACATATATTTCTGTCCTGCACCAGATTTTATGCTTCAGTGTCACTTCCTGTCCTTTGTAGGATAAAAGGGAGTACATAAGTCCTTGTTATACAAACCGTTTTCTCCTCAGCTCTTACTGCTTACTGAACAAATCTAAGGACACATGACCATGACAGTGGAAATTAAAGTAGTGTTTTGTTAGTTTTTTGAGGCAGTCTCAAAATAATATAGGGTAGCCTCAAATTTGCTACGTAGCTGAACTCCTGATCCTGCTGCGTATGGCTCCCGCGTTAATTTAAAGTGGGACCACGTCTACCTAGGAAGTTTAGGTTTTAGAATTAGAATCCCTGCCAACTAAGGCTAAAAAGATGGATCAGTGGTTAAGAGCATAAACTGTTCTTGAAAAGGACCCAGAGCTTGCTTCCCATGTCATGTAGCTTTCAAATACCAGTAACTTCAGCTTTAGGGGAGTCAACACCTGGCCTGACTTTCCGTAGACAAAGGAACAGCATAACTTAATTTTTTTTGTTTTGTTTTTCAAAAATTTTGCTTTGTTTGTTTTTAGGCAAAGTTGAGTTTCTCTTTTATAGCCTTGGCTATCCTAGAACTCTTTTTTTCGGCACACTGTCTAAAGTCAGAAATCCACCTACTTCTGCCTCCCAAGTGCTGGGATTAAAGGCACGTGCTGCCGCACCCAGTTGAGTCTTGTTTTTCTTAACTGTTTTTCCTTAATGCTCTAACTGCTTTCTAGATATGCATACCTGTATTATCTTTTCCACAGATAAAAGGGAAGAAATTAGGAAAAGATACAAACAATAGCTATTTTACTGTGAGCCTTGTGGAGGTGGAAATAGAAATGATGGTGCAATATTGTATTCTGAACAACAGTGTATCCCTAAAAAATTTTATTATAAATGCTTCAGGGGTAGTGAGTAGCTCGCGCCTCCAGTAATCATAGCAGTGAGATAATTGCCATGAGTTCAAGACCAGCTTTGGCAATAAAGTTAGACCCTGTCTCAAAAAATAAAAAAATCCAAAGTAATAATAATTTACTTCTAAAAAATATCCTTCAAGCCAAAAGAACATAAAAATGTGAAATGGCTAATTTGTTGAAAATAAAATTCTAATTGACTTACTGTTTAGTTTTCATTAGTATTGTCAATATGTTAATGTAGTAATTAAATTATAGTTGGTTAAAATCACCCTTTTTCAAACAACCTTCAGTTCAGGGATCTGTTAAGTCTGGAGCATAGCCCCAGCCCCTGGCACCCATCCCCGCCCCCTGGCCTGGGAGTTGCTTTGGTCTGGACTCCAAATCCAATGCCAGGGAGAGGTCACGACCACTCCCACAGGTTATTTAGGTGGGTTCCCAGAGGAGAAACACAGGGTTCCAGGTTTGCATGTGCTTCTCACTTTTTTGTCTCCCCGCCATGCACTCAGCACTGTATTTAATAAAACGATGGGCATTTTAATTTGGTTTGATCTGACCTAATTGTATTTCTTTGCGCCATCAGAGCCGCTCGTCTTAGGATTTTTTTCTAACAGATCTAACCCTTTTTCTAAACATTTGAAGATTACAAAGTGATGTCAGACTGAATACTGGTCTGACTGAAGCTTTCTGCCCATAACATCTGCATTTTCTTGCAGTCACTGTGAACTGGTATGGAGCACATGTCTTGGGAGACAGTACAACCAGCTCTTTCCTTCCTTGCTCCCAGAGCCCACATGCACTCTGAACTGTTGACTCTAGTTTCTCACTGACAGTTAACAACATAGAAGCGGAATGAGTACAGTACAGAAAACAGTAATGTTGGATTCCTTGTATTTAATCTGTGCAGACTTCTCAGTGGTTTGGCAAATCTATTAAAATTATGAATAAAACTTTATGGTAAACTGTTCAAGTGTATGAGTACAAATCACATCCAAGTCACTTTTGTAACTTTTTCTGTTGTTTTTACTCGTTTTGCTATTTTTGAGATGGGTTCTCCATGTATATAGCATTTAGCTAGCCTTGAACTCACAACTGACCTCCTGCCTCAGCTTCCTGAGTGCTAGGATTGCAGGGGTGCACCACCAACAATTTTTTTCTTAGTCTTAAGAATATTTTTCTGCCTGGTAGTGTTATATAAAAATACTAACATGAATGGATGTCTTTAAGACTTAGTTTCATGGACAATTATTTTTGACCCTTAGCTAGATTATTTTCAATGGTTCTGAATCTGTTCCTGTTGCATGATTTTATGTAAGGTCACCATGATGTCACCATAACACTCTTCATGTTATGACCAGTTGGGATGTTTTAGTGCTCTAAATCTAAAATTCTTTAAAAGCCTCACTGGAGAGTAAGATAATATTCCGTTATTAGGACATAGTTTTTCTCAGCAATAGTTTTCTGAAGTTTACTGTAAAGCTATCATGCACTCCCCCAGATCAGTGCTGATGGACATATGAATGAATTATGCAGTGTAGCGGACTATTCTGTCCAATAGTTGTTTTCTTTTTATTCTGATTCAATACTGCAGAAATGTCCCAAGGTGAAACTTTGTGAAACATCATTAAAACATCTCAGAACAAAAACCTTATAGCTGATTATCCTGTACACTCAATGTTCAGTGTTTTTTCCACTCTTTTTCCAGTCATCCTACTCCCAGTTGCTAGCAGCCACATGCCTTACCAAGCTTGTGTCACGAACAAACAACCCACTACCATTGGAACAGCGGATAGATATTCGTAAGTACAGAACTTTCTGCTTTGTCTTAAAGAAACCTGGTTCATAGTGTGCTAATAGTAACTAAATAGTTAAATAGTTGAATGCGATTAAGTGTATCTAGGATTCAGGCTTTTCCCAGGGTTCTGTAAACCATCCCTTTGGTTGCTAACACGTTTCTCTATTCACTTTTTGTTTTTGGTTTGTTTTGGAGATGAGGCCTCACTGTGTACCTCAACTCCTCTTGTCTCACCTCACACCTATTAGGTTTATACTGATGCACCACTACACCCAGCCTCTTTCATCTTTTTATTGTCACTGATACCTTAGGAAAAAAGTTGGGTTTTTTTGTTTGTCTGTTTGTTTTTTCTCTTTTTAGTTTTTCAAGATAGGGTTTCGCTGTAGTTTTTAGAGCCTGTCCTGGAACTTGCTCTTGTACACTAGGCTGGCCTCAACTCACAGAGATCCGCCTGCCTCTGCCTCCCAAGTGCCAGGATTAAAGGTGTGCGCCACCACCACCCGGCTAGAAAAAAAGTTTTTAGAGGATTTTTTAGTTCTGCATATACTGCAGTATTTAGCCATTTAAGAGTACATTTAAGACTGCTATAACTTCAGATTCTTCATTATAGTGTTGTAAAATTCTAAATTCAAAGGCTTCAAGCTTTTTTCTGAAAAGAAAATCATGATTTTAGCCAGGCAGAGGTAATGCACACCTTTAATCCCAACACTTGGGGGAAGAGGCAGGCCGATGAGTTCAAGGCCAGCCTGGTCTACAGAGCTAGCTAGTTCCATGACAGTTCGGGCTGTTACATAGAGAAACCCTATCTCAGGGTAGGAGGCAACTGACCCTCTGTATTTATAACTTCCTTAACGTGCAGACTGTTTCATTTTGTAGGGAACTATGTGCTCAACTACCTTGCTACTCGGCCAAAGTTGGCCACTTTTGTGACACAAGCACTCATCCAGTTATATGCCAGAATCACAAAGCTGGGCTGGTTTGACTGTCAGAAGGATGACTATGTCTTCAGAAATGCAATCACAGATGTCACAAGGTTTTTACAGGTACAGTGTACTTACGTGAGAGAAAGTGTGTGTGTGTTTGTGTGTGTGTGTGTGTGTATGCATATGCATGCATGCGTGTGCATGCACACGTACTATAATAGAAATGGGGAAAGCAACAGAAATAGATTTGATGCTTATCTGCATTTTTTCATTGCGTAAAATATCATCTGAAATACTCCTTTCCATCTTTTTTTATCCTATGTGTGACCTTTTTTGCATTTAGCATAAATAAATTCTGGAGATTCCTACATATTGTGTCAAGCTAAAATGCCATAAAATAATTAACTGGAGTTCTACAGATGAACATTTAGTTTGCTTCAATTGGGGGCTGTCAAGTATTCAGTAATTATCCCAGCACACACATCTTGTCACATATTGAATATGATTATCTGTCAGTAGACTCCTAACCTTGAAGCTGATCAATCAAGATAAAAGTATTTATAGCTTCCAAAGATATTTCCAAATAATCTTCAAAAGAGACAGTTTTTAAGAGTACCCTCTTTTATCTCATCCCTATAAGCTAAGCATTTTTTGTTTTTAATAACTTAGTAGGTCTACAGAGAAACCTTGTTTCGAAAAACCAAAATAAAAATAATTAGTAGCATTGTTTGAGTTATGAATGAGACAGAACAAACTGTGTTAACTTACTGCTTTATTTGTTTTTCCTGTGTAATATACATAGGTAATTAACTGCAGAGACCAGTAGAGAGGGGGCTTTGAACTCTCTGGGACTGGAGTTACAGGTGGTTGTGAGCCTCCATGTGGGTGCTGGAATTTGAACCCAGGTTCTCTGGAAAACTGCTGAGCCATCTCTCCAGTCCCCCTTCTTCACCTTTTTCTTTCTTTCTTTCTTTTTTTAAAGATTTATTTATTTATTATGTATACAACATTCCTTCCATGT
>LOEQ01001882.1:408296-424120 GCA_001685075.1 Bramus lutescens
CTTTCTTTCTTTCTTTCTTTCTTTCTTTCTTTCTTTCTTTCTTTCTTGTTGTTTTGAAAGAAAGAAGGCACTGAATGCCTACAGCTCAGAGAGGTAGAAGCATAATACTGCCAGGTTCAATGGCAGACAAATGCTAAGATATTGGCAAGATTCTGTGGCAACAAAAACTTTAAATATCCTTCCTTAGCAAAAATTAATGTTGATCCTCCTCTGTTGTTGGTGAGAAAGAGTTGCTGTATCAGGAAAATTAACGAGCATGTGTTTTTAAGAGGGTGCCTTCTTTCTTGGGAGTAGGGATGGCCTGGAAGATCCCCTGGAAGATACAGGTCTGGTCCAGCAACAGTTGGACCAGTTGTCCACCATTGGGCGTTGTGAGTATGAGAAGACCTGTGCGCTCCTTGTGCAGCTGTTTGACCAGTCGGCCCAGTCCTACCAGGAACTACTGCAGAGCGCCAGCGCCAGCCCAATGGACATCGCAGTGCAGGAAGGTAAGTGTGGTGTCCAGGGAGCACAGAGGTACTGTGAGCCCCTTCACCTCTTGCTTATTCCCTTTGTGCCCCCATCCTCGCCCAAAAAAAAAAAAGATTTTTCATTATTACTGTCATGCACACAGAGTAAGTGAATGAATGAATAAGTGTCATAGGGGCCTAGGGTGGAATAACAAATCATACCTGCAGCCGGTTGTTTCAAGGAAGTACTGCACTCCAAAAATAATGGTCTTGTCTGATATAGGAATACTACTATCTGATCAGTTTCCCTCTTGGTATCAACCTTACTAGAGTAGAATGGTAGCCATTCTCTATCAGAAAAGTAAAAATTTATAGCTTCATTAGAATACTCTTAAGATTAAGGTATCTTGCCAGGTGGTGGTGGCGCACATCTTTAATCCCAGCACTCAGGAGGCAGAGGCAGAGGCAGGTGTGTCTCTGAGGGTTGGAGGTCATCCTGGTCTACAGAGTGAGTTCCAGGACAGACAATACTACAGAAAAACCCTGTTGCAAGGGGTTGGGAGGTAGGGAATTGAATAGTCTTCTAGCGAGAAGTATCTTTACAACATTAGCAAGGGGACACTAAGGAGTTTTCTTCCTACTCCAGGACGACTGACATGGTTGGTTTACATCATTGGAGCTGTGATTGGTGGCCGAGTTTCTTTCGCCAGCACTGATGAGCAAGATGCTATGGATGGTGAACTTGTCTGTCGGTAAGTGTGTCCCAAGGAAGCCTTTTATTCTGCTTGACAACTCAGCACCTATTGGGGCACCTTCTGGTGCTTCATAGGCAGCTGAATGCCCATGAGGATGTGGACCTACTATGCTAAGCCTGCTAGCTCTTTTTTGTGCATACACTAAGAACTCTACCTATGATTTATACTAAATTTTAATCAGTAACCAACAAGGAAATGTTATGTATGGAATTGGGGAAACTAATAGAGGGGAGTAACTGTTGATCTATTCAGGGGCAGTGTCTAAGTTGGAGAATATAGGCTGTATTTGCAGTGCTGACATGATCTAAAAAGAAACTGGTTCGTTGGTGTCACTCCTGCAGCCTGTCACAACCACCGGATTTTACATTATTTTGTGTCTGTGTTCTCCTTTTGTTAAAAACCACTAGGTGAGTGTTAAAACTTACTGAAGGTTTTCCAAGTTAAAATGGGGAGGCAGAGGCAAGCAGATCTTTGTGAGTTTGAGTCCAGTTTTGTCTACTTAGCTCTAAGCCATAGTGAGATCTTGCCTCAAAAAAAAATTATTTTTACTATAATAATAAGCCCACTGCATGCTTCTTTCTTGTTTATTTATTTACTTGTTTCAGATATTGATTCCAGGGTCTTATGCATGTGCTCTACTACCAAACAGCATCCTTAGCCCCTTTTTCCAAAGGAGCTTTCCATCAGAAACAAGTAAATAAATAAACAAGAAAGGTGTTTATGAGAAGAATAGTCTTATCTACAATTTCAAACCTTTGTTGTGTATAAGATAGCTGGAGGCTCATCCCTGCATCAGTCTGTGGTGATACCTCGCATCTTGCAGCTTCTGGAAAGCTACTGTAGATTCCTGCAGGAGTGCAAGTAGAAGGGACCAGAATGTTGCCATGTGTTTTGAAGTTGTTGTAGGACCATACAGAGAGCTGCCATTGTTAGGACTTCTGAACTTTTCAGGTATCTTTCCTAGGGATGACCTACAAGGAACCTGGTGTTTTACATTCTATTGGTCCCAGACATCTCAGTCTATAAATCTTAGTTTTCTGAAAAATTCCCATTTGGAGCTAACAGACTCACAGTTAGCTTCATTTCTCCACTTCTCAGGTGTGGAGGGAAATCAGTTGATCATGGTTACAATAAGCCTCCAGATTTCCAGTATTGAAATAATCCAAATGTAGTTTGTAGAATTCTGAGAATCATCAACAAATTGGGCCTGTTTCTCTTTGTACCCCTGTGTTATTTAGCAAATGTTCTTTTGGCTTTGGGTGCCCTAATTTTGACAAAAGTGTGCATGGTATTACCCCACTAGCACTTTTTAAAGGTAGTGAACAACGATTTCTTAAGAATGAAATCTAGTACCTTTCTGATACCACGTGTGTGTCATAATAAACTCAGTTTAGACAATGTCTTGTAGGCCGTTCTCTTGGCTGTTGCAACACAGTAAATCTAATTGATTCATAATATGTCACGAATAGTTGCTGTCTTCATTCTGTCAAATTCCAAAGACTCACTTGTAAGAATAGCATTCTTCAGCTGGGTGGTAGTGCACACCTTTAGTCCTAGCACTCAGAGGGGCAGAGGCAGGCGGATTTCTGTGACTTTGAGGCCAGCTATATCTACAAAGAGAGTTCCAGGACAGTCAGGTCTACAAAGAAACACTGTCTCAAAAGAGGATACCATTCTTACTCATTCAACATTGGCCACATCCTTTGTTTGGGAGAAAAAGGTCCAGATTAAAGGATTAAAGGCACAGGAGTACATCTGCTGTTTGTTCCTGAAAGTGGTCCTTGCCTATGACCTTTCGACCGTGTGTCTCCCTTCCTTTCATGACTAAGTGAGAAAAAAATCAAGACTGAGAAGCACTGAGCTGGCTAGTCCAGTCCCATTCATCTGTATAGATGGATTTGCATGCAGAAGATAGCTCCACCCACAATCTCACAGAAGTTCCAGAAGACAGTTACCTTTATATTCATGTTTTACCACTGTTTAAAGCAGAAGTGGAGACTTTGTTTCCTCACCACCGTTTAGAGCCTGCAGAGAAGACAGTTCCCAAAGTGGAGAGATAGGAAGAGAGATGTGTGATGACTTTGAAGTAGCTTACATTGTTTAGAATGCCCAGGATATCCTGCTGTTGAGAGAATCATCACTCTTCTTCCTCCAGGGTGCTCCAGCTTATGAACCTGACAGATTCCCGCTTGGCTCAGGCGGGTAATGAGAAGCTAGAATTGGCCATGCTGAGCTTTTTCGAGCAGTTTCGTAAGATCTACATTGGGGACCAGGTGCAGAAATCCTCAAAGGTAACATACTCACTGTTAGCTTCATTTCTCACTTCTCGGGTGTGGAGTTGCATGGAAGGAAAACAGTTGATCACAGTTACAATAAGCCTCCAGATTTCCAGTATTGGAATAATCCAAATGTTTTCTCTTAGTCTGTAGAATTCTGAGAATCATCAACGAATTGGGCCTGTTTCTCTAGTGCTCCATATGCTTAACAAATGGCCAGTCAAAACATCTGTTGTACTCCCCCAAATTGGCAGTTCTTAGTCTCTATACATGAATTAATGTTGAGAACAGCCGGTAGTTTTGGCAATGTTTGGAGAATTTCAGGATTGGAGGGGCCCAATAAAAGAACACAGCCTCCATCTAGTATTTAGAACATTGAGGCTAGCCTATCCCTTTAGTCCTTACTTCCCAGAACTGTACTACATCTTTCACCTGAGTGTGGGCATGTTTTAGAAAGCCCAGGGTTGTGATTTTTTTAATCTATGTCATCTGATTATTTTCTTTTACTTTGCATGACACCAGCTGTACCGCCGACTCTCAGAAGTTCTGGGGTTGAATGATGAGACGATGGTGCTGAGTGTCTTCATAGGAAAAGTGTAAGTGTTGTGGCTCACAGTCAGCAAGAGGCCCTGAAGTCCTGTTGCAACTGTGCAGTGACCCAGGCACTGTGCTGCCACTGCCTTGCTATTCCAGCCTTGATCGTTTGCGTCAGAGAATTGTGCATTTGAGTGTGTGACACGCTGTGCTTAGAGATATGGCCCGGCCCCAGAGCATTCCAGGCTTGTGTAGAATTTTACCAAATCTGCTCTTTAGCCTCTGGAATCCCAGTTGAAATACTGCCAGGCATTCACAAAATGGAGCTCCTCCCTGGTGACTGGTATTTGTCCTCTCACTCTCGGTCACTCAGATGTCCAGAATGCCCAGAGTAGGCATTTGTTTTCTGGTGCTGATTTCCATTAGGAATGCCTGCCCCACCCCTATGGGGAGAGCCTCACTCTCATGTGGGCTTACTCTTCTCAGGAAGCATCATACCCTCCAGGAGTCTTCATCTCTAAAATCTGCTCCTGCTGTTTGAATGCTTTCAAAGTTGGTGCTTCTGATTGGCCCTTTTCCTGTTTTTGTTTTTGTTGTTTTTAAGTTATGTCCCTTAGTTACATTTTCCCCTTTTTAGGAGCTCAATTTATCAAAGCACACACTAGGAGTCAAATACTAATAACCCAGGGCTGTGTGCAAAGTACCATTTTGCTTCCTTGCAACTGTCCCAGCCTAAACACTGATCTCCATGAGCTGGTTAATAATTTAAGATGGAAAAAGCAAAGGGGGTCTAAAGGACTCTACCAGCCAAGAATCCAGAAGCAAGGGCTACTAGAGTTCTGCAGCTGACAGTGGATGGTGCAGGTGCAGAGTTGCATACGTCTGCATGTTATCACTGCCGCAGAAATCTCTTACCCTTGCTGCAGAAATCAGCCCTGGAGTGCCCCAGAATTCCAAGGGCCTGGGTATGGGCCAGTGTAGCTTTGGAACCAAGTAGTGAAGATTATCTGAAGGATAATTTTTCTAGTCAACCAAATGTAAGTACGGAGATTTTATACCCTTTTTTTTTCCTGTGGTCGTGCTGTCTGTGAATTGGTGATATAGATGTGTGATGACTTTTGATTGATGCATTTCTTCTTTTGTCCCTCAAGGAAATCAGGTGCATCAAAAATTTCTCTTCTTTTTTTCTTGTTTTTTCCTCCAGCATCACCAACTTGAAGTACTGGGGGCGTTGTGAACCAATCACCTCCAAGACGCTGCAGCTTCTCAATGACCTCTCCATTGGATATCCTTTAAGCTAGACTCTGAGGAAATTCAAGTCACATTTATTTTTTCTGCTGCTGCTTTAACTTGGGTGTAGCTTGGACTCAGGTGTCTTCTTCCATTTTCCTAGGAGCCAAAGGCAATACACACAGAAAATCTAGAATAATTCCAAGTCCCTAAAAGTGAGGCACCACACAATATAATAATTGACTATAAATATATCCCTGACTGGTCCTAAGATTGATAAATAACAGGAGACCTAGGACCTGGCTCACTTTTCCACAGTGGTGGCTTACAGTCCTTGATCTGAATGACATCTACTGTAAAGTTTGGATTGCTCCACAGTTAGGAGCCAGTTAAGTGCAAAAAAACACTGTACATTTCTTCAATAACTTTCTCACGCCTTCACAGCTTTTCATAGTTAGTCCCTTTCTTAATAACAGAGGAGTCTAATCACAGTGCCCAGTGGATACTCGTGCAGAGCTTTAAGTCATAAAGTCCCTCTTGAAATCCTGTCAGGAAGAACTACTCTGGGATAGCCTGACTCTAAAGAGAAATTGCTTGCTGTGGTATTGATTTTCTTAAAAGTAGCAGTTTGGTTTGGGTGTTCTCTTATTAATTAAATACTAACAAGTATTTTGTCCTCTTTGGCAGTATTGCACTCATTTGGTTTAGAAGATAGATTTTCTAGGAAAGCGTACTAACTCTAAACATGTCTTAGTTTGTGCCATACTTTCCTTGACTGTGTCCCTTTGTCTTTACATACAGTAGTGTAAGGAAGCTAGTGAAGCTTAGCGCGGTACAGTTCATGCTGAACAATCACACGGTGAGTGCTCTCAGTCCTTCTGTTCCCCCTGTCTGTTCTCCAGCCACCCACATATACTTCTCAGTACTGCAAAGCAAGTGCTTCAGTTGAGGCCCTGGGTCCTGCATCTCTGCCGGATTACACTCCCACCATCAGCCAGCCGATCAGGATGCCTGAGCTATAGTAAAGTCACCTACTGCTGTATATATTTGGGATAAATCAGTACAGCCAATTTAATTTTAAATTTAATTTTAATTTTAAAATAAAGACCAATGCATCCTTAAAAAGTGACCATTGGGCACTAGTGTGCAAGGACTTGGTAATTCTGATATTACTGACTTCCATTCTATCTCTAACCCATGTTTTTACCTTTTTAACTTGTTTTCTTTTTTTTAATAGAGCGAGCACTTTTCATTTTTGGGTATTAACAATCAGTCCAACCTGACAGACATGCGGTGTCGGACTACCTTCTACACAGCACTTGGGCGTCTCCTCATGGTGGATTTAGGTACTGCAATAAACTCTAGTGGCTCAAGAAGTAATCTGGCCCTGTACTAAATTTTTTCTGAGGACAGGACAGAGTAGTAGATATGGGGGAACTCCCTCTCTGTTATTTCAACAGTTTAAAAAAAAAAAAAAAGCACATCATGCTGTCATGCTCCCTGTACTGGAAAAGTGTGATAATATGCAGCCAAGTTTTTATCTTGATATGCCATGGCTTTAAAATTCTCCTCCAGCTGAACGCAGCTTGCACCTGTTATTCCACTATTTGGAAAACTGAGACAGGACGTGTCTGGGTTTGAGACCAACCAGAGCAATATAATGAGATACTTGTCTAAAATTACCTTTTTGAAGAATATAAAATTCTCTTTTTGATAACTACATCTGTAAAATAAGAGAATTATTGAGATTTGTAAGTGCATCTTGTTGGCCAGAACCACCTCCACCCCACAGTAATAAATGAACCTGCCTACTCGGTCATCAGAGGCTTAGTTATGTGGGTCTCCAGTGCATAGGAGCCATGGAAGTTTAGTCACCTGAGTAGCACTGGTGGTCCAACTAATCACTGATGCTCAGTGGTGTTTGTCATTGTGGGTTTTGAGCTACTTTAATCCTACTAAAATGACCGGAGACCTAGGTTTATGAAGCACTGCTAAGGAAAGTGCATGTGAGTAAAGCCTCTGGAAGCATCTAACCTGTTCTGACACAGCAGCCTTGGGCTGCTACGTTCAGTGTGTAGTATCTTGTACACATGCATGTTTCCACTAACATTTGACTTTTTAATTACTACTAATATTCGTTGGGGTAGTAAAGGGAGTTGGATTGTCCTAGGACCTTCTCCTCTTCCACACCATTTTATTTCTCAAGCATTCATAGCTTGGACTTGTTGACATCAGAGTCACACCTAGGATTATTTCCCTTGTAGGAGAGGATGAAGATCAGTATGAGCAATTCATGCTTCCACTCACAGCAGCGTTTGAGGCTGTGGCCCAGATGTTCAGCACTAACAGCTTCAATGAACAAGAGGCAAAGGTGAGTCCTCCACCTATGAACCAGATGGCTTCTGGGCAGAGCCTGGTAAAGCTGGGATTGGGTAGCTGCCAAAAGGGCACAGCTTACCTACAAACTATCCCCTGGTTGGCATATGAATCTCTGTGTTCTTGAAACTTAAATTGAAGATCTAGTAGTCATAAAGTCTTTTCATATTAAAGTTTATTCTTAAGCAGTGATTAGGGATTGTTGTGTATATTTTTAGGTATATCAGCATGAGGTTATGGTTTTCTTACCTTTTGGATCACTGCTGTATCTTGTATTATGTCCCATTTTAATTTTTAATGGTAATAGTAATTTCACTTTTTCTAGAACAATTCTGTAGGTGATTCGTCTTTGCAGAAAAAGACTTATCTGTGTTTTCTACTCTTTGTTTTCTTACTTTTCTTGTAGTAAATTCAGTGCTTTTTAGCTCTTATTGTAAAACTATAAATTATAAGTACTTCTAGGCATATTCCAAAAGTTTTTCTTTGTTTGAATGTTTTTTAGTTTGACAACAGACTATATAATCTTAATTATTTTACATGTTATAGTTTAGGTGTTTCTCCATTATCATTCACAAAACTGATTTTTTTCTTTTTCTTTCTTTTTTTGGGGGGTGGGTGGGTATTCTCTCTATACTAGCTCTAACTGTCCTGGACCTTACTCTGTAGCCAGGCTAGCCTCGAACGTACAGAGATCCTCCTGCCTCTGCCTTTTTGAGTGCTGGGATTAAAGGTGTACACTACCACTGCCCAGCCAGATTTTCGTTTTTAATTGGAAAAAAATGTTTTCACACCACATATTTTGTTCACAGTGTACTCTCCCCTAGCTTCTTCCAGATCCTTCCCACCTCCACCACACCCACCCAAAACAGATTTTCAAAATCCCAGAATTTTTATTTATAACATTTTCATTATCATTGTGTTCTTTGTAATTCCTTATTTCTGTAGGGATTTCTTTTGAGGGGCCTAGGAATTGTGGTTCTGTGGTAGGGCATTTACCTAGGTGCTTGAAACCCCAGCACCACAACAGAACAAACAAACACAGTAAGAATATTCTTTGAATTTCCTTAATTGATGTGTAGAATTTCAAGTCAGTTTTTTAGTTTGATTCCTGACTCTAAAGTTGTCATTTGATTGTTAGCTCTCCTGTTATTAGTTCATACATGCTTACTCTCCTGGCCTATAGATACCCATACCAAACCGGGAATACCTGAGGATGTTAATGTTGGTCATAGTGCTTTCTGCAATATTCCTAAGAGCACCCAGGCTGAGCAGAGAGACACCAAATAGCAAAAGGGTAAATGTGAGGTTTTACTTGACAGTTCATCTTGTAAAACCCTCCAGGAACCAGCAAGGTGGGTAAGGACATTTGCTGCCAAGGCCAACAACCTGAGTTCAGTCTCCATTGCCCACACAGTGAAGGGAGAGGCCCAACTCCTTCAAGTTGTTTTCTGACATGCAATGTGACGTGGATGTGAATACACATGTGCATACATACACAATGAATGAATGCTGTTTGAGAACTGTTTTAGTTTCGAAAGATGGAAATCTAAGAGACTTTACAGCAAGGTAGTCAGAGAACAGTACCATTCTGTATAACTTCCTCAACTTTGTGCTTGTGTTTGGACATCTGAGTCATTCTAAGGGGAGTGCACTATTACAGAACATACCAGCAATTTAGGCTACAGTATCAGCCACCAAGAACTTAGTTAAGAATATCAGCAAGTACTAACTCTTTGCCGTAATCTTAGTTCCATTCAAAGCAAGTCAAATTAGTAAAGAGGCCAGGCTGTCCATATAAACTGCCGTGGTCACCCATTATTTCTGCCATGACTCTTGTAACAAGTCTTTAATATTGATGTATCTTATGCTAGAAAGTTGAGCTCAGTGGTATCAACTCAGAGAATTGTTTGCTTAAAGGAGACTGTTCAGAGTATAGTACAGCAACTTCTGCTAAACAAGAAAACATTCTCAATTTCCCAGGGATTTCAATAATATAAATTTTTAAAGCAGTCGTTCTATTAATCAAGATGCCCAAGTAGAAATTCTATTGAGAAAGAGAATGCTGGATTTATAGTGCAGGGGGTGATTACATATGCCACAGAGTGTATATGGAGGCAGGGGACAGCTTTGTGGAGTCAGTTCTCTTCTACCTGTACATAGTCCAGGGATCAAATTCAGCTCACCAACTTGTACGGAGAGTGCTTTTACCCCCTGAGCCATCTTACCAGCACCCGATACAGGATCTTGATGCAAGTAAACGACATGCCCTACTCTGAGAAGCAGCCTGACGATGGGAAAGCTACTAGAGGTCATCCATAAATGGAGAGCATGACACTTTACAGCTCCACACATTCAGCCTTATTTCTAGGTACTCAGGATCCAGGGAATGCACTATGCATACTCCCTTTCTTTTCCCCTTGGTAGAGTGCATAGTTGAGTTCCTTTAAGATAAAGAACTAAGAAAAAAAAGTGCCTTTTCTGCCTTCATATAACCTTTCTTCCCTTTTTAAAAACTGGGTTATTTTGATTTCCTGATCTTTGCATATCTCTAATGTCTTAAAATTTACTGTCATCAAGAGTCCTTTCCTTGCACACATGAGGCCATGGGTTCAAGCTCCAGCATGGGGAGAAAGACTTAACTTCAATTTTGCAATAATGAGCCATTACCCATACTATTTTTCTGAGTATAGAGTGTGTGTCCCTTATCTGAAATATCTGGGCCAGAGATCTTTGAGAGTTCAAAGTTGGTTGGATGGCTGGTTGGTTGGTTGGTTGGTTGGTTTTGGGTTTGTTTTTGTTTTTTTCTAGATTTTGTGTGTGTGTATACGATAGATATATAGATATAGATATCTTGAGAATGGGATGGAACCCAAGTCTAAATACAAAAATCACTTGTGTTTCTCATACATCTGTGCACTTACTTGGCCTGAAGGTACTTCTATGTTTTTACTATTGTTTATGGGGAGTTTCTTACTGTTTTGCAGTAGGGAGCTTAGGGGTTAGAGCTCTGACCTGTCTCCCCCGTCCAGTAAGTCCATATGAACAGTTTCATCATGTAGCATTCTCCACTTACTGAGCATGCTGAAAGTTATTTTGTATTTTGGAGGGTTTTAGATTTCGGATTTTGTTACAAGAAAACTTGAGCCTGTGTATCAGGTTTCCAATACTAATTTTCCAGGTGAAAAGATTCCACATTCTAGCATGAAGAAATGGATTCGTGGGGGAGGGTTGCTATAAAAGGAAAAATTTGATTGCGATTGTGTGCAATTCCTGTGAGAGGATAATACTTGGGGTGTTTCTTCTGTTTCTACATCCTGCTACAGAGAACTCTTGTTGGCCTGGTGAGAGACCTGAGAGGGATAGCTTTTGCCTTCAATGCCAAGACCAGCTTCATGATGCTCTTCGAATGGATGTATCCTAACTTGTACTAGAAACATCTGCCCAAACAGTAACTGAAGGGAAGCTATGTGTTAGGAGTGGGAGGAAGTTTGGTAAGGCAAGAGAATGATTTTCCAAAAGGTCTGCTTTTCTTGTTTGTTTTATTGTTTGTTTTTCAAGTTGGTAATGCTCTGTGAAACAGCCCTAGCTGTCCTGGAACTAGCTCTTGTAGACCAGGCTGGCCTCAAACTCACAGAGATCCACCTGCCTCTGCCTCCCAAATCCTGGGATTAAAGACTTGCGCCACCTGGCTGTGGTCTGCTGTTTTCTGTGAGTCGCACTACAGTGGGCTTAGGTCACATGCTGCCCTCTGATTAGTAAGTACATAAATGAGACTGTCTCCCAGTAATGGAACCAAGCACCAATGTGGAACTGCTGCACATGGATTTTACTATACAGAAGCCACACATCATGGTGCGTGCCCTTAATACCAGCACTGAGGGAGGAGACAGACAGGAGTCCTCGAGTTTGAGGCCAAAGTCTACAGAGCAAGTTCCAGGACAGCCAGGACTACACAAGAAACCCTGTCTCAAGAAGTGGGGAAGAGAGAAAAGAAAAAAAGAGAAAACCAGACATGGTCTCCCATGCCTGTAATTCCAGCACTTGAGAGCTAGACAGGAAATCACGACTTTGAGGCCATCCTGGGCTGTGTCGCAAGTTCTAATGAAAGAAAAGACAGGAGGGAGACATGAAAACTAGGAAGGAAGTTTGGTCTTGAAACAATCAGTCACCAAAATCTGAGGACCTGTTTTTCCAGTAGTTTCACTAACATAAAAGAAATAGTTAATCTCCTGTCATGTAAGTGGTAAAGTATAAGTGAATACAAAATACAGGGGCTGGAGAAATGGCTCAGTGATTGAGAATACCAAAGGACCCAAGTTCAGTTCCCAGTACCAACGTGGCAGCTTACATATAGTCAAAATGCACATAATATAAAAATATTTAAAAAATAGAAAATATGCTGTGTTCTTCAGAAGAAAGTCACTGAAAATTGAAATGTATCCCTCAATGCCTAGTGTGTGTAGGGGTGTGTGTGTGTGTGTACATAGAAAAACCCCAGGTTAGCAAACAAGACAGGAAAGTAAAGAGCTGTTTTGTAAGTTTGTGTTTGAGCACTGAAAAGTAATTTAAACTCTGTGTCTTCTGGATTCAGAATTTCTTCCTTAGCATCTCCTTTGTAGCTATCCCTCCTACATGCCAATTCTCCAGCGGGCAATTGAGCTCTGGTACCATGATCCAGCCTGTACCACACCTGTGCTCAAGCTGATGGCTGAATTAGTTCATAACAGGTAAGCGGTATGGTAACTGCTCAACTGCTTGAGAACCCCTAAGATGATTGATTCACTTTCTTGTGCCTAGGGCAGATTGTAGAGCACTGCTATCAAATTTGAAAGCTTCTTAAAAGTGTATGTGTTCTTGTTTGAAAGAAGGATACTGCCAGCCACACCAAGCTATTGCTGTCTACAGGAAATAAATTACCAGATGGGCTCAGGACATGTTTGTTTGTTTGGGGGTTGTTTTGACACAGGGTCTCAGTAGCCCAGGTTGGCCTTAAACAATATATAACTGAGGATGACCTGAAACTGCTGATCTTCCTGCCTCTCCTGGGTGCTAGGGTGACAGGAATGTGCCAACATACCTGATTTTTGCAATGCTGGGGCTTAAACCAAGACTTCCTGCATGCTAAGAAACATTCTTACTAGCCAAGGTAGATCCCCAACCCAGGGTTTCTATCCTTTTTTTTTTCCCCNCCCCCCCACCACCACCACCACCAGGATAGTCATTTCTAATAAGAACTAGGCTTGGCAACCCAGGTTTGTTTTGTTTTTCTCTCCCTGCCCAAACATACACAAGACACAAGTTAACATTTGGTGATGGTACTCTGTCCGTCATATTTTAGAATAGTGATATATAAAAAGGATATACTTTATTTTGTTTTTTCACCTTTTCAAATCAGAGTTTCTCTGTGTAACAGCCCTGGCTGTCCTAGAACTCTGTAGACAAGGCTGACCTCAAAATCACAGAAATCTTGCCTCCCTCTGCCTCCCGAATGCTGGAATTAAAAAGGCATGTGCCACCACCACCAGGCTGAAAGATATACTGTTTTGAGTATCTTTTTTTTTTTTAGAATTTATTTTATTTTTAATTATATGTATGGGTGTGTACACGAATGCATGTGCCTGCAGAGGTCAGAGGCATTGGCTCCCTCCCAAACTGGAATGTAATTACATTCCACCTGGAATCAGGTGAGCCACCTGATAACGACACTGGCAACCAAACTCAGGCCCTCTACAAGATCAGTATATGCTCCTTAACTGATGAGCCATCTCTTCAGCTTCTAAATTTTTTCTTTGAACCTTTTAATGGTGGCAAGTGACTCACACTTATCCTAACACTCAGGAAGCTGAGCAAGGAGGATGGTCATATGTTTCAGGCTAACTTAGGCTACAAAGTGAGATCCTGTCTCAAAACAACAGAAAAGGGCTTGGGAGCTGGCTTAGCAGGTAAAGTGTTTGCTGTACAAACAGGAGGACCTGTGTTTGTATTCCCAGAAGCCATATAAAAATTAATTGTGGGGCTGGAGTGATGGCTCAAAGGTTAAGAGCACAGGCTGCTGTTCCAGGGGTCCTGAGTTTAATTCCCAACAACCACATGGTGGCTCACAACCATCTGTAATGAGATCTGATGTCCTCTTCTGGTGGGGAGGTGTACGTGCAGATAAAACATTGTATACATAGTAAATAAATAAATCCTTTTTTTCAAAAAAAAGCTAATTGTGGTTATATATTCATAATCCATACACTAAAAGGACAGAGATAGGCAAATTCTTATGATGTACCAGCCAGCCAGTCTAGGCACAACATTAAGCTTTGAAGTTCAGTAAAATACTTTGTCTCTAAATTTAGTGGAGGAACCAGGCATGGTAGCACATACCTTTAGTCGCACTCAAGGAGCAAGGCTAACCAAAGCTACATAGTGAGACCCTGTCTCAGGGAGGGGGAAGAGATGGAGTACAGTGTAAACAAGATCCCTAACCAAGCCTTTGGCCTCCAAACACATAGACAAAGCACACCTGTACACACACACAAATAGTTGTTTATTAGCCTAACTGCAGCTATAGCAAGGTAAGAAAAAATTTCAATACACCAAATTTTAGATTTGTCTTAGATTTTAGAGTAAAAAGGAAAAAATATAACTAGTGCCTTAGCTTTGTGTCTGAGTGTATTCAATTTCTCCTAAGATTTTTTTTAAAATACTATAGTGAGGAAGTATGAAATACTCAGAGGGGACATAACCTCCTATGAAACCTACATTCAAGAGTTAATTATTTATAAAATACGTATCTGAGAATGTGCAGTCTTTGTCAAACAACTTCTTAGCTGTTATGAACAGAATCTCTGCCCTCAGCTCATGTAGCATATAGTAAGAAAGACACTAAAAATGAGTACATGCTGGACAGATGGGCTACTATGAATTTAAAGTCAGACTGGGCTATAGTGAGCACCAGACCAGCTTGGGCTGCAGCATAGACTCTACCCCCGCCACCAAGTACAAAGTACAGAAGACAATTTTAGCAATGATTAAATGCTATTTTAAAAAGTAATAGAATTGAAAGGAATAGGAGGGAGTTCAAGGAAAGCCTCTCAGAGAAGCTGATGGATTTTGTAGTTGTTGTATTGGTTTTTTGAGACAGGGATTCTCTGTGTAACAGCTTTAACTGCCCTGGAACTCACTTTGTAGACCAGGCTGGCCTCAAACTCATATAAAGCTGCCTGCCTCTACCTCCCTAGTGCTTGGATTACAGGTGTGTGCCACTGCCGCCCAGCTGAGAAGCTGACATTTAAAATGGGATCTGAATGATAAGATTCTGATAGAACTCCAGGTGAAAGCTGTTGTAAACAGTTAATACTGCTGCAGATACCCTAAGGTAGGCCAAGCTTGGTGTAATTTGAGGCAGAGCTTGTGGCTGGATCCTAGTGAGTAAGCAGAGGACTTAAAGGAAGTCAAGTTTGTGGGTAGAGGTGCCTTTGCCTAGAACCGTGGTACAGTAGTAGTGAAGAACAGACACTTATCCTCACTGCAATAGGAAATTACTAAACATTTTATGCAACTTTGTCAGTGATTTTGGTTACATCATGTAAGGGTGCCATAGCTACCTGCCATGTGAAGAGTAGACTGTAGAGAGGCAGGAGTGGAAACGGAGAGCATGTAGGAAATGAGTGGATTCAGAACTTATTTTAGAAGTAGGTCTTGATTGTGATTAAACAGGCAGGAGTGTCAAGAAGAACCTCTAGGCCTTGAGTAGTCAGGTGCCTTTCTCTCCAAGAGAGCAGCTAAAAGAGATTCCGGCCTCATGAACAGTCAAGGACCACAACAAAGATTATTAAAATGTATTCTTCCTTGCCTAATTGAGTGTTAGAGCACTTCAAGTCCCTTAGTGTTCTTAGAAAGTAGTAACAATGCTTGCACCCCACCTTCTCTTGCCACCAAAACTGGGTAAATGCAAATGAAGGATTGTGAGTTTGTACCAACAAATGACTGATAAAAACTATATCTTAAATAAAACTGAAAATTTTAAAAGGGTTAATTTTATCTACCATCCTGTTGTTTGGTTGTATTTTAATGTTTTCATTGTTTGAGGAGCAGAACCTGAACCTAAAATTGTGGGCTTTAAGAAATAAGTACCGTTGGCCGGGCCGTGGTGGCGCATGCCTTTAATCCCAGCACTTGGGAGGCAGAGGCAGGTGAATCCCTGTGAGTTCGAG
>LOEQ01001882.1:424150-436382 GCA_001685075.1 Bramus lutescens
AGAGCTAGTTCCAGGACAGCTAGGACTGTTGTTACACAGGGAAACCCTGTCTCAAGAAACAAAAACAAAAAACAAAGAAAAGGAAAGGAATAAATACCAGCACTGAATAAAAAGTGTGGTTCTCCCCTCAGTGGAGTAAGCAGTTTGTAGCAGTAGTGCTGAGTCACCTGTGCAGCACTGGTGAGAACCTGATCTGTCAAGAAAAAACTTTTGACTTTTTGTCCTTCTGTATTTCCTGCTCAGATCTCAGCGACTCCAGTTTGATGTCTCATCTCCCAATGGCATCTTACTTTTCCGAGAAACCAGCAAGATGATAACAATGTATGGTGAGTGCTTTAGAGAGGCATGTCCCTGGAAGTGAATCCAACTGTTTGTGGTCTCGGGTTAGACTAACAGTGGCTAGGAGAGCATTCCCATGGGGTGTTGTGTTTCTTATACGAAAGTATTAGACTGCCAGATGTCACCAAAGGCCTGCTGAAATGTATTTTGTCTGTGCCTTTAGAATGGGAGGGTTGGGATGACTTAAAACCTGTGAACACCAGGTGTGGTAACAAATGCCTTTAATCTCAGTACCCAGAAGGCAGAGGCAGGTAAATCTCTGTGAGTTCAAAGCCAGCAAGAACTACATAGTAGGACCCTGACTACAGTAAAAAAGTACTATGAACATCGGTGTATAAATATTCCCTGTTTTCTCAGGCAATCGTATCCTGACACTAGGAGAGGTGCCAAAGGATCAGGTCTATGCTTTGAAGCTCAAGGGTATCTCCATCTGCTTCTCCATGCTGAAAGCTGCTCTCAGTGGAAGTTATGTCAATTTTGGGGTCTTCCGTCTCTATGGAGATGATGCATTGGAAAACGCCCTACAGACTTTCATCAAACTGCTCCTTTCTATTCCTCACAGTGACCTCCTGGTAAGCCCTCAGCTCCCTGGGCAGCATCATGCCCAGATCATGTTAGTTTTGTATGCCTGTGACCATGACTGAATGTTTTTCTTAAGAAACCACAACCTCGTGCCTTTAATCCCAACAATCAGGAGGAAGAGGAAGGCAGATCTCTGAGTTCAAGAACAGCCTGGTCAACAGCAAGTTCCAGTCAGGGCTGTATAGAAAGATCATGTCTCAAACAAACAAGGAACTGCAACCTCATTCCTTTCTGCTATAACTGTCTTTTGGTTTTCCCAACTGAAGGAACTATTTTGTTAAAGACCTTCTTCCTTTGTGCTAAAGTACGAAATGATTCAGATGATTCTCTTCCTTCTCTTTTGCCCAGGATTACCCCAAACTCAGCCAGTCTTACTATTCACTACTGGAAGTCCTGACCCAGGACCATATGAACTTTATTGCAAGCCTGGAACCTCATGTCATCATGTACATCCTGTCTTCTATTTCTGAAGGACTTACTGCACTTGGTAAGGATCTAGGATGTCTGGTGTGTGCCCCTTACCAGTGTCTAAAAACATTGCTGATGTAAAATGTTGACCTTGATAACCCAATATGATACTCATGGTGTAGTCTCATCAAGCAAGTGCTTACTGATCCTGGCACAAGAGCCACTTTGAGACATTCAGGATACAGTGACAGAGCATACCTCTTTTCCTTCCAGAGTTTTTCATCTAGTGGATAAGACAAATACCTGATATTCACCATAATTACTCCTTACATAGTGTGACGGGTTGAATATGGAAGAATAAGTAAGCTCCTGGTCATGAGAAGATGAGGTCAGGGAAAGCCTGGCATCAAAGTGTATGTGTAAAAGCTGGATAGAAGGTCTGTGACAGTTGCAGGAACAGCAAGCACTAGCATTTATAGGCAAGAGGAAACCAGGAGCTCCAGCTGCCTTGTGCAGAAGGGTTATAGAGGAATAAGATCACTCTGAAAATGAGCAGAAACAATATACACGTGAGACAAGGTTCCCTTGGGCGCATTAGGGGATTGGTACTCTGTCTTGAGCATAGTAGAAGCTATGGAAGTGTTTGCTCAAATAGTTCCCCAAATTCCCTTCTAGTCCAGCCATTTTGGTATTAGGCTGAGCAGTCATGATAGAAAGGACTTTTAAATTATATATTGTGAGGCCAGGTGGTGGTGGTGCACACCTTTAATAAAATTGAGAATTTAAAAGGGTTAATTTTATCTACCATCCTGTTGTTTGGTTGTATTTTAATGTTCTCATTGTTTGAGGAGCAGAACCTGAACTTAAAATTATGGGCTTTAAGAAATAAATACTGTTGGCTGGGCCGTGGTGGCGCACGCCTTTAATCCCAGGAGTCAGAGGCAGGTGGATCTTTGTGAGTTCAACGCCAGCCAGGTCTACAAGAGCTAGTTCCAGGACAGCTAGGACTGATACACAGAGAAACCTGTCTTGAAAAAAAAATGTATTGTAAGCTATCCACACCTCATTGCCACTTCCATGATACATCCAGGTCAGAGTCATATCTAGAACAATCCATCCCCAAGGTATCAGACCTTGCCTTGGGAGGCTGCCTATACACACTGCCGGGTTTCTCAGATAAGCTGTGACCCTCCCCAAGCTGCTTTAGAGATAAAGGCCAGTACATAGCCAATTTTAGCCAAGGTCAATATTGACAGACTATAAAATTGGATTTAATGGTGCTCTTCTCCACCAGTAACTCGGGCTCATACTTCAGGCCCCTGGGTTCTACAGCTCTTTTCTGTTTCTAGCAATATGGTTTTAGATGAGTCTCATTATCTCTCTAAGCTGGTGCTGTTGTCAGAAGCCACACTACTTACCTCTTAGAGTTCTCAAGAGCATATATTAAATAAAGTACTTGTAAATTAGTGATGGCCCATGCCCTTTAATCCCATTAGTCAGAGGCAGTGGCAGGTGGATCCCCTGAGTTTGAGGCTAACCTAGTCTTCAGAGCTAGTTTCAGAACAGCTAGGACTACACAGAGAAACCCTGTAGTAGGAGAAGCATTTAACAAAGTGTTTGGCACAAATATAGCACTCGTTGAATAGGAATTTTTTTAAGTGAAATAAAATACATTAAGCCAATAATTTAATATTTCTATTATGTATTACACTCCATTGCAAAGTTAAACTGGGCCTTTTGTATAATAGACCTTGGCTGAGGTCCCAGTGTGAGTACTCTTATGGGAGTGCAGCCAGTATTAATCTATTTGCCCAAATCATCACCAGCTCAGTATTCCTGCTCTCCTACATCTTTCTTCCAGACACCATGGTATGCACTGGCTGCTGTTCCTGCCTGGACCATATTGTGACATACCTCTTCAAACAGCTGTCACGAAGCACCAAGAAAAGGACAACACCCCTGAACCGGGAGAGTGACTGCTTTCTGCATATCATGCAGCAGCATCCAGCTATGATCCAGCAGGCAAGGAACCTGAGGGTTAATTAGCAGTGGTGGTATGTCGCACAGTGGATGAACTTCTGCAAGAGAGGGAAGGCCAAACAACTAATGGACATCTCACTATGTTCATGTTCTTAAAATGGCAGTGGATTTTGAATTTTCTTGATCTGGAAAACATCTGAAATGATCTGAGTGTCACCCACCCCACACTTTGATTCTATCTCATGAGCACTCACTTCCATGGACATTACTCTTCTCCCTCACTGCTGGGAAATGGAGCTTGAGTTAGTCACACCTAGCTTTCTTAGAGCATGTGCTCCTTTTTGCAAAGTAGGAACAAGAATATAAGACAAAGCCAGGTGGTGGTGACACACAGCTTTAATCCCAACACTCAGAAGCAGAGGCAGTTGGATCTCTATAAGTTCATGGCCAGCCTGGTCTACAGAGCAAGTTCCAAGACAGCCAAAGCTACACAGAGAAATCGTCCTCCCCCCTCCCCCCCAAAAAAATTGCAAGACGGTGCTAAGATGCACAAGGCCTGGGGTTCAGTCCCCAAAGAATACAGAGCAAAAGAGTTAGCAAACAGAGAAATCATTCTGTGTATCTGTTTCTGTTTTATAAGTTTTTAAAGCAACTTGCAAAAAATACAATGCCAAACTGGGCAGCGGTGGCCCACACCTTTAATCTCAGCACTTGGGAGACAGGGGCAAGCAGATCTCTCAACCTGATCTGCAAAGCAAGTTCCAGAACAGCCAGGACTGTTATACAGAGAAACCCTGTCTTGAAAAACAAGAGGGAAAATAATAATAATAATAATAATAATAATAATAATAATAATAATGCCAAATAGATAATAAAGTAGCATCAGGTCAGTAGTATGACATGTTTAAGCTGATAATGTCTAAGCCAGTTTCACTATTAATTTATTACTCTCTAAAAGTAGCAGTAAAATTCACAATTTAATTACATTCTTAAAGTGTCATGAAACTGCGTTCTCTAAGACCAGTATTTGAAAAATAATACACAGGGAGCTTCTGCTTGCTTAAATTCTCATCCTATTCCCCACAAGTCAGAGTAAACAGGGAAAGACTTTACATATAAATAAAATTTTACCATAAAAATTTTCCTTGAACCAAATGACCAAAATGAAGATTCACAAATACTTTTCTAGTTTACCCTGCATAGAAAAAGCCTATTTGGAGCCTGTCCTCCTATCTCAAGTACCTAGCTGCACATTGACTAGATCTCTGCCCTCTTGCTGCTAGATGCTGTCCACGGTGCTGAACATCATCATCTTTGAAGACTGTAGGAATCAGTGGTCTATGTCTCGACCCCTACTTGGCTTGATACTGCTTAATGAAAAGGTAGGCAAGGACCAGCAAAAGGCTCAGAAGATACGGTACTTACACTGGCCCTGACAGCCTCTTCCTTATTTTATGTGTGTGGGTATTTTGTCTGCATGTATGTATATGTGCCACTTTTGTGCCTGGTACTCTTGGAAGCTAAAAGAGGGTATCAGATCCCACAGACCTGGTTGTAAACTGCCATATGGGTGCTGGGAACCAAACTAAGGTCCTCCAGAAGAACAGCCAGTGCTCTTAACTATTGAACCATCTCTCCAGCCGCCATCCTTTTTTTTTTAATAAGTTTATTGAACTTACACACTGAACATTTTTTTAAAAGATTTATTTATTTATTATGTATACAGCATTCTGTCTGGATGTTTGCTTGCAGGCCAGAAGAGGGCACCAGATCTCACTACAGATATTTGTGAGCCACCATGGTTGCTGGGAATTGAGCTCAGGACCTCTGGAAGAGCAGCCGATGCTCTTAGCCTCTGAGCCATCTCTCCAGCCCCCGCCACCCCTTCTTAAGAGAGAGAGTATGTGTGCTGTTAGGTGTAGTGGTGCACAGTTTAATCCCAGTGCTCAGGAGGCAGAGGCAGGATAATCTGAGTTCAAGATCAGCCTGGTCTATACAGCAAGTTGCGAGACAACCAGATAGTGAGACTCTGACTCAAAAAGAAAAGGGGTCAGCAGAGAATGCTCAGTGAAGAGTGTGTATGCTCTTCTCTCAGCCCCCACATCAGGCAGCACTCAACCATTTGTAGCTCCATCTCCAAGGAATCTGACACTTTCCTGTCATTTGAGGGCATCCAGACACATACAGAATAATAATAGCAAGGTAGGAAAGCCAGCTCCTCTCCCAGCCAGAGGTTTATACAGTAATAAGTCTTCACATGGCTGTCAGTTGGCAAGGGGGTATGGGCCATTGACTAAATATGTCCTGTTCCTACTTGCCTCTTGAAGTCTGCACAGTAGATTGGTGGCCTATTCCTATAATCTCAGCATTTGGGGGGTGAAGGCAGGAGGGTCAAAAGTTTAAGGACATTCACAGCTATGCAATGAGTTTGAGGGCAGTCTGGGATACATAAGACCCTGTCTTTAAAAAAATCCACAAGTGCCAGTTAATGGAAAGGATGAAGGTATAATGGTATGTTATTTGTATTTTGATAAATCTTGTCTGAAAACCAGGGGCAAAGCTAAAACCACTGAAGGTCAGGCAATGGTGACACACACCTTTAATCCCAGGATTTAGGAGGCAGAGCCAGATGGATCTCTGTGAGCTCAAGGCCACCCTGGGCTATACAAGATCAATACAGAAACAGATCCAGGTGGTGGTGGCCTTCACTTTAATCCCAGTACTAGGGAGTCATATGCCCTTAATCCCAGCATTAGAGGGAATATAAAGTGAGAGGAGAGAGAGACTTAGGCTGCTTAGTCTGAGGTCATCCAGTCTTGGTAGAAGTAAGACTTCTATAGTGGCCTAGCTGTTTTGTTTTTCTGGTTTTCAGGTTAAACCCCGATATCTGTCTCTGAGTTTTTATTATTTGTGCTACATGAAGGAGCATTTTCCTTTAAGTAATGAGATTCGTCCTTTTAAAGGGGAAAGTTGTCCCTAGACATCAAAGCAGTTGAGACCTAAGCTGTAGATCCAGCTGAGATTTCCCTGAAAGGGGATCTGAAGTTAGGTCTGTTAGCACACACTTACAACCTCAGCACTTGGGAAGTGGAGGTAGATCCAGAAGTTCAGGATTGTGAGGAGTCAAGGGCTTGAATTTTACAATGTAAATTGAATTGTGGTAGACATTACCTTCCTTGGAGAACATTCATCTGCCTTCTCTCACCTTCTGTTTTGCTCCTTGACCTACAGTATTTTTCTGACCTAAGAAACAGCATTGTCAATAGCCAACCGCCAGAGAAACAGCAGGCCATGCATCTGTGTTTTGAAAATTTGATGGAAGGCATTGAGCGGAATCTTCTGACAAAAAACAGAGACAGGTAAGCATCTGGATCTTGCCAAGTGCTGTTATTTTCAAACCATTGAAACAAGGGCAGTTTCATAAACATCTCTGTTCACCATATGTGATCTACCTAAAGCAGTGCTTGTCTAGTAGAGAGGCAAGCTGCGTGTTGAATTTCTCCATGACAATTATTGTTAGTAACTCAAGTAACCCAAAACGTCTAAAGTTATGTCAGTATATGATGTTGAGATTGAGATGTAAACTTTATTTTAATAAATCTTTAGAGCCATATATAGATTACACATACCTGAACTGAGATGCTAAGTTTTTGTCAGAAACACCTAATCTGAATTACATTTTATAGATTGATAGATTCCTGTACCCTGCTAATGCCAAATGTATTTCGAAGTTTTCTAAGAACTTAATTGTCTAGATTATCTTCATTATTTAATTTTAATGAAAACATTTTAACATAAAATTCATTAGACTAATGGGGAGTCAAATTTAAATATTACTAAGTTGGATTCAGCTCACAGTCTGACTGGCTCACTAGCCATCTGTGGTTAGCAGCTTCTATATTGGACAACATGCTCTATGTTCCTGGTCTTTTAGCATTGAGCTTCCTAAGGTTAATTCCCATCTCTTGTCGAACAGTTATTGTTGCCTGTGATGCTACCATGAGCCCAATGTGGCCCTCCCAGCTCCGGTTTGACTATCTCTGGCCTGCTGTGAAGTTGCCAGGAAAAAGTAGAAGCATAAACAAGGCCACCTTTCCCTAATAGTCTTAAGACTAAAGTTAACTGATTAGACACAGTTCCTATGTTCTGCTTCTCAGTAGCTTTTTCTGTGCCTAGGAAAACTAACATTTCAGGCAAAGACCCCATTTCTGCCTCCTCCCCCAACTCCATGCATTCTCTCTGCAGGTTCACCCAGAACCTGTCAGCATTCCGTCGAGAAGTCAATGATTCAATGAAGAATTCCACTTACGGAGTGAATAGCAATGACATGATGAGCTGACAACTCTCGGACTCTACCTGTACAGAGCAGCGTCCCTTTGGTCTGGTCCAGAGGTTGGACAGTTGCAAGGGAGAGGGCCTGACTGATCCCAGCTCCTTCCTCCAGAGGTGTGGGGGAAATGGCAACGGTCAACTAGCTATTTCCCCAGGAAATATGGGGGTGTGCGTGCACTCACTAAGGGGCAGGGCACTGCTGGTTCCTGGGGGACTGGGTGGGAAGGGTGGTGGGAGGAGACAGAGACACAAGGATCTGAGACTCCAGCCCCCTCCTGGGGCCACCCAAGCAGGGAGAGCCCAGTGTCCTGCCACAACCTGCCTTGTATAAACATGTACATTTTTTCATAACATTTTGAACAAGGTTTATATTGACTCAAGTTTAAAAACAAAAAGTGTGACTGAAAAATTTTTACAGAGTCTAGTGCACCAATGCTGATGTGAGGGGTTATGTATGGCGAGTGAAGAAAATGTGTATTGTGGTGGCCTGAAGCTTTATTGGACAAGGATGTGTGAAAGTGCAGAGATATATTTAGTGACACAGTGTAGAGAGGCAAAAAAGGAAAAACTCCAAATGTATATTTTTTCTTAATGCCCTTTTCCCATGATGCGTTCCTGTTGCTGTATTAACCCTTGTTATTAGGAACTCTGAGCCATGTGGGGAGCACCATCCTCCCATCCATGGATGCTGCCTTGGGTCCCCCAGCCTCCTGCAGTGACAAATAATTCCATAAAAATTTCTGATCTGCTTATCTCCATCCTTTCTCCCATTTTACTAACCCTCATCCTCAGACAGATGCCTCTTGCTGTTAAAAGTTGGATTGATGTTTTAGGATTCTTGGTCTCTGTAAGGGAGACGATGGAGAATTGAGCCATTTGCTCTCTTGTTGAGCAATTTGCATGAGTCCACCAGAGGCCTGATGTGTGTGGCCATAACTTTGTCTTCCCCAGCCCTTGAGGCAGTGTGTGTGGATGTATGTGTGGATATTTATGTATGTACCCTGCACTCATGAATGTATGAACTGGAGGAAGTTACTACAGAGGAGGGGTTCTTAATAACAAGGTCTACCTAGCATGAAGTATTTAACATTCTCCCTTGAAAAATATACATTTTTATAAAATAAAAAACATAATAAATGTTTTGAATATTAAAAAAGAAAAGTGAACCTACAGAGGAAAATTCAATGGAGAAAGCTATGCCTTGTACTTTTCCACAACTTGCTGCTAGTTGTACACATCTCTAGTTCAGCTCTTACCCATGGGACATTAATCGATTAGGTTTTATTTTTCTTTTCTTCAACCCTCACAAACAAGCCTGTTGATTTTCCTTCTCCTCTGGCGACTGTGTGGTGAATCTTTTCTTGCGTGATCAGGTTGCGGATAGACTTGTAAGGGTGTTTGCTGCAAACAGTGTAAGCATTGTGACCGCCAATAAACTTCAGTGGTTTCTACTGACATGGTTTCAGCAGTCAAGTGTAGTGTGTCCAGGGATGTGTCTCAATTAAACATGTGGAGATACTTGAACAGCCATGCTTTCTTTTCTAAAAGCAGTGGATACAGAAGTCCCTCTGCCTTATAAAATTAACTCAGACTGTATTTGACTCAATTCTTTAAAAAGTATGACTGGTTCAGCTGACATACTTGACATTGTCCGATGAAGCCATTGTTCCTCTTACCAGGTAATGAAATGACTACCAGCATATAGCTGCAGTAGCTGAAGAGAGCTCCTTTCTGTTAGTTCTTCCGTCTGCTTCTCTGATACAGGCTGGGCAGATGCTTCCCCTGGAATACCACAGAATACACAGGTTAGATCAAGCGAATAAAGAACATTAGTTTCTGGGGTTTATGGTGCTGTGCTGTACAGTGCTTTCAGTATAAGGGATCTCCATTGCCAGGAAGTGGTACTTGTCAGAAAAGTACAAGACAGTTGTGTATATCTTACCTACACAGGCCCAAATGCCAATCCTATGCACATCCTTAGGTGTACTAGTTAGTGCCTTTCTTGCTGTTTGAGCCTTTGGGAGTCGGTATTCCTAAAAGGCAAAAACCTATGTTTTCATGTTTATAAGGCAAGTAGAGTGTCAAGAATTTTGAGGTAACAGTTGGTCAACAAAATCCCAGTGTCCTTTTTTCTCTCCCACAAAGTAATCCCAAAGGCAAGAAACTCACTGGGGATGATAGTGTCTTTGTTGCATCACAGCAGAGTGTCTATGGTTAACATCTTCCACAGCCCCACCAAATTTTGTAAACCTTAAGGTTGTTACTCTTCAACTGACAAAGTTTCCACCCTGCTGTGGTATTGAATGTCTTTTTAACCCCAGCAATTGGGAGGCAAAGGCAGGTAAAATCGAGGCAGGATGATGTCTCTTACACACAGAAAAAATGAAAACAAGGGGATGAATTCAAGGTAGTCCATGAAGGCTACACTGCACGGCCATTCTGGGCTACATGATCATGATCTCTCTCACACACACACACTTTAATAGTTTCATAGGATTCAACCTAATATGAAATCCAGTTGTCTTTAACTTTCTATCTTAGTCATAGAAACTATGTGGGTATCTGTGCTGTCCCTGGGCACTCAGAGCAAGTGTCTACATAATGATTCCAGAATCAACTTTTATGAACACCTAAGTACATAGGTGTTCTTGTACTTTGATGACTTTTAAATTTTATTGTGTGCATATGTATTTGTTAACCCAAATAAAGGTAATATTTTCCTACTAAATTGCAAACCAAGGAAGGGATCTTACTCGGAGTTGAAATGTTAGGTTTTTAAATTTTGTTGATACATGTTCTCATATAGGCCAGGTTAGCCTCAAACTTGTGACCAAGGCCAGCCTTGAATTCCTGGGCCTCTTTGGCTCAATCTCATAAGTACTGGTGTTATAGTCAGGTGCCTCCATGCCTGGTAGGCTTTGAAATTTTAAGAAGTAATGACTTTGTAGAGTGTCGGTTTTCTAATGGAAAGGGACAGTCTGCAAAGATGCTCTGTCTGCGTATATGACTTTATGACAGAAGGGGGCATCAGATCCCAATATAAATGTTTGTGAGCCACCATGTGGTTGCTGGGAACTAAATTCAGGACTGCTGGAAGAACAGCTAGTGCTCTTAACTGCTAGCAGTCTCTCCAGCACCCATATTTACACTTTGAATTGAAGACTATTCATAAAGCACTCAACACACAGAAGCATCTAATAGCCTAATCCATCTCATCCCTGGGTTACAAAAGAGTGCAGTCTGAGCAGAAGAGAATCACTTAACACTACTACAAGTCAAGCAATGGGATTCGAGGTCTGGAGAACAAGCCCATAGGATTAAAAAAGAGAGTAAAAGCCAGACATGGTGGCTCATGCCTGTAATGACAGAAATCTAAGGATTCCCATGAATATCAAACCAGCCTCAGCTACAAATTGAAATCCTATCCTGTCTTGGAGGGGCAGTGTTGGAGACATGGTCAAAAGCAGTTACTGCTCTTGCTGACAATCCAAGTTTACGCCCAGCACCTACATCAGGCAGCTCACAACTGCCTGTAATTCCAGTTCCGTAGGCTCCAACTTCTGGCCCTGCACTCAAATGCACATATATGTGTAATTTTTGTAATTAAAAAAATTTTTTTCGAGACGGCTTTTTTTGTGTAACAGCCCTGACTTCTGAAACTTGCTTTGTAGACCAGGTTGGCCTCAAACTGAAGTCTACCTGCCTCTCTCCCAAGAGCTAGGATTAAAGACATGCGCCACCCACACCTGGCTGTAGTTCAAATTTTTTAAATAGATGGCTAATGGACAAAGTCTTACGAAAAGCTCAGAGGAGCTTAAGCATAGTGGTGCACACCTGTAACCCCACGCAGTAAGGGAGCTGAAGAGGAGTTAAATCCGTGATTGTGAGTGCCTTTCCCCACCCCAAAACTCCCACCAGGAAGTACAATAGGTCCACCCCACAACTACTAAGGGCGAGAATATAGTCTTAGAGTCAGAAAATACATGCCTTTCTCCAGCTCTCAAGAGCAGTTAGTACTAAATCGTCCGAAGCCCAATTCAACTGGAAGATGAAGATAACAAGAGGGGAAGTGAAAACACGGAACACAGCCGGCCATGACTTCATCTGATTAACCACCTCTTAAATCCAGTCTGGGGCACGAGTCACAAAGAATACTGAATTACAAACTATTGACAGGCTATAAACACTGCAGCAGAACCGTTCCAATCTAGACAGGTTCAACAGCGGCCTTTACAGTCACACCCTTCCACGTGCCTTTTTCGTCTGCAAAGCCAACTTGTTAGTAGACAATGCTCTTTGCTTATCTGCAGGCCCAGAGACCCAAAAGTCCTCCATCCCCATCCCTAAAATGTTAGGGTCCGCTTGTTTGTTTGAGATGATCCTAATCTTGTCTTGTTCGTTATCTGTCCCAGCAACCAAAATGTGCTCCTTCCAAGCCAGGACCAAAGGATCAGGTCACATCATGATGGATAACAAGGCTTATGGGACGCAGTTGCGTTTGCTGCAGACAGTAGGCAGAGGGTGGAAAGTGGTACGGAAGTGAGTGAAGTCCCTGCGGAGAGCCCAGCTTCATCCGCCGCACCTGACACCA
>LOEQ01001882.1:438087-452375 GCA_001685075.1 Bramus lutescens
AGACCAGGCTGGCCTCGAACTCAGAGATCCGCCTGCCTCTGCCTCCCGAGTACTGGGATTAAAGGCGAGTGCCACCACTGCCTGGCTATGAAATTCTAAATTCATGATATGTTGCTTGGTTGTCAGAGTACTAGCCTAGCACTGGGTTCAGTCCCTAGTGCAACATAAAGCCCACCATAGGGATTCACATTGGAAGTGGAGGCAGAAAGATCAGAAGTTCAAGATTATTCCCACTGAGTGCAAAGCCAGCTTGGAATATATGAGACCTTATCTCAAAAATAACTCAGCAAAGAAAGAATAGAAAGAATCTTTTTGTGAGTAGCGATGTTAGGGAACAAACCCAGGGCCTTCTATGTGGTACTGAGTATAATCCCAACACACATTATTAACTTAAAAGGTATGCAAAAATCTTACCAATAGCATATTTGGAGGTGAAAATGAGATCTTTCCCCTTAAAGCAAAAAGCTATCTGTGCTAACAGCGACCTGCAATTCTAACACTTGGAAGGCTGAGGCAGGAAGTTTCAAACTTCAAGGTCAATGTAGGAATATATATATACTATATATATGTATATATAGTATATGTGTATATATAGTATATATACATATATGTATTTATAGTATATATATATGTGTATATATATAGTTTCTTGGACAAAAAGAGCAAGGGGGAAGAGGGGAGGAAAGAGGCAGGCCAGGTGTGGTGGTGCACACTTTTAATCTTAGCACTTGGGAGGCAGAGGCAGGTGGATCTCTGTGAGAACTAGTTCCAGCAGGACAGGCTCCAAAGCCACAGAGAAACCCTTTCTTGAAGAACCAAAAAATAAAAAATAATAATAATAAACCCACTGGAACTCAAAAGACAGAGTGATACCTAAAAGTCAATTGTTTGCTCATGGATTTTTTATTTCCAGGCTGTTCTACAATGGCTTTCTTTATGGTTCTTCATGCAAACGTGCAGCACTTTCTTCTCGTTTGTTCCTCTGGTCGCTTCCACATCACCTAGAAAACTAAAACCGCCAGTTCCCTTTCTTTCCTACAAAAGCCAGTCTTATGACATGCTTGTTTAACCTGCCCAAGACCCTCGATTTGCCTAAATTTGTTTTTGATCGCTGATGGGGTAAATGAAGGTTATTGTACATATTAAAAATACTTGGTTAAATTTTAAAAGATATAACATTTTTCATGGCATCCAAGAACATGAAATATATATGAATAATTTTATATCTAAAAGCTATTGAATAATGCCAAGATGTATTAGACTGTGATGTGTTCATAACTCGCTGACTCCAAAATCACTGTGATGTCGATTGTCTTATTGGTGGGCTTTGGTGGTTTGTTGTTATAGAGACAGAACACAGGGCTTTACACATGCTAGGCAAGCACTTTAACATGAAATTACATCCTCTAGACCTGACACTGATCTCTGTATTCAATAAAATCTGAAAGTTTTGGCCGGGAAGTGGTGGCACACACCCTTAATCCCAGCACTCAGGAGGCAGAGGCAGGTGGATCTCTATGAGTTCGAGGCCAGCCTGGTCCAAAACTACAGAGAAACCCTGTCTCGAAAAACCAAAAATAAATAAATAAATAAAATAAAAAGATGCCAAGATCAGTGGACAAGGGAAGAGAAAAGGATGGGCTTTTTCGGAATTGGTGTTAGAGGAGCTGGCCATGCATTTGGGGGAAAAGCAGGAGGGGAGACATCAACATTGAACCTTTTGACTACATTAATAAAAATGAACTCAAGCTGATATAATAGCACATGTCTGGAGTACCAGGTACTCTGGAAGCAGAGGACCAAAAGTTCAAGGCCATCCTTTACATCATGAGATATTATGGAGTTCATGACCTCTGGGGAAATTAATCTGGATTATAATTGGCTCAATCTATTAAAGCTGTTAGCAAGACAACAATCTCTGAGCCAATGTTGGGATACTTCCTGAAAGAGGGTGAAGGAAGAATTTTTTTTCCTGGGGTTGAGGACCGAACGCAGGGCCTTGCACTTCCTAGGCAAGCACTCTACCACTGAGATAAATTCCCAGCCCTGAGGGGAGGATTTGTAAAGGTAAAAACCACAAGAAGACCTTGAGCATCTGCACAGGCAAGGCAAGAGCAGTTCTCTGTCAAGAACAAGTAGTCAAGGTGACCACAAAATAGTCCTGAATGCCTACAGAAGCAGGTTCCAGAAGTCTAAAAGCAGTTAGAGCACAACTATATATGTATCCTTGTTTTATATGTATATATATATATATATTTTTTTTTTTTGGTTGAGACAGGGTTTNATATATATATTTTTTGGTTGAGACAGGGTTTCTCTGTGTTACACTGGCTGTCCTGGAACCGGCTTTGTAGACCAGGCTGGCCTTGAACCCACAGATCTGCCTGCCTCTGCCTCCCGAGTGCTGGGATTAAAGGCCTATGCCACCACAACCAGCAAAGATTGTATATTTTTGCATGGGGGTGACTAAATCAGGGTTCCTGGGAATTTATCTTCCAGGGACTGGAGTCAGAGACAAACGGCTAGTGGGTACCAGGATGGATGCCTAGCGTAAAAGGAAGTTTCTTTAGCAATCATGACACCATCTCAGAAAAGTTAACTCAAAATATATCATATACTTATGAGACAAAGCTAAAATTAGAGTCAGGTGTGGTGGTTCCCACCTATAATCCCAACACTTGGGAGGGATGGGCAAAGGAATCTTGAGTTCAAGAACAGCCTTACCACATAGCAAGACCTTGTCTCAATAAAGGAAGGAAAGACCTGGTTGTGGTGGCGCATGCTGGTAGGATTTGCTGAAGCAGGCAGAGGCAGGAGGATCACGAGTTCGAGGCCAGCCTGGGCTACACATTTTTAAAAACAAAGAAGCCGAGCAGTGGTGGCACACACCTTTTAGGATTTGCTGAAGGAGGCAAAGGCAGTCGGATCTCTGTGAGTTCAAGGCCAGCCTGGTCTACAAGAGTGAAAAAATTTTGGAATAAATATATTTGACACAAAACAAATATCCAGTGTATATAAAGTACCTCTAGTGGGCTGGAGAGATGGCCCAGTGGTTGAGAGCATTGGCTGCTCTTCCAGAGGACCNAGGCAGAGGCAGGAGGATCACGAGTTCGAGGCCAGCCTGGGCTACACATTTTTAAAAACAAAGAAGCCGAGCAGTGGTGGCACACACCTTTTAGGATTTGCTGAAGGAGGCAAAGGCAGTCGGATCTCTGTGAGTTCAAGGCCAGCCTGGTCTACAAGAGTGAAAAAATTTTGGAATAAATATATTTGACACAAAACAAATATCCAGTGTATATAAAGTACCTCTAGTGGGCTGGAGAGATGGCCCAGTGGTTGAGAGCATTGGCTGCTCTTCCAGAGGACCGGGTCCAATTCCCAGCACTCATATGGCAGTTCTTACCTGTCTGTAACTCCAGTTCCAGGAGATCTGATGCCAATGCACAGAAAATAAAGTTAAATAATTTTTAAAAAGAGCCTCCATAACTCAATAAGAAGATAATCTCAAATAATTCAATTTTAATAACTGAACAGGCATTTTGAAAATGTCAGTTGGCTCATAACCAATAATCATTAATATTCAACATCCTTTATCATCAAGGAAATGCAAATGACAAACTACAATGAAATACCACACCACCAGGCTGAAGATAATCTCAGTGGGAGAACATTTCCTTGGAGGGAAAGAAAAACTAAATGAAATACACCTTCTAGAATGGCTAAATTTAAGAACACCAGCAATGCCACACGTTGGCAAAGATGCGGAGCGCCTTACAGCTTTCAGACCCTGTAGGTAGAAACATATGACGGTTGTCATTGCTGGTGTTTCCTGCCAGAAGACGGTGTCTCCAAGTAGCAAAGATACCCTCTCTCTTGGTTACCTCAGTAAGTCCCCACTGGCTGTGAACAGTGGTTTCAGCATAGGGCCTCTTTCTAGGCCAACAGCAGTAGCTTCTCCTGGAAACTGGTAGGAAATGCAAATTCTCTTGGCCCCACCTAGACCAGCTCAATGGAAAACACTGGAGGTGATGCTCAACAATCAAGTGCCAGGTGATTCCAGCTCAGGAGGGGGACTAAGGAAGGAAGAAGGCTAATTGGGTACCTCCCCTCCTCTTCCCCAGGCTTCTTAACAGCCTGGTGTGGGAAGCAGGTCCTTAGGTGAATCTCTGAAGTTAGATGAGGACAGCAGTTCGAGGTATGACCCACGCCTGGAGCACAGTAAGCGTGAGCAGGGGATGAGTCGGACTTGGAGCCAACTGGACACAACCCTGGTGTCTGCTTCCTCTCCTCGCTGGGGTTCTGGGAGGGGCCCCAAGGCTGTCAGATAGTCTCTCTGCAAGCTTCCAAGCTTGGGCTAAACAAAATCACCATTCTCTCCGTTGCTGTTTTGAGTGTTTGTCTCAGGTCTGGGGATGCTCTTGATCAGGTCCCTGGGGAAGAAAGGTGGCAGGGGTGGACGACTTGGCCTCTAGGGGTTTTCAGTGGCTATTGGCTATAGCCATAATTCCCCAGGCCTCAAGCAAGTCTTCCTTACAGAGGGCTGTGAGCTTAGCTTCTGCATTACTCAGGAGATAAAATAGCTGCGTTCCAAAGCAGAAACCCAGGATCCTGCCTTACCACTGACTCGCTTCTGTCCCCCAACACCTGCATCAAGCTACCCAGGAAAGCTCCATGAGTCGCCAAAGCACCAGCAGTGTGACGGAAAACACATCAAAGACCATGCTTTGGGGTAAGGGTAAGACTGTCCCCAGCAAAGGTGGAATGGGGTTGCTGGTGAACTGTGCCCCTGATGTGGGGGAGCCCAAGAGCCTCCCAACTCCATGCTGCCTTCTCCATGTAGGTGGTGAACTCAGTCAGGACAAGCTGATTTGCACCTTTAAACCCCAAGTGGAGAGGAAGGACAGCTGTAAATTGTTGCTCAGCACGGTGGGTGTCTCCCCAGGAGGGGAGGAAGGCTGGGACAGGAGCAGTTCTCTGGTCTCAACAGGTAACAGCTTTCTCCCATCATCCTTCTCAGATCAGCTTGGGGGAGAAAGCCAAAGAGGAGGTGAATCGCGTGGAAATCCTGCCCCCAGCAAACCAGGAAGACAGAAAACCGCCGATCACCATTGCCTCCCTGAAGGCCTCTGTCCTGCCTATGGTGAGTTTCTCCTTCGGGCCCAAGGAAGCTATCTGCTCTAGCGTCATCCTCCAAGGGGCCTGGACATAAACGCAGGTGCCTTCATGCCCTGGGCTTACAGCCATGCTAGGAAGGCAGCGTGGCCCTGACCACAGTGGACAGCCATCCCAGTTCCTGCTTCCCAGAAGCAAACATGAACAAGCCAAATATCCTCTCCCAACAGTGTCACGTTTGAGCGATTTACTACTAGTCAGCAAGACATGGTTGGGAGCTTGTATTTGGGTTGTGTGTCTGGAGATGCTCTTCCTTCTAGCAATGAATCTCATGCTGTCCACAGTGAATCATTATTCGTGAATAATGGCTGGTTTGTAGTCTGGAGGTTTTTAAAAATTCCTCGGGGGTGGGGCAAGTGTGTGTTTCCGTAGCACGTGTGGTGATCAGAGGACAGCTTTCCAGGAGCTGAGTCTCTCCTGCTGTGGGTTCCAGGAATCGAACTCAGGTTGCCAGACTTGGGCAGCAAGGGCTTCTACCTGCTGAGCCATCTCGCCTGCCCTTGTCTGTTTGAGACAGGCTCTCACAACCTCAAAACTATAATTATCTTGCCTCACCCTCTCTGGTGCTGGGATTACAGATATATACCAACACACCAGGCCCTTTTCCTTTTCCTAGAACCTCACTGCCTTGCTCCATGGGCTAGGACTTTTGGTATAATACAAATACTCCCTGACTTAAAACTAGGTTTGTAAGTTGAAAACTTTCACAACTGGAAAAACCCTTTACTATGCTCATCCCATGATGCACCCTCGTTTAGCCCCCTGACTTGCTGTAGAAGCATCATTTTGAGAAAGCAGGGTGGGGAGAGCGTCATGAAGCTCCTTGCCATGGCCCTGGCTACACAGGATTCTATCACAATTATCACTGGCCTAGGAAAAGATCAAAATTCAGAATTCAGGTGTGTTTTCCATCAAATGGGTTTAACTTTCGCTTCACCGTAAAGTCAAATCTCCAGAGTGATTGGGAACTGTAATTAGATAAATGTGAGCTGACGATCTTTCCTCTTCCTTGATTTAATAACGACTCTCCATGAGGTGATTGACAGATACCCTTCACCAAATGAATGAAGCCCCCATCTAAGTCCTCCTGGGCTTTAAAGCTTTTATTTTTATTCATGAATAGGAAGTTTAAACATCATCAACTGCTTTTTAATGAAGACTTTTTTACTTATTTCTATTTTCCCTGTGTGAGTGTTTTGCCTATGTATGTCTGCACACCGCATTTGAACCTGGTTCCCACAGAGGCCAGAGAGGGGGCCTGGAAACTAGAGTTGCAGGTGGTCGTGAAACATTGGGTGGGTGCTGGAACTCGAGTTCCACTCCTCTTGAAGAGCAGCCAGTCCTTCTTTCCAGCCCCTCAAATGTTTTTGACTCCCTTGATCCCAGGTCCTTCCTCCACATCCCATCACTCTGTACAAACTGTCATGTTGATAGAATAGCATTTGAGTCTTTTGGGTCCTTTACTTAAATCATGTGAATTCTCGATTCATTTTAATACGTTGACATCTTTTGGGGGGTGCAGGGTTTGAAGACAAGGTTTCTCTGTGCAGCTACGGCTGCCTTGAAACTTGCTCTGTAAACCAGGCTGGCCTCAAACTCAAGAGATCTGCCTGCCTCTGCCACCCGAGCTCAGCTTGACAGCTTTCTTTACTTAAGGATTCCTCTGGGTTGTGGGGGGTGAACATGGCACAGCACACATGTGGCAATCAGAACAGCTTTGTGGAATTCTTCTCCCCTCAAGCTTGCTGTGAGTTCAGGGCCTGCCAGGCTTGCTCAGCAGGGCCCTTTCCTCACTGAACACCCACCAGCTGAGCCATCTCACTTCTTCCTTTCCTTTGTTTCTGGTTTTGTTGTCGTTGTTCTTTGAGACCCAGTCCAAAATGGTCTTAAACTGCCAGTGGTCCTTCTGGCTGTCCCTCCTCCCAAGTGCTGGGAAACAGGTATACACCACAGACTTCCTTTTTGGTTGTGGTTGGTTGGTTGGTTGGTTGGTTGGTTGTTTTTTAAGACAGGGATTCTCTGTGTAGACCTGGCTGTCCTGGAACTCGCTCTGTAGACCAGAATGGCCTTGAACTCACAGAGATCCACCTGCCTCTGCCTTCCGAGTGCTGGGACTAAAGGTGTGCGCCAACTCCAGCTTTTTTTTCTTTTCTTCAATGAAAAACAGAAAAGAGATTAATTAGGTGTGGCCATATTGTGAAGTGGATCATTTTGTGTCTGGGATTGTTTTGTTCTGAGATGGTCTCATTCATGTCACCCAGACTGGCTGGAACTTAAAATCCTCCTGCCTCTGCCTCTTCAATGCTGGGTGTGACCAGCCCCTACCAGGGGGCAGGGTTGAGCTACCTGTGTCTTCTATGTTGCTCTGATGTCCCTTCCCACCACAGGTCACAATGACAGGTGTGGAGCTTTGTCCCCCAGTGACTTTCCGGCTCCGGGCTGGTTCAGGACCTGTGTTCCTCAGTGGCCAGGAATGTTATGGTAAGTTGAGGTGTCCTGGGTACCTGAGGCCTTAGGAGAGTCTTGACTTTTTTGTTGTTGTTGTTTTTTTACAAATCCTCCAAGGGCAAATGACTGCCAGTGAACTAGAAGGCTGTGGCAGGGCTGTAGCCTTAACTCTTTGCTTGCCTTTCCATGTCTGCTGTGGGCCTCAGACCTGAGCTGTATCTGAGAGTGGTGTGGCCCTTATTTCAGCTTCAGAGACTATTGCAGGATAAGCAGCATCTTCCAAGACTGGCCGTGGTGACACAGCCTAGAATCTCAGCTCAAGGCCAGCCTGGGCTACATCGCGAGACCCTGTCTCCAAAAAGGATCTTAACTCTAACTAGAATTTGGGAGTATTTCAAAGATTGGCTACTAGTAGGCATGAAGCTAGTGATAACATGGTCAACAACACAAGCCACCTGCCATGCTGTCACCTTTCAAGATCCCCCTCACAACCTGGTGAGAGTAGTGCACGCCTTTAATCCCAGCACTGAGAATGCAGAGGCAGGTGGCTCTCTGAGTCTGAGGCCAGCCTGGTCTACAGTGAGTTCCAGGACAGCCAGGGCTACAAACAAACAAACAAAAAAGCCAAGAAGATCCACCTCATATTAGACACCACCTCTGAACAGGTTCCACCATTCTGGGGACCAGGTTTCTTGTACATGAACCTTGGAGAGGCAAGCCATACTGTAACCCCACCATCTACATCTCCCTCCCCTGCTTGTCCACCTTTAGCCTTGTCCCAGTCAGTTCTCAATACACATCCTCCTCCTGCCTGCCCTCCTTCCCCTAGCCCGCACATGGAGACTTCCTGTCCCCTGCTTCACCCTGGGCCCTACTGGAGGAAGGGACAGAAAGGCTATGGCTTGTTGCAGAAGGTGGACCCTCCTCAGGCAGGGCTTGCATGGGGATAAACTTAGAGCAGAAAGGAATGTTGGGGAAGGAACTAGGCATTAACTCAGATGTTCTGGTTTCTTCCCACCCTGCCCTCTTCCTGCCTACTTCCCATGCCATCACAGAGACTTCAGACCTACCCTGGGAAGATGAAGACGAGGCGGAGGAGGAGGAGGAAGAGGAGGAGGAGGAGGAGGAGGAAGATGAAGATGAAGACGTGGATTTGGATATATCAATAGAAGAGACACCTATCAAACAAGTCAAAAGGGCTGCTCCCCACAAGCAGACGAGCCTGGCTAAGGTTGGGGGGAAAGAATGAGATGGGGCATAAGGACCAGAGCTGGGCCTCCCAGGTTGGGCATCTGGTGCCAGCTAAGGCCACCACCACTGAAGTTCTGCGGGTCTGAGTTGGAACTGCTCAGTATTCGAGTGTGTTCTGGTTCTAGGTCTTGGGGTTAACTCTTCAAATAACACTTGGTTTTTATTTCCAGAAAAAAAAGCTAGAAAAAGAAGAGGAGGAGGCAGTAAGGTAACTCACACTGTTAATTCCCCACCATGGTCACCACCAAGTATTGCAACCAAGGCTTCTTGGCATGTTAAGCAAACAAGGTACCACTGAGTTACAGTTCCAAACTTCGTGTTTGGCTTGGTTTGGTGTTTTGTTTTGTTTGAGACAGGGTATCAGTAAATTGCCCAGCCTGGCCCTTAAACTCACTGTGTAGCCCTGGCAGGCCATGGACATGTGATCCTCTTGCTTCAACCTCCCTGGGCACTGGGATGACAGGCCTGGGTATCAGGCCCAGCTGAAACAGCAGAAGTTCTTCTGTGAGAAAGCTAGTCCTTGGGGAGCAGCTACAGGCAATGTGTTTCCACACATGCGCACATGCGGATCCAACAGCTCTGGAGGCTGACACAGCCCTTAAAGCATGAACAATCCTTCTGACCCAACTCTACCTGAGGTAACTTCCCCACCCCACCCCACCCCAAAAAAAAGTTCAAGATCTACACTCAAACTCAAACTGGCCTTACCTGACCGTCCTGGAAATAGTGGCATTCTAAATGTCTGCCAATGAGAGTTAACCAAACAGTCTCCTATTAATTTTTTTTCTTCTCTGTGGAGTAAGGCAAATGGAACATGTTGTCTTTGGAAGCTTGATAACAACCTAGAAAGGGACATAATTAAGAGAACAGACCATGGGTTTGTGTTTATTTGATGTCTTGTATTTTAGAAACAGCTTGGCTAAAGTTACACAAAAGATTAACACTGGAAAGTAATGAAAAGCATAAGTAATTTATCCTCATGTCTGTTTGCTAAATTATGTACAGTGAGTGAGGTTAATATTATTTTTATAGTAAAAAAATGTAATATATCAGCTCTTCTTTAAAGTGTATTTAAGGGACAACTTACTCATCCAGACCGGACCAATTTCAATAAAACACCAGTCTCAGGACACACAACAATAAGCCACCAAGACTAGAGACCGCCACCTGAGAAGGAACCAAGGCAAATCCCTGAGGTTCCCAAGGCTGTGGAGGCCCCTTCTGCTAACCAGAAACTCAGACTCAATCCAGTCCAAACCTCCATCCAACTGGAGAGCATTCTAAGTCCTCTAACCAGCCAGCGCCATGGGGGATGGTAGGGTGCATGGGAAGATCAGTGTACCTGAGGTTTGTCTAGGTAAAACATTTGAGCAGTTTAAAGGGGTGAATGGCAGACTGGATGCAACAATGGCAAATTCTGAAAAAACAAAACAAAACAAAACTGAAAGAAAGGTGGAGACTTTTCCTCTCTGCTTACATCGGCACTGAAGTCCCAAGGCAAGAGTGGACTTGTCTCCAGGATTAAAGCCAGTAATGGCGGCGTAGCAAGCAGGACCATCAACAAGACACTTATGACACACACCCCAGGCATGTTTCAGAATCCCTGGAGTTCTGGAGTCTCTTTGGTTTGTAACTCTGTGGATGTATCTCTTAATTCCCAACCCAAGAGATTCCCATGTCAATCATGTGAACAAGCCTCTTAACTGTACCGAGATCCCGTCCAACACAGTCTAACAACAGCCTCAATCTGCCTGTACTATAATTGAAAGAAAGAAAGAAAAAGAAAAGACAAAAACATTTTAAGGCTGAGCATGGTAACACATGCCTTTAATCCCAGCACTCAGGATGCAGAAGCAGGTGTATCAGTTCAAAGCCAGCTGGGTCTTCTATATAGGAAGGATATCCAGGGATACTGATAGACCCTGTCTCAAACAAAATGCATTTAAGTATATATATTGTCTATTGAACCTATACCCCCATACCTCCTAACCATCCCTTTTATGCCATCCTCCTCCTGTCATGAAAAAAGGCTTTTTTGTTTTGTTTTTCAAGACAGGGTTTCTCTTTCTCTATAGCTCTGGCTGTCCTGAAACTTGCTCTAAAGACTAGGCCAGGCCCGAATTTACAGAGATCCGCCTGCCTCAGCCTCCCAAGTGCTGGGGTTAAAGGCGTGTGCCACCACTACCAGGCGATAACGGTATATTCTTTTTTATACCTGAAAGAAAAACAATAGAAGACTAAGAAGAAAACACTCTTAAAGAGACAGAACAGAAAAGGAAATAAGCAAAGCTGTGGCTGAGCTCAGCGACAGAGGACTTGCCTAGCATGCTAGAAATCCAAGTCTGTTCCCTTCCCGCAACACCGCCAAAAATTAGATTCAGATATGGGTTGGGTATATAGTTCAGTGGTGGAGTGTTTCCTTTGAATGCATAAAGCCTTAAGTTCAATCCTTAGCAGTGGAAAAAAAATCAACACAGGAGGGGACAAAGCAGCAGGAGGGGTGACCAGGTGGAGGGACAATCCTGCACCTTTAGCTCTCTTGGGAGGGCTCACCTATGGCATAAAGCTCCACTCTCTCTTGCCCACTCTGTCTCTGTTCCTTTCCAGGCCCAGCCCCCAGGAAAAGAGCCCCTGGAAGAAGGTGAGCCAGAAGAAGTGGGGAAGGCTGCCAGGGACGGAGGGAGGGAAGGAGGGAGGGAGCAAAGGAGGGAGGCCAGGAGGGAGACAGACTCTTCAGTCTCCCTTATCTGCACAGGGGAAAGCTACACCCAAACCTAGGAAGTCAGCATCCAAGAAATGAAGAGCACCTTGGTATCTCCCAAGTCCCAGGAAGGTGAAAACCAGCTGTGCTCTGGTGCAGGTGTCCAGCCCCTTCACCTGAACCTAAATGTAATAGTGTTGTGGGGGCCACACAGGAGCCATACAACCCGGCCTTTCTGTTTCAAGAGGCTCTTGGAGAAGAACCCCCACAAGCATGCATAAGCCACAATAAAATTTGCATGATCTGAACCTCCCTCTGTCTTTTCCCTGGGTGGGTCTCCTCGCCTCTGCACTAAAGTGCCCAACAGAGGGCAACCGCGAGCAAGAAACGGGCCCCAGGTTGCTCTTCCTGATTTCCACCCCAGGATTGGGTGAAGGCCTAGGCATCTGGCCTCTGCCCTGCCCTCTGTGAGCTGGGGCAGGTGAGGTTTACATGTACAGAACTCTGGGACCCAACCAGCTTTTGCTACCAGGAAGGGCCTGACCCAGCCCCAAACTGCTCCATTTCTCTCTTAGCAGGCAATTGTCACCCAAGAGGGACAATCTAGGCTACTACAGTTGAGAGTAGGCCCATAGAACACCTAGCAGGACACAAGCCTGTTACAGGGTGAGGCCAGCTGACAGTTGGAAAACAGTGGGTGGCTACTGCTTGGCTCTGGCTCTTTAGCCTCGTTAGCATGCTGAGGTAGCTTTGGAGCCTGTTCACGGAGGGTGGTCAAGACTTCATCCCTGATCTGAGTGAGACACAAGACAATCCCAGAGGCTCTTCCTGCCCCACCCCGCATCCCTATCAGCCAGGTCAGAAACAAGCTGACGAAGAGTTGTCCCCACGTATGAGTCCCAGGAGGTGCAGATGATGCTCATCCTGCCGGGCTTGCTGTTGGTGTCAGTCACAATTATGGGCGAGCCACACTAGCTGCCCGGTTCCAACCCCATCCAAATCACCTGCAGCCTGGTGGGGGTGCAAAGCCAACAGCATGTTTTCAGTTCCTGGGAAAAGCTTTGGAGGGAGGAACCTAGCGAATAAAGGAGAACCTAAGGAGGTTCCTGGGAACAGGCAGCTGCCATGAAGGGAATGGGGGNNGGGAAGCTAACAAGACTGTTCCTGGGAATCCGGCTGACCTGAGGCAGGAGACGGCTCCAAGTGTCCACCCAGAAGGAAGGCAGCCATGGCAGCAGGAGCTACAAGCCCAGGGTATACAGGCTGTCCCCAGACTTGCTCCTTTAGCCATCACAACCATCCTCCGATGTGGGTGATGTTAGCTTCACTTCTTAAAGGAGAAAAGCAAAGCCAAGAGGCTAACAGTCTGCACCTAGGTCAGGGAGCAGGAGAAGGAGCGAGAGGAAGCTTTGCCTTAAGCACTCTACCCATGTGAGGGTTTCCTGCCAGGATGCAGGAACGCTTGTAAGCCGAGGGAGGGGGCTAGAGGGCAGTCCTCTGTGTGAGGGAAGCCTATTCATGGCCAGGGGAGGACATAGCAGGGACTTCCCTCCTGCTGCCCCAGACAAGGCTCTACACATAGGGGCACTTAAATATACCCGTTCCACACATGGGGCTGACCAATGGGTACAGCATTGACCACCTGCCTGGATTTGCAGGCCTGTAACTGGGTCAGGTATCAGCCCACATTGCTAGGGGTGCCCTTTGCCCTGACCCCAGCCCCAACCCCAGTGTTCCTACTGGAAAAGGATGGCTAGGCTGAGGCCAGTAGCAAGTCTGCTGCAGAGGATGGGCTGTGCTGCAGCAGCGGGGTCGGAAAGGCACCTGTGAGACAGCCCCAACTGGACTTGGGGGTGCTGGACTTGGCACTAAGGGGTGGAGACTATAACTAGAATTTTGGCAGCCACCTCTTACTCCGCTTAGCACCTCTCAGTGCCCTCCATAAATGTAAACAGACCCTCCCTATCTCACTCCATCAGTGGAGACAGTCTGTCAAAGTTTAGGTAAACTGAGGCTGAACCACAGAGAGAGCCATTGTCTCCCTTTCCCCTCCTTGGCAACAGGAGTCCTTTATCTCAACTGACACTCATGATGGCAGCCATTCCGTTTTTCTAAAACAGAACCTGGAGCCAGAGAAATGAGCTTTCCAAGCCACATAGCAAGGGATAGAGATAGCTCCAGAACCCAGTCCCCATTCCCCACTCTTTCTGCTACTGCCTCCCCCAGGACAGTAAGAGAGCAAACCTGAAAGCCAGGCCTGAAAGTGCCAAATGACAAGGGACAAGATGTCAAGGATACTTCACATAAAGCAAGCTACCCTACATCTGCTGGTACCAGACTCTGGCTGAGCCTCAAGACTAAATTTCACTACTGGCATCTGTTACCATGGAGACTTCGGCTGCACCAAGGGCTAGCCAGTGAGTGAGTGACAACAGGCCCTGTCCCCAGTGACCGGAAACAGGTGCTCAGGCTCAGAAGCCTTGAGTTCTCACTGCCTCCTGGCCAATGAACTCAAGAACACAAGGTATTGATGCCCTGGCCTGTGCCTGTTGTCTGCTTCCAGATGACACCACCTCTGTTCAATTCCAAGTCTCTAGCCATCTCCTCCATGTTCTTGAGCCCTCTTAGCATTAGCCCACCTGATGCCTTGAACTGAATTCAGGTGGAGGAGGGGCCTTTAAACACCGTGCCCGGGAGCTAGCGGGCCTGGGTGAGA
>LOEQ01001883.1:0-26034 GCA_001685075.1 Bramus lutescens
GGAGGGAGGGAAGAAGGGAGGGAGGGAGGAAGGGGGGAAGACAGACAGACTTCTGGGGGCGTCTCAGGATTGTTCAGTGAAATCTCTAAGTGTCTTTGCTTCTGTCCTGTGCATTCTGAGTTCAGCCATGTTTGATTGTAATAGCTTCACTTGCTTAGCAGCCTTCAGTCTCCTGCCTTGGAGTGAGCAACCATATCCTCGACCCCTGGAGTGGGCAACCCACAGGAAAGGATGCGGCGGGAGGAAAATGACCACAACAATCCAGGTCAACAGTCAGGTGAGTCACAGCGGACGAGGACCAAGAGAACTGGGCAACTTCAGAGGAGGAAGAGGAGGAAAACACAATGTCCTAGAATATTCTAGGACACGTTGCAGATGGTTTTTTCAGAGAAGTCACTCAGCTGGACCTTGAAACACGGGCAACTGACCAGCGGCCTGGCTAGGGATGAGGGACCTGAGCCATTTTTAACTTTAGAGTGACCATTTGGATTCAGGTTGACCAAGACAGGGACATGAATTTAGGCTAGGGGAAAATGTCTCTTCATCCAGGGTTTCCGCATCTCAGGGATGTGGGCAGCACAGCCATTAACCACAAGTGTTAAAATTTAAAAACTATCAAATTACCCAATGATCCAAATTTATATGGCAGGGAATGAGAACTTGAGAATAATTATATTAGCATGAATAAGTAATCAGATGGTAAAGATGAGTACAAAGATTGTGAAGATATATGATCAAAATTTTCTTGGCATTTTACATGCTCTTTATGCAAATATGACCAAATAAAAATAAAACATTTTCAGCCTACGTTGTAGGCCTTATCCAAATGAGAATAAATGTGTATTGATTTAGAAAATCTTTTCTTTAACAACCCCCCACATACATTCAAGCTATACACACACACACACATTCACACACATTCACACACACGCACATACATACATTCACACACACATTCACATGCACACACACACACATGTTCAGGTGCATGCTTCACAAGATTTGCTTTGTCACTTGAAGCATTTGCTAAGAATGGACGGTCGTTTAAAGACAAATAAATCAAAAGGTGTTACTGCGGGCTCTTGAGAACAGTGATTTTGGTTAAAACACAGAGAGGCTTGTCTTCCCAAGGATAGAGAGCATGGATCTTGGCTTGTTTTCTGTGACTAACATGGAATACATGAGATAAGATGATCTGCAGAGGAAAAAATACAGAGCGATTTTGCGAACCATTCAGAGGTTGGGAAGGTCCTGTCTTTGGCTTGGCCTCTTCGGTGATAGCCTGATGCCTCCAGTTCCTGACAGACGACAAAGGGGCGCACTCAGTAGCTGTCAGAGAGAGAGAGAGTACAAAGGATGGAGCTGCTTATTAACAATAACACACTCTGGAAACAGAGCCAGTCACGTCATTCTAAAAGCAGGAAGTTACTCACGAGTGAAATCCGTTCATAAAAGCCCTGGCCCTGTAACCAAAGCACCTCCTACTAGCCAACACTGCCCAACTCTGCCACACTGGGAACCACGCTTCAACATAAGTCTTGTTGGGAACGAACCATATTCAAATCATAGAGTAAACAAGTCCAAAACCATACAATGAAGGCTTGGTTAGTAGGAAGAGCTCAGAGAAATATGGAGCAAGTGAGAAAAAGAGGAGACGTGACCGTTGGTAGAACGTGAGGGGAGAAGGACTCGTTATTACGCTGAGCTGGGTCTGATGTCAGCGTTATCTGTCAGACCCTCAGATCTGCAGGAACTTTGTCACTGAGTCACAGGGGAGTTGAAGGGTTGCTGGTGTGCACTGTGTGACACTAGGAAACAGCAGCAGATGCACTCATGATGAGGGTGACAGTACAACCTGAAGCAGACGGGACAGGAGATCCCAGGCTTATCGCTGAGCACATTTTCAGCCTATCAACGTGTCTGGAATAGAAGCATTTGTGCGGCTCTCACTAGCACTTGGGCTGAGAACTGCAACCGTAGGTGTACCCATCCAGTCACCTGAAATACAACACATATGTGGACGACTTCCAGACTTGGAGTCTTGTTCAGATATCCCCTGTCTTAATTTGGTTTCTATTGCTGTGGTAAAAACACCATGACCAAAAGCAACTCGAAGGGAAAAGAATGTATTTCATCTTAACCTTCTAGATAACAGTTAGCGACTGAAGGAAGCCAGGACAGGAACTCAAGCCAAGCAGGAGCCTGGAGGCAGGAGCTGATGCAGAGACCAAGGAGGGATGCTGCTTACTGGCTTGCTTCCCATGGCTTACTCAGCCTGATTTCTTATACACCTAGGACCACGTGTACAGGGCTGGCATCATCCATAATTGTCTGGACCCTCCTGTAGCAGTCACTAGTTAAGAAAACATCCTACAGGCTAGTCTTAAGGAAGCAGCTACTCATGTGGTTCCTTCTCAGGTAACTAGTTTGTGTCAACCTGATGGGAAGAAGGAAAGACATCTCCCTTCTTCATTCTTGGTTTTGAATCTGCTACCCCCAAAACTACACTAAGTCAGGAGAAACCGAATACAGCAACCCTTAACAATTCCCGTCTAAGACGTCAAACCTCACTCACCTACTCATTTCAGAACTGCAGATCCCCAGGAGCAGTGCCCTTCTCTTACAAACCTCACCCCGTTAGCTGTACCTTTGCTGTGTAGCCGGAGCTTGACCACATTTCACCACCTCCACTTTCACTCTTTGGCCATCGCTCCCTCCCAACTCCTTACGGCAATGGCCTCTTAGTTAGTCTTCCTGTATAGCCCATTCCAGATTGCTTCGTGGATTGTCCAGAAAACTACAGGCAAAGTCTTAGCAACGGTCTACATGAGATTCCCTTTCCCTCCTGCTCTGACTTTCTGTCCACAGTTTCCTGTGTCTCCGTGGCTCCCTGGGGCTCCTTGAACACTCAGGGACACTGCTGCCCAGACCTTCTGTGTTCACTGTTTAAAGTAACGCTCGTCTCCCAGTGCGGTCGGTATAGCCGCCTAACACTTCCTACTACACGCAAGTCCTCCTTAGAACTGTGAGCCAGTACCCCAAAAGTCTGTCATGCCTTCCTCCCTACCCTGCTTATTCCCACAATGCTCATCTCCATCTGACTATGATATCACTGACTTACTGGGCTTCACAGATCTCCATTATGTCTTCCCTCCATTTCACCACGTAGGAACTCCACAACGTCCAAGATCTGTACCCCTTTCGGTATTACCTGGGCACCTCAAACAGCACCGAGCTTACAGCAGATAGAGGGTGTATGATGAAGCTTGCTGAACAAATGAGTTTGGTGCAATAACCTTACACAGTGAATGCTTGAGAATGTTGATCTTTGTGTTTATCTTTATTCACAGAATTTTATTGTGTCTTGGCCTTCATATCTTATAATCTGCCTTTGTAAACAGGAGAGTTCATTTGTCTCTTCCTCCTTCTAGTGCTTTTAATCCAACTTGCATCAAGTTGCTGCGAAGGCAAGCTACCTGCTGAGCATACTTTTGCTGTGAGAGCAAGGAGGAGGCAATTAGAGAAGACACTTGCAGTACGAAGCCCCAAGTCCCAAGCCTGCTTCTTCAGTGAATTCTTGTGTAAGCATGGGGCTGCATGGCACATTTTTAACAGAATGGGGTTGTTTGAAGAAGGTAGAACGGGAAACTAAGTGGGTAGCTGGAGGAAAAAAATACTGGAAGTCATAATTTGCCTTTCATAAATTCTCACAAGCGAGAAACTCATCTGAAAATTGAAATTCTAAGACAATCAAAACTGAGATGTTACAAACTAAATTTTTGTTTTTCTTTCTTTTCTTCTGTGTAAGTGCCTTCCATTTCCTCTGATTTTATCACCCAAGAGGGAGCATCTGTATTGGTAAATGCACTCCTGGGACACATCTGTCCTTTCATGTCCTCTCAATCAGCAGCGCTCAGTGGCTGTCCACTGTCAATGCATTGAAGAGGTGCAGCTCATTTAATATGAATTATGCAATGCTGTCTTTGCTCTCCGTATTTACCCAGTTGCAACCAGGAACAGTGCAGTAGTAACCACAGTCCTTTTATTTATCTTCCTTCCACTAAAGCTTAGTCTGTAACTAATCATTATTGTTTAGATTGTTTAAAAAAATAAGTTTGTGAATGCTTTACGAAAAATGAGGCAGCTGGATATTCTGCTTTAGAGTATTTTCAAATACCTCAAGCATTTGAGAATGCTTTGACTTCTGGGGATTTTCAATGTTCCTTAGAAGTCTCTTTGATCTGCATGCTAAGAAGAGCCAAACATAACTAAACCAGCATTTCTCTAGGACCTAGGTGTGGTACTTTCTTTAAAAGGGTAAAGAACCATAATATTTTAAAACCATATGCAAGCTACATCAGAGCAATTTTTCTCTACAGGCACACATGTGTATGTGTGCACACACAGGTGTGTGTGTATGGTACATATATGGTGTCATGTATGCTGCTATAGAGGTCAAAGGTCAATGTCAGGTACTGTTTCTCTGTCACACTTCACTGTATTTTTGAGACAGGATCTCTCTTTGAGCCCAGAGCTCATCAGTTGCCTACACTAACTAGCCAGCAAGGCCCAGCAAGGCTGCTGTCTCTGCTTCCCACTGCTGGGCTTACAGAAGTAATCAGACTGAATTATTAAATGTGGGTGCTGGGAATCTGAACTCGTGTGCTTGTGAGGCAAACGTTTTGACCACTGAGCTGTCTCCCAGTCCTGGAGATCTCTTTCTTACAACAGTAGAATCATAACTGAAGCTATATGAAAAGGCAAGTCCTGTGTTTGTGGTAATATATGGAGGAAAGGAAAGAAATAAGGGGTGAGGGGAGGTGATGAAAATATAGGAGAAAGATAATCTGAAAGCTACAGTTAATAACTAGGGTCTGGAAATACAGGTCATTAGCAGCCTAAGTACCTAACCTGCATCAGACAATGAGTTTGTTCCCCACAACTATAAAATTAAAATAAGACCTTTTCACTTTTTGCCAACTCAAAACCTTAATTTAAAACTTAGAGTAACTATGGCCGTTTGAATGTTTTTGGCACCCATAATCTCATAGGCTATGGTAATATTAGGAGATGAGGCTTTGCTAGAGTGGGTACGGCCTTGTTAGAGAAAGTGTGTCACTGTGGGGGCAGACTTTGAGGCTCCCTATGCTCAGGACACTGCCCAGTGTCTCAGACGACTTCCTTTTGCCTGCAAAGATATAGGACTATGAGCTCCTTTGCCAGCGCCATGTCTACCTGCACGTCAACATGCTCCCTGCCGTGATAATGGACTGAACCTCTGAGACTCTAAGCGAGCCACCCCAATTAAATGTTTTCTTTTATAAGAGTTGCCGTGATCATGGCATCTCTTCACAGCAACAGAAGCCCTCACTAAGACAAAAACCAAAACCTATAATTGGTTAGGTGATAGGCTCAGGAGCAGACCTAATTCCATTGTGCTGAAAGGACGCAGAATTAAAATTCCCCCTAAGTTCTTCCATTTATCCACATAGACCAGTGCATCTCTCAGCCCTCATCAGAGAAGCTTCTTTTGGGGTTGATGGTGATGAATGCAGAGACCCACGCTTGAACACCATTCAGAGAATGGAAGACTGTGGAGTGCTCATCCTTAAAAGGGACATCTCTACCAAGGCTAGGGATCCCCTCAAAAAAAAGCTAGAGAGATTGTAAGAGTCAGATGCAATGGACATCTGCAGTAAGACAGTATTGGCTGGACACCATAGGGTCATTGCTGCATGGGCTCACACCGACTGGACTGCACACACTAGACCTACCTAAGTCTACATAAAACCATGCAAAACCCAGACTGGACAGGGAAAGGCTTATGAAGCCCATGTCCAGCTGAGCAGCTGATGGATGCTGGGGAGAGAAAGTAAGTTTTCTTTAGGAATGCAGGCTTTGAAAGGCTATCCATGCTCCAGAAGTTGGTTCTATAACCATTCACAAAAGAAAGAAAGAGAGGGGAGGAGGAGGACTCCTCCTTTCTTTTCTCTCCTATGAAGATAAGATACGGTGAGACAGGAATTGGAGAGGAGGGAATGGAATGTGGATTTGACTGAAACATTGTATACATATATAGAGTGTTCATATATATGTGCATATATATGAAATTCTAAAACAATAAATTTAAAAACTTAAAATACAATAAATTACTATATGCTTTAGTATTATGTTGGCTGTGTTATAACTATTGATTATTCACCAGGACAATAAAAGTCTTCCTAAGATTCTTCCTGTCTTTCTTCAACCAACCCTCCAAAGAAAGGCATTCTGTGAATTTGTTGCTAGTCTGGTAAATTTCCCCAAGTGAAACTATACGAATTCCCGTATTTCATATGCCCAGAGTGTTGGATGGTTGTATTTTGTTGTTGTTTGGGGGTTGTTTTGTTGTTGTGCTGTTTGTCAACATGACACAAACCAGAGTTATCTGAGAAGAGGGACCCTCAACTGAAAAAAAAAAACTGTATGTATCAGACTGGCTGGTAGACATGTCTGTGTGGCATTTTCTTAGTTAATATGATAGACAGAGCCTAGACTATTGTGGGCAGTGCCTTTCTTGGGCAGATGGCTCTGAGGTGTGCAAGAATGCAACTGAGCATGCTCAGGGAGCAAGCAGGTAAGCTGTCCTTTTCCATTCCTGTCTCCCCATTCGTCTTTGCTTGAGTTCCTCCTTGGCGTCCCTCAAAGACAAACTGAGATTGAGACATGTTAGCCAAGCAATTTCTTTCCTCCCCTATTTCCTTTTGGTCATGGTGCTTGGTCACAACAATGGAAAGCAAACTTAGATGTCTCATTGAATAAGCTACATAGAAATTTTTATTCACAAAAAAGAGTTTAGTAGCTCTGCAAACACCGCACAACCTTCTGTGTGTGTGTCCTCATCCATAAAGTGAAGATGGAAAAGTTAAAAACACTTAATTGGTTTTGAACATTAAATGATCATTGACTGTGCTGATTATAGTTCCTGGAACAAAGTAAATAATAGTGTTGGCACTAACTGATACTGCTATTGTCATTTTGACTAGGAGATAGGTATAGGTATAGATATATTGTGTATATATATATATGTGTGTGTGTATGCATTATATATGTATGTGTGTATATATATATGATAAATTCACTCCATGCCTCTATGTTGAGTTTAGTTTTGTACTTGCAGAAGATAGCTGATATGTATGTATACCTGCCCTCCACAAGCCATCCATGTAGCCAAGGATTATGAGGACATATGGACCCACAGAGCTCTAGAGACTCCAGAAGTGGTAACTGAGGTAAAGAATAGCCACTTACTGCCCAGGAAGTGAACAGAAGACAAGCAAATATCCTCCAATGAGAGGAGACTCTAACAGTCAAGGTGAGATGAATTTGGGGTAAAGTCTAGGAAGGAAACTCAATCTGATGTTTTGAGTGCTTGCCGTGTGGCAGTCTGGGTGGTTCCCTGGTCTGGTTCTCACTAGAAAAGCTAGGGTAGCAGGACACATTGGATAAAATGTTTGAGACCTGGGTGTGCCTCCTCCACACCTCTTCAACCCTCAGCTTTTCTGTTTTATCTTAGCTCTTAGCTTCTGAGTTAACTCTATTGAGAATATATAAATTAATCTTTTGTTTGTCAGCTTGCTAACCATGATAACCTTCTCCTCAACTGGGGCAATCATCAGGGATGCATCTATCCAGCTGCAACCATCATACACACAACACCTAAAACATTGCCAGCATCAATGAGAGAACATTATGAGAACAAATTTTGAAATTCTTGGTGTTCACCCATGTTAGATCCTAGTTAGCAGTAGAAACTCCATTTTGTCCCAGTCTGCCATTCTGACCTGGGATGTTGCCTACAATTTCTTGAGACTGGGCTACAGCCCCCCAAAACCCTCACACAGGTGTAAGCAACTAGCATTACACTCCCCTCTCATTGGTTGTCCCGGAGCCAGGGCTGAACCACCAAACCATGGAACTCCCTGACAGGCTGAAAGTATGTCACCATGGAAAGACCCCAACTCCTTCTGCTTGTATTACATTATGATTGGATAGAACCCAGGAGCTGTCTCTTTGTGGTTTACTTGTATAAAACTGGTTGTTGCCCCCGTCTCGGGAATGCAGTTTGGAGTCCAAGCCCTGCCACCTACCTGATATCAGTTTTTCTAAATAAATTTTCAGCTTACTGGAACCTGGTCTTTTGGGGCATATTATTCCCGGATTCTCAGACCCTAACACCCAGAATTAAGGAATATATCTCTTCACACAAAAGTAGTAGATAAATGATCATAATTGCTTCCTTTACTGTCACCTCAACTGGACAACACCCTAAAGTCCTTAAACCAATGGATTAATAAATGTACCTGGTACATCCATGCAATAGAATGTTACTGAACAATGAAGAGAGACCTAGGATCCACAGAGATACACAGATGAATTTCAAGTGTATTCTGCTACGTGCAAGAAGCCAAACCCCAAAGCTACTACATATTCTATACTGTTGTTGTTGTTTGTTGCTGTTGTTAAGATTCCCTGAAAGATGCAAAACTTGGGGTCCACAATGATTGCCCTAGCCTGGGGGTGGGAGAGTTGCACAATTATAATCAATGTCTCCAAAGAAAGCGAAAACAGTAAGGTTTGCTGGGAACTCAGGATGGAGCAACAGCAACAACAAAAAGTATAAAAGTAATCCTGGACCCAGTATTACTACCCAAAGACAGTAGACTGCATCAGAAGGGCACCAATGCTGCCAACAGCATAGAGATGACATCATGAGCAAAAGAAAGCTGAAAGTATAGAAAAAAGAAGAGTATTTCCTTAAAGAAGTCAATTGGCCAGAAGAGCAAGTGAGAGAAGGAATTCAATGAAAACTAACCTCAGAATCAACTCAAGAGAATTTATCTTAATGTAGCTATTGATTAGTACGGATAGTTACAAATATAGCTTAAACTCCATGAAGTAAGGCCAGAAACAAAAATGGAGTTCAGACAACAAATATTCATTTATTATGTGCAAAGAAACTTAGGCATCAGTTTTAGGGTAACTAATGAGTTAAAAATAAAACTAAAAAAGGAAGAGCAACATGGAAAAGTATAGTAGAGGAGATAGAAAACGGGCAAGGGGATACTTTATCCACAGCATCAATATCTTTAGATAAATGTGAGAAGATGGAATTCCCATGTCTACGTCTCCACTTGTGGAGGTGGCTGGCATAGGGAAGAAAGGACCACCTTGGTATTCAGCTCCAGAAGATGCTAAACAAATGATCACAAACTTGGCGGCATGAGACTGCAGGAATCTACTCTCTCAAGGAGAAGGCAGTCTATACTAAAACCAGGGTGCAGGCCAGCCTCACTTCCTCTAAAGGCTCTAGGGAAAACAGCACGAAGTACTCAAGTTATGCATCCAGAACCAAGATACTGTGAAGTCCATGTTGTGACAAGGAGTGCTAGAAACATCTCATCCATTACCCATTTGACATTTGAGTTGGTTTTGGGTTCTCTCATGCTCAAAGGCCTTCTACTTCTGCCGGATTTGTGTAGCCCACTCATTCATTTACATGACCTCATGTGGGGTTGCAATGCAGTCTAAGAAGCTGACTAAGAGGGCCTGAGAGCGCAGTTCAGTTAGGAGAACGCTTGCCTGTCATGTGGAAAGTCCTAGTTCACTCCCCATGCCGGGAACCAGGCATGATGACACACTGTAAGCATGAGGACAGGGGAAGCAGGAGGATTGGAAGTTCAAGGCTCTCCTTGACATAGACAATTTAAGGCTTGCCTGGGCTAAACAAGATCTTGAAGAAACAATCAAAACCAGCCAGAAGTGGTGGCACGTGCCAGCATGCCAAAGGCAGAGGCAAACATGTCTCTGTTAGTTAGGGCCAGCCTGGTCAACATGGCAAATTTCAAACTAGACAGGGCCACATAGAGAGATCCTGTCTCAAAAAAAAAATTCTCAAAGCAAAACCTACTTGTTCAGGCTACAGAAATGGCTCCAGCGTTAAGAGTACTCACTGCTCTAGCAGATGACACAAGTTTTTACCACTCACATCAGCGGGCCTGTCACTACAGCTATGGGGCATCCAATATCATCTTCAGGAATGTGCACATACATTATAGAGACCTGAAGATGAAGATGGAGGAGAGGAAGGAGAAAGACGGAAAGGTGGTGTCCACGGAGTCTGAAATGCATGAAACTGGTCACCTCTGCACAGAGCAGAACAGCATTCCCAACCAATGTTCCATTAGAGACTGAAGTCATAACCTTTGTACCCTAAAGAATTCCTGGCACCCTGTCATTAATTTCTCTGCTCTGCACCATGAAAGATTGTATTGCTGTAACATCCATGAGAGATTTGAAAAAATTAGCCATTCAAACCTTTTCTTTCGGCTTTGTCTCCTTGTACAACCCTCCTGGAAAAGGCAAACCCGTCAGGTGACAAAGTACAACCATCTCCCCAGAGTCAAAGGAAGCAGTTAGCCGGACTGGAGATCTTTCTTCCTTCACAGCTGATGATAAAATGATGAACACGGAGCAGAAGCTGGCTGAAGATCAGGTGCCGGACCAGAAACTGAAGAAATTCATGCTTGAGAACTTTCTTCTTTTTCTGGGGCAGAAAGAAACTGTGCCTAACTCAACCCCTTCTCTGCGCCCTGTGAGATAAGAGGACGCAGGATGTCAGAAAGTCAGTTCATTTTCCTTTCCAGACAAGGCTTCCTGCGTCAGCGTGGTACCTGAGTTGACGTTAGTTAGTAGTCATTTTTCTCGAGTATTCTGTTCATCGCACGTCTCTTGCCGCCTGGAAGCAACAATGGGAATGGTGAGACGAGCTGTCAGAATTCTGACTCCTGCCCGCTAATGTTATCACTCGCTGTTCTTCAACAGCGTGAAAATATTACTCCTAATGGGACAGCGTGCATATGCTGTTAGGGTGGAAATAGTGTTACCACATTCTGTCTGCTACCAGCACATTAGCACTGAACTGGGGTGACAAGCAATTTCCCAAGCAGAGGTTCCATAAAATGCTCACTCTGAAGGCATGCTTCACCTCGGACCTGATTCTAAGTTACACTCACTTCTGCTCACGCTAGGTGTCACTTCTGCTCACGCTAGGTGTGTCACTGCTCGCACTAGGTGTCACTTCTGCTCACACTAGGTGTCACTTCTGCTCACACTAGGTGTGTCACTGCGCACACTAGGTGTCACTTCTGCTCACACTATGTGTGTCACTGCTCACACTAGGTGTGTCACTGCTCACACTAGGTGTCACTTCTGCTCACACTAGGTGTGTCACTGCTCACACTAGGTGTCACTTCTGCTCACACTAGGTGTCACTTCTGATCACAATAGGTATGTCACTGCGCACACTAGGTGTCACTTCTGCTCACACTAGGTGTCACTTCTGCTCACAATAGGTGTGTCACTGCTCCCACTAGGTGTCACTTCTGCTCACACTAGGTGTGACTGCTCACACTAGTGTCACTTTAATGTAGGTCCTCGGCACAGATCTTGGAGACCCATCTCCTACTTCTCTATGAAGCACATGTTAAAGTCGCACATTCTCTGAAGACTCTGACCAAGGACCAAAGATGAAGCAAGAAGGCACCATTAACTTTACCTGGGAGAAACTCTTACCCAGACAGACACCAGCTCTCTTCATCAGTTATCTTCCATAAATGTAACCTACATTTTAGAAAAGTGTGTCACCGGTGATGACAGAATCATGAATTTAAATTCTAAAAGACTTTTAAGATACTCTGGGTGAAAAAAGTGACAGAGATAAATAAATGCCAGGATTTTAAAGAAACTACAAAATGGCTGGGCAACAGCCACAGAAATTGTGTAATATTTATCAGAAGACTGGAGCTGTTCAGCCCAGTGTTGAGCTTTGTGTGATGCTTAGCATGCAAATCTAGTACAGGCCATAGCAAGATGGCTCAGGGCCTAAAACACTGATCGCTTGTCCAGAGAACCCAAGTTTGATTACCAGAACCTGTATGACAGCTCATAACCATGTACAGTCCAGCCCTAGGGTATTAGGTGTCCTCTTCTGGCCTCCACACATAGTGCACAAACACACATGCAAGCAAAACAGCCATGCACATGAAAAAGTAAGATATTAAAACCAGTCTTTATTCATGGAGGAATGGACACATATAAAAGTTTAAACACACCAGAACATTCAGTGTAATGCTATGTGGCTACTATGATTTTTTAAAACTGATGCAGTACCCTACGCAACTGTTCAAGAGTAAAGTCAGGGATATAAACCACAGTGAGATGTTAAAATGCATTATGCAAAAAAGGTAGGTTGCCAAAACTACATATAATGTGGTGTGACACCAACATTGCACGTTTATATATATATATGTATATATATATTTGTGTTCATGCATACAACTTTAGTTTAGATTCATGGCCCACATTCTGGATGGAGATTCACTGAGTTTTTCCTGCAGTTATTTCCCTGTGGTGGGTTACTATTGCTATACACACTTAGGAAGTATTTGGAATTTCTACAACTACTATGAATTATTCATTTCATGAGAATAGGAAAGAAAGAAATACTCTTTTGGTTTTTTAAAATGTATTGTAGGTATCTTAAGACTAGAGAAAACTCTTATTAAATGCAAGAGCAGAATGTGATATTGCATATAAAATCAAATTTGTCAAAAATATGTAAAAATGAGTCCAGGGAGTTTGAATGACTAATTTTACTCATTCATGTTTGTTTATATTTTCAAACATCAAATAGCTGTTTATTAGTTTAAAGGAAATAAGAAGTAAAAAAAAACTAACCTCCAGAGAAAGTGTGAAACACCATATATAAGTGCTAAGAACTAATGTCCATCATTGAAAAATTCCAATGAGAACATCTAGCACACTGTATAACACAGCCTTGGGATCTGCTACGCGCTATACTGTAGACATGTGATTGATTGGGTGGACTCTATAATACAGTACTCTAGAATATAATATGATCTAGAATGCTCTATAACACAGCCATGTGATTTGCTACGCTCTATACTGTAGCCATGTGATTGATTGGGTGTACTCTATAATACAGCTATACTACAGTACTCTATAATATAATACGGTCTAGAATGCTCTATAACACAGCCATGTGACTTGCTGTCTGTGTTGTTTGTGACAGGCATTTTCTGCCAACTGGTACTTTATTTCCTTTTGCAAAGGATCTTAAAAGTATTGTCATAATCTAAGGCTTCCGAATTTCTTAATCCAAATCTCTTGTCTGTTTGACCTGACCATATTTGAACAAATCACTGGCAAAGGTGACTACACCCTGGATAAAAGAATAGCCAGCTATAAAATGTGTCATAGTCATCATGGTAAATATAAAAGATAGCTAGCGATGCTTCATGCTCAAAGATGGAAAGGATAACACACTGACTTAAAACTTCTGGGGCTGCAGATTCTAAGCAGTACAGGTGCACAGAGCACTTCGATGGGATGACATTTGATTAAGATGAAGAGAATAGTCCGTACAGTCACCATGTGCATTTACATGACTAAAATCAACACCTTACCAGCAGTCTCTGCAAAGAAACTTCTTTACATCATGTAATGGACATAGGTCATTTCCCCTGACCTGCATCTCAGGGAGTTGGTAGGCAGAGTCCTCTGGAGGAGGAACACAGTCTTGTCAAATACCGATTTCTCAAGCTTTTATTCCCTTGTTGATTAAGATCAACATTTAATTTTTCATTGACCTTGTAGAGGCAACTGAGAGAGCAAGATTGCCTGTGAAGGAATACCCACTGTAAAGCCTTCTGATTGTGTTTCATTGCCCACAGATTCGTCAGGGAAACGCAAGAGCTGCCACACTTAAAGAGCGGACTCACTGAGCTTGGCTTGGTAGTGAATGAGGGAGAAAGGAGGGTAACTCTATGGGAATAATGTTTTCTCAGTTAGTGAGGTACTTCTCCCATCCAAGATGGAAAACGTCACGTCTAGGTTCTTCTAATCAAAAGACTTTATAGAAAAACAATTTCTGCTAAGAAATTATAAGGTGTTTCAAATGCGGCTCCACTGTTTCTCCAAGAAAAAAAATCCAGATTCTAGAAATTTCTGAAGGTTTAGTGCTTGGAATTAGTAAAATCAGGAAGCTGAAGATGCAAGGATCCTGTTTAAGTGTAACATTCTTCTCATTCGGCTTCCGGACTGTACTGCCCTAGTCACAAGGACTCAGAATCACCTTTTCCACACAGTTGTTATACAGACCAGCTGTTCGCCACCCACATGACAGCCCTTTGCTTCACGCTATTAAGAGATCTCACTTAAGAGATCTCTTCCAAGACTCTTCTTCAAGTCACACAAAGAAGAGGAGTTGGGGGAAGAGGAGCTGGGCTGAAGGAACAGTTAAATCCTAGATTTCTGGATCCGTCCAGAATTACCTTTCCAATTCACCTTGTGCCTGTGTCTAGGGCGATACCGGGAAGGTTCAGCCCCCCAGCCACTGGATGCGTGCCCCTCTCCATAACCACAGTATCCTTGGACGTGCTTTACTCCCAGTTTTTAGAAACCAGCCAGTGTCTCCAACCGCTCTACCATCGCCTTTGATGGGAAACTCACAGTCCGTTTTGTGAAACACCAGGTCTGTTTTCTCCACATCCGCTCCAGTCCGGCCTGTCTGGGTTAGCCGTATCTCAGCAGATGTGCCCCATGTCTGCACGCAGGCTGGGTTACGAACTTGGGGTTTAACTGGAATAAAAGGGTGCAGAAAGGCAAACTACTACTTTAAAATATGACATTGGGCAAGACATTAAAAGTGAAGCCGAGAAAAGACTCGCCCTTGAACGAAGCGTGTAGGTTCTAAAGGAAGCTGGGCACGGGCCAGACTGCAAGGAAAACTGGGGTGAGGTCATTGGGAGCCTTTGACTGAGAAAGCACGGCGGAAAGCTACAGTCTTACTTCTTAAGCAGGAGTATTTTGGTGACTTATGTCAACAGTTTATTTTTTGAATCTTTTTTTAAAAAGTTATTTTGGTCACTTTAAATATACCACAGGCACATTTTTAAACTCTTAGATTGTGTTAACACCTGCAGCTTTGTCATTGTACAAAACAAGTCACATGAAATGCTAAGTGGAAAGCTTAAATTAAGTCTTTCCAGAATAACCTCATCTGGAGGGCGGTACTCAGGCGAGCTCCGGGCTCCAGTGCACTACCATCACGCCCATCATCCTTCAGTTGGACTCCGCCACAGACACTTAAGGGAACATGAAAGACGAGTATATTGCTTGGTGATCATTCTTCATAATGAATGGGTGCGATTCAAGAGGAAGCTGGCTTAATTCTTCTCTTCCATATGTATAACCCTAAACTAGATTTAATTCTAAGAATAATGCTTGAAATCAAGATTTGTACTGATTGCATTTTCAGTCCTGGGAATGGAAAACGGAGCCTGGCCCCGGCTCGAAAACGCTCCATCAAACAGCAGCATCCTCAGCTCTCCTGCTGGTTTCAAATCCACCATCCTAGATCTCTTATACGACATTCCCTTTTGTAAGGATCCCTGGCAATCTTAAATATATGTCAAGTATGGCTCAGCGGTTAAGAGCCCTGCCTGCTCTTCCAAAGTTGAGTGAGTGCCTACTCGGCAGCCTTCTATTTACCAGGTACCAATGAAGTGTCAAGCATTTACGTGTGCTACCTAACCTAATCTTCACAAGTTCCTCCCCAGGAGGAAGACTTCGCTGTCCTCATTTCTAGACTAGCAAAGCTGACTGTCATCAAGTAAAATAACACAGCTTCACGACCTTGTTCTGAAAGTGCTCAAGCAAAGGCCTAACTTAGTTTTAGTCTAATTACAAAATGTGTGTTTGTTCTCCATCACACATTTCCTGGGCATGAAGTTCAAGGAATTGACACTTTAAAAGAATACATGGGAGATTACATTGGCAGCATTGCGGTGTCCCTGAAGAGAGGCGGAGATGAAGGTCCAGTTTTAGAAGATAAAAACTTTTTGATAGAGGCATAAGCATGCCCAAAGTCGTAAGGGTGAGAGCCTGGGTTGCTTTTACGGGCTTCCCAGTGATGCGGCAATGCTGGAGCATAGAGGAAGCCGGAAAGGCAACACAAAGTGAATCAGGCAAGAAATCAGTACAAAAACCTTCCTCAGCATTGCCATGATGAGAAGATCTTATTTCTACATGGAGGATAGTCTCTAGCTATCCTGAGTTTCCTGTGTTTGGTCAGATGGCTAAATATGAACCATGATTCAGAAGTCCAGTTCATTTGCTCAGTCAGCAGCCTTCGCGGGCTCTGTTTCTTGCCACACACTGAGGTTATAAGGATGAGCAAATTACATTCCTACACAGGATAGTCCTAAGACGGACACCGTGATCAGCTTCTCACCCCGCAGCCCAACAACGTAATTCTGAAGACTGACTCTGACTGAAGGTGAGGTAAATCCACCGTACAGTGGTTGCTTTGGATTTAAGCCGACTGCACTTCCAAACGTCCCTGAGACAGCTTGCTCCTGGGTGGACCCACCCAGTGTTTAAGGAGCCTAAGGATGATTGGCACACCATTGTGTTCCATACACTGAGGCAGCCTTCAGATGCAAATGCAAAGAAGTGGGAAGTTTTTTAAGGTGGAATAAATTATTTGAGCCTTGTTTATAATGAGCGACACTGCCAAGAAACAGGAAACAAATGAGCTTCATCTAGAAACCATGATGTTCCAAAGACACAATCAAGAGGGAAGTATTTCCCAGGGATCCCTATAAAGTTTATCATTAGACTCTATGAGTGTACATTTCATGTCAGCTTGCAGATAATCCCATGTGGTATAGTAAACATGTTTTAAATATAGGAGGAATTCCTAAGAGATAAGGGTTAAGGGTAAACTCTGGGGGCACTGAAATACCTTTGTAGTTTTTCTTTAAACCTCTGTCTCTGCCAGATGAGTGAGGTTTCCTGTTTCAAAGCTACAGGATTAAACTGTGAAATGAACCCTTCAAAGAGGAATGGAAAATCTATATGCCTATCAATCTTTCAAAGATTGCATCTGTTTATATCTATATGTTCTATCTGTATATATGCCCTAGATATGCATACTTGTGCTTATATATGCAAACCCACATATATACAAATAATACATAAAAACAAAAATATGCATATATACCATATATACCTATTTTGTCACTTAGCATTTACAGTAGAATTTATAATTTGAAAAAGAAATGAAAAAAAAATCCTTAAAGCCAGGGCCACTGAGGCGGCTCAGTGGGTAAAGGTGATTGTGATCATGCCTAACGGACCAAGCTTGACCTCTGGAACCCACATGGTGAAAAGAGAGAACTGGCTTGTTCAAGTTGTCCTCTGACTTCCAGACAAGTGTGTGGCCCCTGTGCACAGCTCCCACACCCAAACAAAGTAGTGTCAAAAATTGTAAAGCCGCATGCATTCTTACAGCCAACAATCTTATGTGCATTTCTTTACTCATGGGTGTTTGGGGTTGTTTCTACTTGGACAATGATTCTATCACTCAAGTCATAAATCCGTGGTGCCTTTGAGCACAGAAGCATAGTCCCCTGTCATCATCTCCCTGGCTCTCCTGAGTCACCCGCTCACTCCCCGTGGGCTTTCCAGGTCTCCTTTTCATCAGCAGCTGCTATCGGGGAAGACTCCCACTAATGCTAAGTGCGGGGGAGACCTAATATCCACCTGCATTTCAACTGCAGCGAGAACTGCAGGAGCTTCCTGAAGCTAGCCCGTGGACCCAGCACTCTAAGAAATAGGCCGAGCTAAGGGGAGGGCCGGAGGAGAGGGGAGGGTGGAAACGAAGCAGAAAAGTTATAATTTACAGCTCAATCTTATAATGTATCACAAAGAAAACATTGTCTTTAAACAAAGTGCTGTGTGTGTTCTCAGCATAATGCTGCATTGCAGAAGTTGGGAAATGTTTGTTTTTGCTAAAGTATTTCAAAGTTACAAGAATGAAAAAGTCAGACTTTCTTTTCAAGACAAGAACTGTTCACGGTCTTGCTCACCAACTGGTTTCATCCACAGCTCTCTGATCTCAGCGGAAAGCCTGAGCAAGGAGTCTATGGTAACTTGGCAAAGACAATTCCATATCATCTCAGTGAGCAACAATATAGTTGTATTTTTAACTCTTTCAAAAGAGTGTCTTATTTCAGTAATTTGTTTTTGCTTACTTCAGTCTACAGTAGGTTGGAGATCAAAACAAAGCAAGACTGTGAGTTTGTTCCAGTGAGATGGAGAAGTAGACTGCTAAGCCAAAGCGACGCCATTCAGGTGTTTCTGATTCTGGGCTACAGTGTAGATTCTGGGCTACAATGCAGCTCAGTCTTAGAGCTCTTGCCTGACATACTAGAGTCTCTAGGTTCAATTCTCAAGACTGCACAAATAAAACTAAACAAACAAAATGCAAAGATTCTATTTCAGGTCAGAAGCCAACACTTCTGCATTTCTACAAAACTCTCAGGTAGCGCCGAGGTGTCTTGTCATATACCCATGTTGTATGCTCTTGAGCAAAACTGGAATATTGAAGACACCCACGCCAAGTGATTCCTTGCATGCTCAAGTTTGAGACAGAAGTGGTTATTATAGGGGAGGAATGGCGTGAGTTGAAAAATACACACCTGCTGTTTGGTAGAGTAGTGGGCCTAGAATTTGGAGACACCGCTGACCCTCAGTCATGGAGTAACCAGCGTCAGATACAACATGGGCTGCTTCTGTGCCTACTCTCACCTGCTTCCTGAACCACGGGCTTCTTCTTGTTTATTCTTAACACCATGGTGGCCCATTCTGTGAGAACATGCTTGGTTCCCTGTCCTCGGAGTTTTATTTTCTGAGGTGGATTTGCTCCATGCCTCTGAGAAGCACTTTTAGCAATGAGCTGGAATCAGATCCTTGATGTCATTCCTTGAGGTGGAGTGTTCTGAGGTGCGATGTCTTTAAAGAGCCGATCTTCCACCTTCCCCGGATATCAGAATTAGTCACCTAGTACCACCGAGTCTTGTCTGAGCTTGCCAAGCCTGTTGGTGAGGAGGGCAGCCTCACCAAATACATCCCACCTCCCAACCTCAGACCACTTTTCTCCTTCTCAAGTTGCCATAAGATTGCACTTTTTATTTTTTTTAACTTTTATTGATCCTTCATAGATTTCACATCATGTGTCCTGATTCCATTCATCTCCCCATCCCTTTGTGTCTGCCCTCTGCCTTGCAACCCCTGCCCCCCACTTTTTTAGACTGGAAGCTGTCATGTGACACAGTGAGTCACACAGCAGACCCTTTAGTCCATACATCTTTACTTACAAGTGTTCATTGCAATGAGTCATGGGTCCCGTTCGAGGCCGCTGGCTTCTTCTACACTGTCATTACTGGGCCCTCACTAGGACTGGATATCCTGTTGTTGTCCTGTGTCATGGAGACCCTGCAGCTTTGCATGTGTAGGACTGGCCCCTCCACGTGCCCCCAACAGATCATAGATTTGGTGGATGTCGGGGTGAATCAACTCATAGTCCTGGTTCTGGGCCTGGGTGGGAGCTGGGTTGGTCAGCCTACCAGGTTTCCCTCATCATCCCTACCAGGGAGAGGTCTCCAGTACTGCGGCGCTAGATCACCCAATGCTGCAGACAGCAGCAGTGAGGTCAGGTCTCCTGTTCTCACCCCCACACACACAACCAGGGCCAGCTCTACTGTGTTGCCCAAGCGAGGTGCAGTGCCCTCTCTCTCAACTGCAGCTGGTGAGTGTGGGTCCCCTGACCCCATCGGCCATTGCGCGGTTCCAGGGTGAAGAGGATCTGGGTAGCAGATCTCCGTGAGTATTGTGGTCATGAATGATCTGGGAGACTATGTCAGAGGACAGCTCATTTATTGAAGTAAGGCTCTAGCTTATATAGCTCCAGTCAGGCAGGAGGAGAAGAAAAAGGAACAAGAGAGAAAATGCATCTAATTTGCATAGGTGGACCTGATTGGAGACAGGCAAATCATGGTGGGACCAAGTGCAGGGAGGAAGTGCTGTAGTGGAGGTGGGACTTTCCAAGTTTATCAGATAGGTTAGCAGTCTGCCAGTCACGTGACTTCCAAGGAGCCAGTTTTCTAGCAGAGAAACAGAAGCTGAACTGACTCTGACATGGCATGGCCTTCGTCTCTATGGAGTTGAGTGGGCACGGACCCTATTTGGGTAAGCAGTGGGCGATTCCTGCTGTGCTCTCTGAGAGCTCCCATACCTCCATTCACTCACACAGTAGTGCAGGCCTGTGGTTTTCTTTTTTTATCAGCCCAGGGCAAGTAGCTTCAGGCAGGGTTACACATTTTCAACAAAACATTAGCATGCAGGTCTTGACCTCTGATTTACAGAGAATGTATGTAAACTAAAGTGAGTGTAAAAGTATAATCTAAATGATTCTGCCCTAAGTTGAACACACAGCATCCTACTTTGTTCTAATACAAAGGACACAGGGTATCAAAGGCTGCTGTGGGATAATGCTTTTATACACTGTGAAGATCTGTCAGTTGGATTGGATTAATAAAACACTGATTGGCCAGTAGTCAGGCAGGAAGTATAAGTGGGACAACCAGACCCAGAGAATTCTGGGAAGATGAAAGGCAGAGTCGTAGTCACAAGCCAGACACAGAGGAAATAAGATAAGAATGCCTTATTGAAAAAAGGTACAAAGCCACATGACTAAATACAGACAAGAAATTATAGGTTGATTTAGGTTGTAAGAGCTAGTTAATAATAAGCCTGAGCTAATAGGCCAACCCGCTTATAATTAATATAAGCCTCTGTGTGTTTCTTTGGGACTGAACAGTTGCAGGACCAGGTGGGACAGAACCTTCTGTTTACAAAAGGCCTCCAGGAACTTTATGAGAGAAATTTCTACCAATTCAACTTTTTAGTAAATTTAAAGAGTGTTTGCATTCTTTTTATGTTCAAGGGCACAACTAGAAGTCAACATCCGATAAATACTATGCTCCAAATGAGACAAATTGTCCTGGGTTGTCAGTGAGTGGCTGAGGCACCATGGTTGGCTCTTTGACTCTGTGTGGCAATGTCCTAAGGCCATGTGGAAACTTTAGGAAGTAGGATGTAGTGAGATATCACAGGGGATGAGGTATCACCCTTAATAAGGATTAGGGTATGGCTCCTGGGACCCTCAGTTAATGCTCTTTTAATTGTATTTAATGTTTAAGGAGAGGAATGTTATGGGAAGAGAATGCTAGGCTGCTGAGATGGTTCAGCAGGTAAGATTCTTGGCTACGGTGCTTCAGACCTGAGTTCCATTCCATGGACTCTTTGGGTGCCTGCTACCCAGCTCCCAAAAAATTCACCGACGGAGACTTGTTCTTACTTATAAATGCCCTGCCTCAGCCTGGTTTGTTTTTAGCTAGCTCTTCTAATTTAAATTGTCCTGTTTCTCTTTAGCTGTGTTTTGCCTCTGGGATTTTTACCCTTTGTTACTCTGTATACCTTTCTTTACTTCTTACTCTGTGTGCGGTTGTGTGGCTAAATGACTGGACCCTGGTGTTCTTCTCTCCTCTTTTTCTTGATCCTCATTCTTCTCTGAAGTCTAGATTTGTCCTCCTATTTATTCTCTCTGCCTGGCATCCTCACATATTCCTCTCCTGCTATTGGCTGTTCAGCTCCTTAGAGGACCAGTCAGGTGTTTGGGGTAGAAAAAGTAACATAATTTTACAGAGTTAACAAATGCAACATAAAAGAATGCAGCAATTTTTGCATCATTAAATAAACTTTCCATAGCATAAACTAATGTAACAATACTANACACAGCATCCTACTTTGTTCTAATACAAAGGACACAGGGTATCAAAGGCTGCTGTGGGATAATGCTTTTATACACTGTGAAGATCTGTCAGTTGGATTGGATTAATAAAACACTGATTGGCCAGTAGTCAGGCAGGAAGTATAAGTGGGACAACCAGACCCAGAGAATTCTGGGAAGATGAAAGGCAGAGTCGTAGTCACAAGCCAGACACAGAGGAAATAAGATAAGAATGCCTTATTGAAAAAAGGTACAAAGCCACATGACTAAATACAGACAAGAAATTATAGGTTGATTTAGGTTGTAAGAGCTAGTTAATAATAAGCCTGAGCTAATAGGCCAACCCGCTTATAATTAATATAAGCCTCTGTGTGTTTCTTTGGGACTGAACAGTTGCAGGACCAGGTGGGACAGAACCTTCTGTTTACAAAAGGCCTCCAGGAACTTTATGAGAGAAATTTCTACCAATTCAACTTTTTAGTAAATTTAAAGAGTGTTTGCATTCTTTTTATGTTCAAGGGCACAACTAGAAGTCAACATCCGATAAATACTATGCTCCAAATGAGACAAATTGTCCTGGGTTGTCAGTGAGTGGCTGAGGCACCATGGTTGGCTCTTTGACTCTGTGTGGCAATGTCCTAAGGCCATGTGGAAACTTTAGGAAGTAGGATGTAGTGAGATATCACAGGGGATGAGGTATCACCCTTAATAAGGATTAGGGTATGGCTCCTGGGACCCTCAGTTAATGCTCTTTTAATTGTATTTAATGTTTAAGGAGAGGAATGTTATGGGAAGAGAATGCTAGGCTGCTGAGATGGTTCAGCAGGTAAGATTCTTGGCTACGGTGCTTCAGACCTGAGTTCCATTCCATGGACTCTTTGGGTGCCTGCTACCCAGCTCCCAAAAAATTCACCGACGGAGACTTGTTCTTACTTATAAATGCCCTGCCTCAGCCTGGTTTGTTTTTAGCTAGCTCTTCTAATTTAAATTGTCCTGTTTCTCTTTAGCTGTGTTTTGCCTCTGGGATTTTTACCCTTTGTTACTCTGTATACCTTTCTTTACTTCTTACTCTGTGTGCGGTTGTGTGGCTAAATGACTGGACCCTGGTGTTCTTCTCTCCTCTTTTTCTTGATCCTCATTCTTCTCTGAAGTCTAGATTTGTCCTCCTATTTATTCTCTCTGCCTGGCATCCTCACATATTCCTCTCCTGCTATTGGCTGTTCAGCTCCTTAGAGGACCAGTCAGGTGTTTGGGGTAGAAAAAGTAACATAATTTTACAGAGTTAACAAATGCAACATAAAAGAATGCAGCAATTTTTGCATCATTAAATAAACTTTCCATAGCATAAACTAATGTAACAATACTATGCCAATATTTCACAACACCTAGGTTGTCCTCTGACATGCATACATACACACACACACATATATATATATACATATATTTATTTTAATAAAAGAAAGAATAGGGCTGCTAGAATAGCTTAGAGGATAAAATATTTGCTGCTTAAGTATGAGAAGCCGAGTTTGAACTCCCAGTGCTCACACAAACGCCCTGCACTCACTTGTAGTCCCCGCCCTCAGGATGCAGTGGCAGGGGATGCTCGGATAAATTTGAATAGTTACACTGAGTCATGTGCTCCATATTCAGCTGAAAGGCTCTGGAACAATGAATAAGGCAGGGAGGGATCAGTTAAGGAAGACTCTCAACATGTGCCTTGGGCCTTCATAACACATTCACACTTGTGCACCCATTTGCACACACACGTGTGAACATCACACACATGAACACATGTCAAGGAGAGTTTAAGTGGGAAGACAGAAAGAGTGAGACTGAGTCAGGGTCTAGTTCAGCGATGTAGAATGCGCATGCGCCATGTGAGAGGCCCTGGATCCAATCCCCAGCCTGGGAGTCCCTTCCTCCTATGGCTTATGATTCTGCCGTGTGCTGTTGCCTTCTTTCAGACATCCTCATCATGAGGATGCTGTCTAGCCGTGATGCACTGTAGACACGGGAAGGCTTGCTTAAATTAGCACCACGCCATTTGAATTTTCAGCATCTAAAACAGTAAACTAAATTGCCGAGTTTGGTTTGTAAAAGACTCAGCTTCAGGTATTTCCCTACAGTGGTAGAAAATGAACTAACGTGCTAAAGTGTTGAAGATCGTCAGGCACAGGAGACGCTGTGCTTCGAGCAAATGGTTGTTAACAGAGAGAGATTAATAGGCCCCTTAAAAGTTAGAAATCACAGTATTCTACTTCTACATTTTGACAGATGAGCCCAGAATAAAGAAGAAATTGTTGGAACTAAAAAGATGAACGGGTGGGTGAGAATTGCAGTTCTCAGTATATGTACAGTTTACATATATAAATATGCCCTTGTTGCTATTTTGTAATATCCAGAATCACACAATATTAGAGTGAGAAGAACCCATTGCTATCACATAATCTAGCATCTGAATTTGCATGGAGGATAACTGGAGACTTAGGAGGCTGGGTGACAAACGAGATTTCCCAGCACGTTAAAAAGGACAGTATGGAAATCAGAGTTGAGTATTCTAACGCCTCGTGTCAGGAATCTCATGTGGGCTGGGAAAGCTTGTGTGATCCAGACGCCAGAGTGACTGTTGAAAACCTGACAATAGCCTCCAGAAGCAGATATTCTTGTTAGCCCATTTTACAAATGGGATCATTAAAACTGAGAAAGATCAAGTTATGCGTGCTTGTATAACTTACATGAGGGTAGACTCAGTCTGCCTGCACGTTGCTCATTTGTGACGGTCACTTCACACTGCAATCTCACTAGTCAAAGTGACGGGTGCCACAGGTGGACCTAGAGCACTGGGGACAGCCTGGGTTCGAGTCTACAGCATCCTAGCTATGTGATCCTGGGAAAATGACTTCCTGTCCCCGTGCCTGACATTTCCTCTCCTGTGTGCTGCCTTATCATCGGTATTCCAAGACTCAATCAGCTTTGCTGTTAGGACATGGCTGAGGAGCGAACTCCTGCTCAGACAGACCTTTGCCTACTTGTCCTAGACACAAACATCATCGGCTTCTGCACTCCGGTGTCCCTCCCGTCTCTATCTTTGGGTCTCCTATGGCGAGAAGACTTCCTAGAACTTCAAGGAAGCTCTCCTGCTGAGCTGGGCAGGCTTCATCACCTATCCACACCAGCGCTTGCTTGAATATGTATACCAGTCGCTGTTTCTCCTAAGAGATCAGCAAAGTTTTATAAACTTGAAAATATAAATATCTGAAGATGATTAGGAAAGATTGCAAGCTGGACATACACTCCATATTCATCATTAGAAACGCTGAACAACATTTCTGGTCTAGGAATATTAACCTACTTGCTGTCAGGCTTAGCATCTAGACCAGGGTGGGGGTTATTGTCAAAGCGACCCAGAACCAACACACCAAAGTCTCTGTGATTCAAGCTGAGGTAGCTTTTCAAAACTCCCCAGGTGAGTGCACAGCCCAGATTGAGAAGCATTGCTTGAATGCTACTGAGTGAAAAAGAAGTCTTATGGTTGCTCTGGAAATCTGCATTTCAAGAAAAAGTAATGCTCGCAGCCCTGAAAATTGCTGGTCTAGAGCGGGTAACACCCCAATAAAATCTCTGAGGTCCATGTGTACAGCTTTGAGGTCTAAACAAGAAAGCCCACCAAGGGAGTTTTGGAGCAGTAAGCATGTGGTAATATTTTGAATTCTAGTTCATGAAATGAAAAATAGCTTTTTGATCTTTCTCCACACTGGCCTATAAATGGCATAGTAATTGCAGGAGAAGAAGAGCTTGCGTTGATATTTCCCTCTTCTGTTTTATATGAAAACTATGTGGAACTCAACCCTTATAATTCCAAAGAGATAGTACCAAAGTCACAGCCATGTGACATGAAGGAAAGTGGAGTTGATTTATGAGACTTCACAGACTTAGAAACAGCCACTAAATATTCATGAAATCCCAACAGTGCTTGCACATTGAGTTATATTTCAGTGATCTGTAACTGGGTTATAGGGAAAACTAATAACGTGGACACATCCAAAGTCATGGAACCTTCGAGGAGGTAAATGTCGCTCATCTCGGTGGTATTGAACTGTTCACTAATTTTTGTTTTGAATTACAGATAAGTTTGATTAGTTCTTAATGGCTGGAGATAATCCGAAGGCTCCCAAAGAAAGGTCTAAAGAAACATTTAATTGGGGGCTGGAGAGATGACTCAGAGTTAAGAGCACTGACTGCTCTTCCAGAGGTCCTGAGTTCAATTCCCAGCAACC
>LOEQ01001883.1:29958-49322 GCA_001685075.1 Bramus lutescens
CAAACCATGGCAGGCAAGCCAGTAAGCACCACCCCTCCACAGCTTCTGCATCAGCTCCTGCCCCAGGTTCCTGCCCTGCTGGAGTTTATTACCCTGACTTCCTTCAATGATGAATAGCAATTTGTAAGCATAAGCCAAATAAACCCTTTCCGCCCCCAAGTTGTCTTCGGTCATGTTTCTTTTTGTTAAATCATAGCCATAGCAATCCTAAGACACTGCTCCTTAACACTAACCCATCACAGTGAGTGCTTTCTTACGGTTTCTCATGGTGCTGGTGTCTGTTCAGAAAAGATCACATGGGTTCATCCCTTGTAATGCCTTTATTAACCACCAGGACAGCCTTTACTGCCAATCATCAGCCAAGATGGCTTTTCCCAAGGCACAAATATTCAGTGAGGGGAGCTGAGGATTGGCTGTGAAGAATGAGTCCTGGAAGTCATAGAAGTCATGGAGGAACAAGGCACCAGCTATAATCCCAGGCTCCATTCTTCTTTCTAATGTCATTGTCCTAGTCAGGTAGAAGCTAAGGCCCAGGGGTCTTCCCAAGGTTGGGTGTCTAGAAGGGAAAGTTCTAGTCTTTAAATTGGGCTGGGAGAGTTCTCTGTCTGTGGAGCTCTGGTGAGGTGAGAGACCCACCCACAGCCCTGCAGGAAGTGAACAGGACCAACGCAAATGATTCGTGGAGCAGGACGATGGGAATCTCTGTAAGGAGTGACCTTGGGCCCTTCCTGGTAATTCTGTATCTGGGGACATAACACATCTGGGAGGATTTTGCATTAAGGTGACCCCAGTCTAACAGCAGCTCCCGTAAATGTCACGAACAGAAAGAATAACAGCTGCACATTAAATCAGATTTAGATTCAAATGGTTAGACAGAGCTATTATATTGGTTCTTTTTTTTGAAAAAAGGTATCACGTAAGAACAAGTTTGAAGACAAGAGTGAAAAACAATGAGCTAGCTCTAAAGCATCGCAAAGGAACTCACCAAGATGGCTTCTCAACGAAAACTGCAATAACTTACATTTAAAACTCAGGAGGCTAGATTGATCGCATAGCAGCCGCACACGACAGACAGTAAGATGAGATGGATTGGAAGATAAAGGGGCTTCCACGTAAGCTTGGGAACTTGAGTTTGACACCTGGGACCCATGTAAAGAAGGAAGGAGAGTGTGAACCCACTCCGGGATGTTGTTTTCTGGCCTCTGCTCGCCTGTTAGCAAATATAATCTAAAGATGTGTTATCAGAGTGACAACAGAAGAAAGACTTAGGAAATATTTGAAGAGATACATTAGGAGGACTTTCCATACCTGATAAAAATCACTAATGCATGGATTCAAGAAAACAACACCTAATTACTTAAAGAAATAGACTCCTAGATAAATAACATTCAATCCACAGAACAAGAGAGATGTTAGGAAAGGAGAAAGAAAGGCAGGGAGACAAGGGGTGAAAAGGAGAGTAGGCGGGAAAACACATTTAAGCTCTAAACAATTGACAACTAAGCAGAAAAAAATAGTTTTTCCTGAACAAGAAAGAAATACTGAAAAAATAGTGTATGTAAAATTTAGCTGGAAACACAGTGGTCAAAGCAGGTAGTTCCAGTACCCCAGCACTCATGTGAGTGAAACAGCAGAACAGATGACCTGAAGCATTCAGGACAAGCCTGGGAGAAGGAATAGGAGCTGCACAAAAAGAAACAAGTTTGCTGGGCATGGCAGCTCATCCCTGTAGTCCCAGCATTCAGAAAGCTGAGGCAGGAGGATTGCCATCTAGTGCCAACAATAACAGAAGGAAATACACTAAAGACTGAATAAAAACATCCGGCCAAATATTTCTGTCTAGTTCAGTTTCCATTGCTGTGATCAAACACTGGACAAAATCGACTAGGGAAGAAAAACGGTTATTTCATCTTAGAGGTGACAGTCTGTAGTCTGTTACTGGGGAGCCAAGGCAGGAACATGGAGCCGGGAACTGAGGCAGAGACCATGGAGGAGGACTGGCTTGCTTCTCTACTCAGTCAGCTATCTTATACATATATTCATATATCATATATCAACACCATCTACCCGAAGTTGGTACTGTTAACAGTGAGCTAGGCTGTAGCTGGCATTTTCTTTGCACCAACCAACTCCCAAATAAAGATATGGAGACTTATTAATAATTATGAATGCCCAGCCTTAGCTTAGGCTTGTCCCTCTAGCTCTTTGAACTTAAACCTGTTTCTAGTCATCTACGTTTTGCCTAAGGGCTTTTACCTTTCATTGTGTTTGTCCTGCTTTCCTGCTTCCTCTCTGTCTGTCTGTCTGGCCCCTGGCATCTCCCTAACATTTCTTTTTTTTTCTTCTTTTCTTTCTTTCCCGAGTCTAAGTTCCTCCTCCTACTTTCTCTCCCTGCGTGTAAGTACCACCTATACCTCCTCCCTTGCTATTGGTCCTTCAGTTTTTATTAGACCACTCAGTTGCTTTAGGCAGGCAAGGTAAAACAACAACACATCTTTGCATAAACAAATGCAACACATCTTTGCGTGGTTAAACAAATTTTCCACAACACTAAGTCATCCCCCACTAATTAGCAATCAAGACAGTGTTCTTCAGACATGTCAAGTTGAAAACAAAACTAACCAGCAGAACTGGAAAAGTGAGATGAAACAGATTCTCAAAGGTCAATAGGATGGTAGCAGGAGCATCACCTGGCTTCTGGTTAGAAATACAAACTCCCCACACCCCAGCCTAAGTGCTGATTAGAAGCTCTGGGAACGGAGTCTGGGCGCTAACCGAACTTCCCAGTAGTTCTGATCTCTCTGGAATTCTCGGATATGCAAGCATCCTCCAATATGCTACCAACAATTTCTGCTGATGTGAACGGATAGCTGATTTCAATGCTTTTAGGAAAATTGTTATTATTAATAAATGGTCACTACTGAAGAGAGCAAAAGGTTAATTTCATTTTCAATTTACTGTTTGTTGACTGACCAGACATTACAGAAATGCTATGGGAGATTCCTTAGTTGATTCTTCCAGAAAGCATGTGGATCTGGTCTTCCCAGTTCCCTATTTTTCTGCCTTCCACAAAATAGGTTGTTTAGTCCACCTAGGGAAGATCATCTGAAAGACCACATAAGTTATTCACTTCCTTCATGTGGTTTCCCACATGGATCAGAAGGTGTATTTAAATGATGCCATATTGATGCCTCTGATACTGACAGCAAATGTCAACCAGGGTTCTGCAAGAATACAAAAGTCATTCAGTGGATTCATAAATGCAGTGGATTTCATTAGGTCCCAAAGCAGCAGGGGCCAAGTGGAAGCCCTGAACTTTCAAAGGCAAGGTGATCATAGTTATGGTAATGGGGAGCACAGTCAAGGCCCACTGTCAGTGACACATTTCCTCCAATGATACCACACCTTCTCCAACAAAGCCACACCCCCTAATCCTCCCCTTCCTTCTCAAGTAACACCACTCTCTGAGGACTAAGCCTTCAAATATATGAGCCATTCTGACTTAAACTACCACAGATATGTTTCTTCTTTTTCCCTTGAAGCATCAGAAAAAGTATTTTTTTTTATTTTTTGTGTTTTGATACAGGGTCTTGCTCTGTGATCTTGGTTTGCCTGGAACTTGCTATCTTGACCAGGCTAGCCTTGAACTCACAGAGATCTACCTAACCCTGCCTCCTGAGTGCTTACAAAAGTACTTCTAAAAAGAGATTTCAGTAACATAAATGAGAGTCATGTGTTCTTAAATTTCATCAACGTAGCTTTTTGTTACTGTATGAAACTGAGGTTATACATGAAATAGCAAACACCAGCCCAGAATCTGTGCTGAGACACTACAGGTTATTTCACACAGCCGTGAGGCAGACTGTTCTTCTTTGTACTTTATGGGCTGCTTGGTCTGTCCTTACGAAGGTACACCATTCAGCTCCGAATCTCACTGTTAGCCTACAATTACTATTTTAGACTAGGACTGTTTGGTTTACCAGACTTTTAAAAGAAACTCCAAAGTACACTGCAGAAACACCTTTATGAGTCTAACATAACTCCCAATCAAAGCTGTGCGAATGAATCACGAAATTACCTCCCTGTCTCTGGTTTGTTGTGCTGGGTCTGATTCACCTAGCTGCCACCTGGCAAGGCACGTCTACTGCACAAGATGACAGACCTCCAGCAAAAGGCTTGATAAACACACACACAGTAGTCAGCTCCAGTTCTAAACAACCAGAAAACGTACTTTAGGGCGTTTGTCCCAAACATGAATCTCCTCCCAGAATTGTGGGTGATGATTATGAATCAGACAGACAGGTAAGGCAGTCCTACAATAATGATCTGGAGCTGTGAGTCAGTCGGTGAAGTCAGATTAAAAGCACAAAGAAAGTCTTCCTCATCAACAGGCAGGCAACTGCTGGGAAGAAAAATATGTTCCCTGCTTGAAATTAACTGCCACACATTCCCAACCTACACAAAGCTCTCACAAAGGACATCCAAATCTGTCCTTGTTTCTAACGTGTGTTGTGACAGGAGGTGACAGTTTATCAAAGAACTATAATTGCCACCTAAACATCTAGCATTTTGTCAACTGTAAGTGTGTTTAGTGAAAGCATTTATTTAACTTAAAATACAACCATTTTCCTTGCCTTCTGAAATGACTGCCTGGCTTTCTTTTCTCCTTAGCAGATCAAGTTGCATCAGAACTGTCTTTGAATTATTTATGTTAGAATTGTGAAGGGGGAAGAAACAACCAGTCAAGCAAGAGACAATGACACAGGAAATACGTATATTCTGGTTATTGATTCAAAAGACCCTCAAAAGGCAACAGTTGTCACAGATGTGCAAAGGTGATATAAAAGCACTCTGTTTCGGGAAGGAGAAAGATACGGCCCTTTTCACCCTTCATCGTTCTCTTTGAACGATGAGCAAATTCGAAGAAGTAATACCTCAACAGACAGAGTGTGTTATCCAATATGTATTATCACTACATGAAACTTCCTCCTGAAGCAGTCAATCATAACTAGGTTGCTGTGTCTCTCAAGCCATGCAACAAGGAGAACAATGTGAAACCCCTGGATGATCTAGCCGAGTTAGAAAAATGTCAGAATGACCATCTATGACATCACAATATATGATATAATGATCTATGACATCAGTAGTTCATTTCTTGCTGGAAATTCATCTCAGACATTAATTCAGCAACAAGACCTTTGGGCTCATATTTGTTCTTTGTTGTAACTACTTGGTAAGTAAGAAAATTTCATTCAAGCATTTATGTACGCTTTCCCCCCATCATTCTAATAAACTGGGGGATGGGGAGAAGCGGGGACCTAAAGTGATGGAGCAGTCAAATCTATACTTGGAAATCTAGGAAGCCCATATCCTGAATACTCTAGTCAGTTCATCGTGGGTAGCTTGTTTTATGGTTCTGGGTTCTCTGGCTGTGAACTGTGATATAAAATGATTGAATGATCTCTGGAGCCATTTCCATCTTTAACATATTATGGTTCTGGACAAATCACTAGAATTATGGAGGTATAGCAACAGCCAGATCTTGGAACAAAAATAACAGCAATACAAAAATGGCTTCTACTTAACACCTCAAGAATAATACAACCAGCTCCGAGTTTTAAATGTTTACATTAGCATTCAGTCCTATTTAGGTAATATTAAATCTATTTAAAAATCTGTTTTGTTTTTCATTAATAACTGAAAATGTGTGTCATACTGAGATACTAAAAGAAAAATCAATTTAATTGAAGCTGCAAGTGCTTTTTAGTGCCTCTAAATTAAGCTAGAGGATTTTCTGTACAAATCACTGTATGTAGCTCATTTGGGATGAATTCTGTGGCACAGGTGTTCCTGTTGGATTTGTTTCTAAGGAAAGAACATGAATGAAGATTTGTGAACAGAAAGCAGTTGGCATGCATTGTCGATCACAAAGAACATGAACCAAAGAGAAAAAAAAAGTGTTTTCATGTCAAGGGACATGCTGACATCATTAGCATGCTATTTTGAGGTAACATTTTAGCAAGGGCATTGTTAGTTGTTTTCATGACTCTAAAATAATATCTCATTAAATATATAAAAATAAAACTTCATAGCCAAGTAAAATGTTTCGCAGACCCTGTTGTAGATAATAAAGGATTTGATACTTACTTCCGACCCCATGCTGGGTCCCAGACTCCGTTTCTTCAAGCACCTAGGTTGGCTGCTCTTTGCAGCTCATCATCTTAAGCCCCACAGAACGGTCCAAGCCTTACACACTGTGACAAGATGTTACCATCTCTAAACATGCTGAGCTACATTCCCAGGTACACCAGTACACGTGGCCTGTGGGCTGCAGATTTTGATACATCTGCAAAGGTAAAACAACAGACACACGGAGTCTCCCATGGAATATTTATTTAATTAACACATCAACCCACCCCCATAATTACAGATCTTGGAGGTACATCCAAATCCCCCGGAATGGATTTCCATTTATACAGTTTTCCATTTATACAGTTCTGCCTTTTTGCTTTGTTGAAGAAATGGACTAAACATTTTGCATATACCTCCTCCAGCCTGAAGCTTTCCATTTAAACTTGTTTAAGAACTTTGCTTTGTATTTTAGTGTATTCAAATTTAAACATTCCCTAAAACTTGATATCAATTGGCCAAGCAGTTGCCCATGCCTTTAATTCAAGCACTCAGGAAGCAGAGGCAGAGCCTGGACCAGTTGAATCTAGGATCTCTGGCCAAGATGCCGAACATTAAAATCTTCAGTGGCAGCTCCCACCAGGACTTACCCCAGAAGATTACTGAGCGCCTGGGCCTGGAACTCAGTAAGGTAGTAACTAAGAAATTCAGCAACTAGGAGACCTGCGTGGAGATTGGGGAGAGTGTGCGCGGAGAGGATGTCTACCTCATTCAGAGCGGTTGCGGCGAAATCAACGAGTCTAATGGAACTTTTGATCATGATTAATGCTTGCAAGATCGCTTCAGCCAGCCGGGTGACTGCAATCATTCCATGCTTCCCTTATGCCCGTCAGGATTAAAAGGATAAGAGTCGGGGTCCCATCTCTGCGAAGCTCGTAGCAAATATGCTGTCTATAGCAGGTGCCAATCACATCATCACCATGGACCTACGCGCTTCTCAGATCCAGGGCTTGTTTGACATCCCCGTAGACAATCTGTATGCAGAGCCAGCTGTCCTGAAGTGGATACGGGAGAATATCTCTGAATGGAGGAACTGTACGATTGTCTCTCCTGATGCTGGCGGGGCAAAGAGGGTCACTTCCATCGCAGACCATTTGAATGTGGATTTTGCCTTGATTCACTAAGAACGGAAGAAAACCAATGAAGTGGACCACATGGTTCTCGTGGGCCACGTGAAGGATCGCGTGGTTATCCTAGTGGATGACTTGTGGTACAATCTGCCACGCAGCTGACAAACTTCTCTCAGCAGGAGCCACCAGAGTTTATGCCATCTTGACTCACAGTTCTCTGGCCCCGCCATTGCGCGCATCAACGGTGCATGCTTTGAAGCTGTGGTGGTCACTAACACCATATACCTCAGGAGGACAAGATGAAAGAATGCACCAAATCCAGGTGATTGATATCTCCATGATTCCTGCAGAAGCCATCCGGAGAACCCATAACGGAGAATCTGTTTCCTACCTGTTCAGTAATGTTCCCTTGTAGTGAAATGACAGAGATTTTTACATACAATGAGATAAAATTAAAGTAAACCCAGTTCATTACTTTGCCTCTGTATTTGATGAAATGTTCAATAGGAGACTGAGTGGAGTCCACTGTCGCCCCAAGAGACAGTGGATTGTGGGGGTTTCCCAGCTTGGTTCATCCCAGCTTCTTTGACTGCAAACTTAGACATTTTCACAAACTCCATTCCTGCAAGGTTTCTCATCTCCCAACATATTAGCAAACAACATGAGGACAAATCAGTCACAAAGCCACTTGATCTATCAAACACAGTCACATGCTGCATGTACACCAGAATCTACTGCAAGTTCATGAACCCTGGGCATTCCCAGCCATGCTCCTGGAAGGCAAGAGCAGCTCCCAGTTGAAGCCGGGGTTGGCTTAAATCATCAAATGTACAGAGTAGAGCCTCCTGTCCCTTTAGCTTTCCACCCAGGCATCCTCTTCCTGGGCAAATCTGCAGTTGGGTCCAACTGTTTATACTTGTGGAAAGCAATGTCTCTGATAGGTAATGGGTAATATTTACAGTAGGTGTTCTGCCGTAGCCACCTACCACCACCACGGCAGAGTTTAGGTGGCATGCAGTGCCTTCTGGGTTGTTTCAACATTTATGTTACATCTTGGCCTTCCCAAAGACCTTGGTTTTGCATTTTGAGACGATGCTCTCATGTCGTTTAAGGAAAGTCAGTTTAGTGTCTGGGTCTGTCTGAAAGTGCAGAATCTCTGAAGATTGTGTTTAATTTCTCATGTCCAAGAAAACAGAGAAAAGCCCCAAGGAATTCTAAAGGCTGGAACAAGAACAAGATAGATGGAAAGCAACAGTATCCAAACGGCCGCTTGGTTCTCTTGTGAACTGCCAGGTAATAAGCAAGATGGAATAATATCTTATTTCTGAAGAAACAGTTTAAGCCCAACTTCCTGTGTTCATTCTGATTTCAAGGCAGTATTAAGGCAAATCTTTTTTTAGTATTAAAAGATTAAGAAACTTTACCATTATGGCTCCTTCTGAAAAGTATTGCTGGAAGTTATTGAACTCTCAGCATTTGAGAAGCTGAGGCAGGAGGATGAAGAGTTCAAGGTCTGCGACATAGTGAGTTTCAGGTCAGAGAGTCTGGGATACATAGCGAGAGCCTATCTCATACACGTTCACCTAGACTATGTATATCTACAGCCTAAAGTGGTCACAGTAGGGTAAGCCCCCATGTAAACTCACAAAATATTTGCTAACAGATACAGGCAGTGCCTGAAACCTGAATAGGAAGAACAAAATTGCACTGACAAGCATCTTCAAATGATCTACTTGTCATCAACCCAATTAAGATCCTTATAGGAACTTTTTAATGAAGCAGACCTGACAGGCTTTTCTCAAAGTTCATTTGGAAGAATTCATCAAGGGCTTTTTGAGAGTGTGTTGTGTTACAGTATATTAAAACATAAAGCCATAGGAGTGCAAACAGTAGCATACATACAATACTGCAGAATTTAGATTCTCGAGACAGACCCATGCATTCTTGCAGGAATTCCATACACATGTCCCCATTTAATGGTGCAATTGGCCGTGATACCAGAAGGAAGCACATAACTGTATTATCCTTAGGACACTTGTTCTCACGAGCTCCTGTAGAGGTGTTTTTCCAATCTCCTGCCTTGGCCTCCACCCTTGCTGTCTACATAAGTTCTCTGAAGTGGAGAATGAGCCTTTTGGCATATTCTCAATGGACATTACTCAGTCATTCATCCATCCAGACGCATCTTTGTGCTGCATCCACAGCTCCTGCATGCCCCGATCCTTCTGTTTCCTTGAAGGAAATACATAAATTCTTGATTGTGCACCTGACTATAGATAAGATATACTACAATGTGACTTCGGTCTTAGACTCATTGTAACACTATTTCCCTGTTTAAATGAGGCTTGTCAATTTCATATAAGCAGTTATTTGAGACAAAGTTCTCACAGAATACAAAGTAAATGAAGAATGTCCACTCGCATAGTAGATCACATGTATTTAAATCCATCTAATTATCACTAGCTTGTTGGCCACAACTATAGAAAACTGCTATGATTCTGGAATGAATCTATGGTCATTCTAACCTGTACGTGCCTTATCCCCTCAGATTCTGGTACCAGGAGGTGTAACATGAAGAGCAGGCTGCATCCTGACACCCGGCTAGCTTAACCCCCAAAATAACCACACAGAAATTGTATTAATTAAATTACTGCTTGGCCCATAAGCTCTAGCCTCTTATTGGCTAACTCTCATATCTTGATTCAACCCATTTCTAATAATCTGTATATCACCACGAGGTCGTGATTTACGGGGAAGGTTTCAGCATGTCTGACCTGGCAGCTTCATGGCTGCTCGGCTTTCTTCCTCCCAGAATTCAGTTTTGTCTTCTCCGCCCATCTAAGTTCTGCCCTATCAGGCCAAGAAGTTTTTTTATTGATTAACCAATGAAAGCAACACAAATACTGAAGGACCCTCCTACACCAAGGAGGTAGGATGCTGTTATAGAAAAAAAAAAGCAGATCTGGCTTTTGAATAGGGAATCTGTCGATGTGGGAAGGATTTGGGGGTATGACTAGCAAAGCTAGCAGGGCCAGAGAGATGTCGCAGCAATGAAGAACACCTGCTGCTCTTGCAGAGGCCCTAAGCACAGCTCCAAGCACCTAAACAGGGGCTCAGAAACTTCTGTAGCTCCAGTTGCAAGCAATCCAATGTGTTCTTCTGACCTCTTTGGGCACCCAGCACAGGCAAGAAAAACACCCAGACACATGAAAAGAAGAAAGAAAGAAAGAAAGAAAGAAAGAAAGAAAGAAAGAAAGAAAGACCTAGATTATTTTGAAGTACGTGTGTGATTGTGTGTGAATGTGTACACATGTATGTATATGCTGTATGCATGTGAGTGTATGAGTGTGTATGGTATGTGTATAGAGTATATGCATGTGTATGTTTACATGTTTGTGGTGTGAATACATATGTGTGTTTGAGTGCATGTGTATACATGTATGTGTACATATGTGTGTGAGATAGAGTGTGTATATATGTATATCAACATAAGGAGATTTCCAGCAAAATATGATTATTAAATGTATTTCTGATGAGGTCTCAAATCAAAATGGAGAATAGATTATTGTAAGCTAAAGGGATCTCTGTACCTACTGTAAAATGGTAGAAAAATTGTTCTACTTTGAACAGAAAAACCTGGAATGGTGAACTTGGACATTTTGTCTTAAGAGATTCCAGCCTAAACACGAGTTTCACTCCACTTGCTAGTTACAGTAAAACAGAGAAAACAGAGGGGAGTGTGTGGAAAGAAGAGCACAGCCAACAGAGCTGGGAGCCAGGAGCCAATTACTCGTAAGTTAGCAGACTAGGTAGATTTGCAAAGGACGCTAAAATGAAGTGTCCTTACTGGCAAAGCATGCTCCAGATAGAGGCCCCAGGGCATGCCTGGATAACCTTTTGCAAAAGAACTTTGGGATGTGACTCATGGGCACAATCAACCATCTCAGAGGAGGCAGGACCAGACATTCAAAAGACAATAGAATCTTAGATACTCAGCTATTATGCTTCCGCTGATTTTTTTAAGTTGATAGAAAATTCCCTAATGAAGGATAAACATAGCAATAATGAAATGTCTTAAATACCAACCTAAGGTTTTTCATTTACTCAAAAAAGCAACAGGGCACTCTTATAGGTTTTGTAATGTATTTTCAGTAGATGGCTGATGCCATGGGAATCGTACATTTTGGGGGAACTGAGCAGCAATGAGCAAAGAAAATCGCACTGGAAAGCATCAAGAGCTGGAAACCACAGCATCTTGAGTAGGCTGCATTTTGAGAATTTAGACCTAAACAATATACATCTCTCATTCACAATAAATGGCTAATCCCAGATGGGGCAGATGTTAGCGTGGGCCAACCCCGGACTGGGCTGTGGGTCTGGGTGGTGGTTGAGCTGGTCAGTGAAGGGACTGGTCCTGTGGAACAATAACCACAGAATCTCCATGACTTGGGGCAACTGTGGGATATCCAAGCAGAGCTCCGTTGAGGAACCCAGTGAAAATGGTGTGCTAGAAACCAGAGACCTTGAACCAGACCAGTGGCTCATTGTGGTGAACATTTGCCAATAAAGCTAAGGGGACACTAGGGTTTCCTGAGGATACACCTTGGCTCCCAGTGCCATCAGGATGAATGGTGAGGTGTTGGAGAAGCGAGAAAGATCTGGAAGTGAAGAGGTTCTATAGTTTTGTTGTTGTTGTTTTTGTTTGCTTGCTTGCTTGTTTGGGTTTCTGTTTTCTTTTTTTTTTAATTTTTGTTTGGATGGGCCACAGCAGGGGGTAGGGGAGGATATGGAGGGCTTGGAGGTGAACAGAATTAGGGAGGATGATGTAAAATTCCCAAAGATTCAACAAAGAAATTATGTTAAATAAAAAAGATGCCTAATTCCTAATCTCATTCAGAATAAGGATGCCTAATCACTATGCACCACAGACTGTCTAGAGGAATTCAGAATGAGTGTAAACGTTGAGATGGGCCAGGCATGTCTTATCAGATGACATGATTAATGGTGTTTTCTTCAGACTGACTTCATTGAGTGTTTGCTAACAAGCTTACCAAATCCTGACTCTGTTTCAAAGATGCAGTCAGATGATTATACCACAAGGCATCCTTCAAGAATTAGGGAAGATAAGGTTGTGACTGATGGCTTTAAATAATGCATTGTGTCTGGATTAGTTATTATGCAACTAGTGACTTCCTCCACGGCATTTGGACTCATGATTCTGTTTCCTTATTTTCCAAGAAATCCATTAATTTAATTTTTTTAAAAATGTATTCTTCTCTCATATATCACATCCTAACTACAGTTTCCCCTCCCCTCCTCTCCCCTCNCCTCCCATCCACTCTTCTGTTTCTCTTCAGAAAAGAGAGGGCCTCCCAGGGACATCAACCAAACACTGCAATATCAAGTCGCAATAAGAATAGGCACCTCCCCTCCTATCGGGGCTGGACTAGGCCACCCAGTAGGAGGAAAGGGTCCCAAAAGCAGGCGAAAAGAGAAACAGCTCCCACCACGAGAAGGCCAAGCTATACTACCCTAACAAACAAGCAGAGGACCTACGCCAGACCCACACAGGCTCTGAGATTGTTGCTTCAATCTCTGTGAGCCCCTATGATCTCAGGTTAGTTCATTCTGTGGGGTGTTTTAGGACGTCCTTGAACCCTCTGGCTCCTACAATCCAACCTTCCCCTCTTCTGCAGAAATCCCTTAAATATTAACCCTGGTTTATCTGCACATACTAAGTAACGCCTGGAATAACTCATCATTCCATGCAAGCAGAGACCTCTTTTTGCAACATTAAGTCCTCTCTGGTTTAGAAGTAAGCAAAGACTAGCATGTGTTTTACACCCGAAATCATGTATGCATTCCTTGCCTACTAGCTGGCTTTTCTAGTGAACAGCCCTACATCTTCTTTTAATTATTTTTTTTATTTTACAAACCACCCACAGTTTCCCTTCCCTCCTCTCCTCTCATTCCCTCCCCCTCCCTTCTATGCCCCCCCATCTACTTCCCATCTCCATTTAAAAAGGGTAAGGCCTCCCGTGGGAGTCAACCAAGCATGGCATGTCAGGTCCTACCTCTCAGAGGAAGATTAAGGAAATGGGTTCTGAGTACTCGGGGCAGAGCAGAAGACGTGGGGGTGGAACAACCACAAAGACTTTAAGGCAAGAACATGTGTAGAGTCATCAACTTTCCGTTGTCGGGGCAGAATACCTGAGGTCATGCAAGAGGAAGGATCCAGATATGTTCACCTACAGCCGCTTAGATCCCGTGATTCTGGGCCTCAGCAAGGCAGGACAACAGGACAAGGGTGGAGAGAGGGGACTAAGGAGAGAGAGAGAGAGAGAGAGAGAGAGAGAGAGAGTCCAGAAACAAGATCTACCCTTTAAGGGCATACCCTAGAGACCTACCTCCTCCAACCAGACCCACTGGTGAATTTAGAACCCATGATCCATCCAATCAGCTTTCAGGAAGTGCCCCCCCCACCTCTAAACACTGTCACATTAAAGACAAAGCAGGAATCCATGAGTCTTTGGGACCATTTCTCATGCAGACTTTACACACACACACACCAGCAACAAGACCTCTGTGGCTGAAGTTGAGCAAAGAGGAAAACGGAAGCATGGTGACATGCAGTCAGACATAGTGCTTGAGAAGGAGCTGAGAGTTCTGTCTGCATCTGGATCCAAGGCAGCAGAGAGAGATTGAGACACACTAGGCCTGGCTTGAGCTTCTGAGACCTCAAAACCCGCCCCAGTGACACACTTCCTTCATCAAAGCCACACCTACCCCAGGAAGGCCACATATTCTAATAGTGCCACACCTTATAAACTCAGCATTCACATACACGAGTCTGTGGGAGCCATTCCTATTTAAACCACCATAAAAACCTAATAGACTTCAATTTTGTTGGAAAGCTTTTGAGTATGATGGGCCCTTTCAGTCTAGTTTTGTGTGGACATGCGCAGGTCATAAGCTGTCCACCCAGGTAGGGATGGTTACAGCCCACTTCTGTCCATCCCTGCCTTTGTTGGCTGCTGACTTGGGTCCTCTGGGAGAGCAGTCCCAGTGTTTTAATGGAGCTGACTTTCCAGCTTTCTTTTTTTTTAAAGATTCATTTGTTTATCTTGTATATATGTGTGTATACTGGCCTGAACTTGGGGTTGTAGGCACTAAGAGCACCTCCTGTGCACATTCACTGTGTTCCCTTTTAAAAGGCTCTGACCACCTCCCATCTCTCTCTCTCCCTCTGTCTGTCTGTTCCTCAACTGATGAAGAAATACGGATCTGCATCAACTACACCACCAACTAGGCACGCATAGTAAGCTAGATAAAGAAGACAAGTACAAAAGCGGTTTATTCCCCCAAAGTTTCTACAGAAATTACACAATCAGCTCTCTAAGGAGCTATATAAGAATCCCATCCAGGAACCTGAAAGCTCTTCAATGTGTACTAAAACTGAGTGCTAATTACCTGTCTGCCCTGCCCCGAATTCAAGTACACCTCCAAGAGTAAAACCCAGGTGTCAGTGGGTTAAACCATAAGAAAAGTTAAATAGGAAGTTGTCAATCCCTATTACAGCATCTGCTCGGCCCCCTTGCCCATGCGTGTATGTGTGTGCATGTGCATGTGTGTGTGTGTGTGTGTGTGTGTGTGTGCATGTGTAAATGTGTGTGTATGTAGAGGCCAGAAGACAGCTTCAGGTGTCATTCTTCAGGTATTTTTCACCTTCTTTGGAGACAGGGTCTTGCATTGGTGTGGAGTTTCCCATGGTCAGTCTGACTGCTTGGAAGTGCACCCATGGTGCCCACTGTCTCTATCTCCTCAGCACTGGGCTCACAAGCATGTGCCACCATGTCTAGCTTTGCCTTCTTTTTGTTAACTTGGGTTCTAGGACCAAATTCAGCTCCTCCTGTCAAAAGGCAATCACTTAGCGATTGAGCTGCCTCTTCAGTTCCCTAACTCCTATTTTGTGTCTGCCACCCCTTCTTTAGTGACTTTTATAGGAATTTTCTAGTTTCTCAGTGAATCCTAATAAGTTTAAGCCAGAAGTCTGACATAAGCTTGGAGTGGATCACAAAGTATCACAGCTATCCATAGTAGTTGAATCCCCCATGTCTTCTCTTCCTCCCTTACAACAGTGTGGCTCAATCCAAAGTCCACTCTAGAGATCGAGCTTCTGGTTCTGGGTATCTTAGCACTCTGACATTAGCCAGTAAAAGCACCACATATACAGAAGGACTTCCCACACCAATGAAGGACTTCCCCCACACAATGAGCTTATGAGATTACTTCCAGGACTATGGGTGAAGGGCTACTTACAGGAACACAGATGACTCAAAGGCAGCTGAATCACTAAGAAACCCATCCCAGCATTGGGGACAGCTTACAAAAGCTATGGTCCTCAAGTTCTCTGCATAACAGGTAGGTAGCTTGGCATGTCAGAGAGCTTCCTTCAGGTCACTCAGCTGACAGAGGGAGGGCTTCCTCCCCCAGCTTTCTTTACTGTTTCCATAACCTAGGGGAGAAGACTTGTGAATCTTGTTAGTTTCAGGAAATTACTGAGACTGGTAAAGTGTTTGCTTCTTAGGTTCAAGAAAAAAAAACTAGAAAATTGTTAAACAACCATTATATAGAATTTTATACAATAATTTTAATGCACCTGAATTTTTGCTATGTTCATATATGACGTGAAAGTCAGGTACAGACTTTCCTCTTTTAACATTATGCTGGGAATACAAGCTTTGGACTTAGGAGCACTGGATTTCATATTTTTGGATTAAGGATAATCTGCCCATGATAGGTTTCTACTGTCTATTGCATTTCTTAAGTTCTGCTCGGCATTTAAGAACCTCTCTTTGTCTGGCCAATCACATGTCCCCATAATCCCCAACTTGAATGTGCTTTGTTCACAAGCCAAGTGCTCCACTCATGTTGTTGCTTCTGCACAACCCGTCTCAGGCAAGGTTTCCTAAGACTGTCTAAGCGTCAGAAATGTTGACATAATCTGTCCAGGGTTGCAACTGAGACGATGCTCGGTCCAGGTGAACCGAGGCTGCTCAGTAACTGTCTTAAGATAGTTCACTCAGGGAGATTCCCCTGGGCATTGCTCGCTCTCTCTCTCTCTCTCTCTCTCTCTCTCTCTCTCTCTCTCTCTCTCCTTCCCCCTCTGTCTCTCTCTCTTTTTCTTTTCTAATTTAGTTGTTGTTGTCCCACGTTGGGTGCCAATCTGTAGAATGAGAGAGCCTGGCTGCTTATTCATCCTGGCTGCCTGGCTAGCTTAGCTCTGAAATAATCACACAAAAACTGTATTAGATAAATCACTGCTTGGCCTGTTAGCCCTAACTTCTTATTGGCTAACTCTTACACATTAATTTAACCCATCTCGATTATTGTGTGTATTGCCACGTGGCAGTGGCTTAACAGCAAAGTTTCGGCATGTCTGACTCTGGCTGCAGCTCCATGATGCCCCCCTAGCCACTTTCCTTCTCCCAGCATTCAGTCCAGTTTTCCCCTCCTACCTAAGTTCTGCCCTATCAACAATCCAAGGCAGTTTCTTTATTCATCAATGGTAATCACAGCACACAGAGGGGGACTCCCACAGAGGGGGATGCTGAGGGGAAGACTCTCTGCTGTGCAGCAGTGGGGAACTAGGTAGGTGAGGCACGATAACAGAGATGCAGAGATGAGCTTAGCTTCATGGGATGCTATGAGTGCTTTGCTGCCAGCTGTCAAGAAACCAAACGTCCTGACTTTAGCATTGCAGATTTCCACGGACTGACTGCACTCACTGTCAAACGAGCTGCCAGTGGAAGCCCTTTGGGAAAAAGAGCAAGGCTGAGATGGGGAGATGTCTACCCCAGCGCAGCCCCTATACACATGGTAATGACGGCCACATAGAGAATTTCCTTCAAGTAACTTGCAGGCTTGTGACTGCTTAGGTTACTCAGTTTGCTGAAGGGTCAGGTAGTGAGTTGAATTGTATTTATCAAAATGAGACAATAAAATAGTAGTCAGGGAAAAGCAAGTGAGTGTTGGTCTACAAATAGTCTTTAGAATTAAGCATCCAGGGTCATAGAATACACACAACCATTTCCCAACCTTCTTTCCTGATGATGAAATGATAGCAGTTTTATAATTTATATTCATTAAGCTTGAATTCCTATGCAAATTTTTATGTTTACTAAGACCTACTACTATTATTAAAGACTTTTTAAAAAATGGTGGCTGGAGCTGTTTCAGTGGGTAACAAGAGAATCTGAATTCTGATCCCCAGCTCCCACATGAAATCAAGGTATGTTGTGACAAATCTGTAACACCAGCGCTAGGGAGACAGAGACAGGTAGATCCTGGAGGCCTCCCTCATCACCAGGCCTAGCCAAAAACAGTGTCGCACAATGTCAGCCTTTGGTCTCGACAAGTGTGTTAATAATAAGCACGTGCATACACGTTCACCCCTGACACACACACACACACACACACACACACACAGAATAAAAAAACCCTAATAGTGAAGAAGAGTCCTTGGTCCCTGTTTTCATTTAGTCTTTTCTTTTTATAGAGGCCTTTCAAGAAACATTCTGATTTTCATAACAACACTCATTTCCAAATGACCAATTAAAAACAGAGAAGGAGCTGGGCTGGCACTCGGGCAGGAGAGCACTGGGGAAGGAAGGGCTGTGGCAGAGGTGGTGGTGGAGCGTGGAACTGGAAAGGCTGCCTTGTCTTTGGTGAACAGAAAGAGCAGTCTCACATTGAGAGGTCCAGGAAAGTTAAGGCTGGGCACCATTTAAGAAGGAGCTGGCTAAAGGACTGCCAGAAAGAGTGCACACTGACCCTGCTAAAGGCTAAAAACCTTAATTCACATTAAAGCCACCTACCCAAAATAATTTGGACAACTTTGATTTATTTAAATGAATAAAAACAAAATGTTAATTTATGGACATAATTCGGTCTGCTAATTAGTCATGCACCGCGGTGTCGCCCTTCGACGGATCATTTCCATCAGCAGAATTAATTGCAGCAGAGCAGATGTAGTGAGGACAACCCAAGGTTAAAACAAATGATAGCAGAGAATGAACAAGAGCCGGGGCTGATAACCCGGGGAAAGTCGGGATTTACTATTCTGCCAGCGTCTCCAGGACTATGCCGCGCTTTAAGTGGGGCTCTCTCCATTTCAACCAGATCTCTCTGATTATAGTGATCTTTTACTTTGCATTAATTTTATCTGCCTTTGAAGGTAATGTAACTGTGATAAGAGCCAATTAGTTTTGCACCACCGAGAAACACAATGAAAGAAAACAAAGATAAAATTAACTATCTAAATGAGAGTACAAGGCAATCTCATCTTTGCTATTCTCTTGTAAGCCAGAGCACCATACGTTCAGCATCATAAACTGAAGGACGGCTATAAGGGTATGTTAGCTGTTCAGATCCACGCTGTAACAAACACAGTTCTTCTAGAGTAACATTAGCCAGTAATTCAACACTAACTTTCCACAGAACTTGAGAGCTGTACCTATGACTTCCATTTCAGACAGACACAGATGCCAGGTACGACATGAGGAACCAGCTTGGTTCTTAGCTTCTCAAATTTAGAAATTTGCTTATGATAGGAAACAGGCAAGACGGCCTTCAGATAGACATTATCTGATTCTTCGGCCATCATCCTTTCCCCAAGTGTTAGTAGATCCAACAAGGTTCTGTGCTTCAGTGACCATGATACCACCACAAGGAAAACATCTGCTGAGGTTAAACTTTTGTGGGCCTTGGTGGTTTGAGCTTGACCTCTGGTAAAACGGGTACAAATAGAGAATCAACAATCTAGCTATGAGACAGTAACACACCACAACAGTCTAGCTGTGAGACAGTGACACACCACAACAATCTAGAGAGACAGTGACACACCACAACAGTCTAGTGAGACAGTGACACACCACAACAGTCTAATCAGACAGTGACACACTACAACAGTCTATCTGTGAGACAGTGACACACCACAACAGTATAGTGAGATGGTGACACACCAAAACAGTCTAGAGAGACAGGGACACACCACAACAGTCTAGCTGTGAGACAGTGACACACCACAACAGTCTAGCTGTGAGA
>LOEQ01001883.1:49653-64419 GCA_001685075.1 Bramus lutescens
GAGACAGTAACACACCACAACAGTCTAGAGAGAAAGTGACACACCACAACAGTCTAGAGAGATAGTGACACACTACAACAGTCTAGTGAGACAGTGACACACCACAACAGTCTAGAGAGACAGTGACACACCACAGCAGTCTTGACAGTGACACACCACAATAATCTAGAGAGACAATGACACACAACAGTCTAGAGAGACAGTAACACACCACAACAGTCTAGAGAGACAGTAACACCACAACAGTGTAGTGAGACAGTGACACACCACCATAGTTTAGCTGTGAGACAGTGACACACCACAACAGTCTAGTGAGACAGTGACACACCACAACAATCTAGTGAGACAGTGACACACCACAACAGTCTAGTGAGACAATGACACACCACAGTAGTCTAGAGAGACAGTAACACACCACAACAGTCTAGCTGTGAGACAATGGCACACTATAATAGTTGTGGGTTTTTTATTTAAAAATACATAAGTTGAATCTTAATAAAGGTCCTTTTTGAAGATTTTAAAAAATGATACTAATGTTTGTTGATTGTTTGATGCATTTGCTTGGGCTTTTCTTTGTTTGTTTTGTAAGAAAATGGCAACCCCCCCCACAGACATAAAAAAGAACACAAAAAGAAAAGGAGGTTGTGGACTTGGCTCAATTGTTGAACAAAGAATTTGGTCTTCACCAAACAAATTTTTTTTTGAATTTTAAATATTGACTATTTTGGCTTTCTAAGAAATCTGCAATGGAAAGCGAAGGAAAGGCAAACATGGTGTGACTCCGTGCACACAGCTTTGCGTTCCCTGTGACTGTGCCCTAGTGGATGGAGAGAAAGCAAACAGATGATTGCCATGGACAGGGTACAGCGAACAAACGGTGTTAACTCATGGGGGAGAAATAATGCGGCAACAGAAACCAAGAGGGGGAGAGCCAAACTTAAGTAACGCATAACAGTATGTTAAAACATGCTCTTCTTTCTCATCAAGGAGGAAAAGGAACTAATGTACAACGCTAGTTAGGAAAAGGAGAACAGATTCTTAAGAGTCTGCTTGGGAGTTCTATCAGATGGGCAGTGTAGAGCGCAAGTATGTATGCACCCTTGACCAAATGATGATCCTTCTCCATCAGAGAAAGGGGTGCTCTTCACTACGTCTGCAGCATGGGGAGAAACCAGGGAGGAAGGTGTCTCAGCTAGGGCTCTGGTTGCTGGGAAGAAGCACCATGGCCACGGCAGCTCTTACAAAGGAAAACCTTTCATTGGGGCTGGCTTTCAGTTTCAGGGGTTTAGTCCATTATCTGCACTGCAGGAGGTGTGGCGGCATGCAGGCAGATGTAGTGCTGGAGAAGGAGCTGACAGTTCTGCATCTGGATCCGCAAGCAGCAAGAAGAGACCTCAAAGCCCACCCCCCTTACAGTGACGCACTTCCTCCAACAAGGCTACTCTGACTCCAGTAAGTCCACACCTCCTAATAGCGCCACTCCCTATGGGCCAAACATTCAAACACATAAGTCTATCGGGAGCATTCCTATCTAAACCACCACAGAATGGGACTTTGGTTTATCTAGCCAGTTCAGCACCATCAATCCCGGTCATCAATAGAATGACAGATGCCTCAGCCAGATCACTACCACATCCAGAAAAAACAGACTTTTATATCGCTCGCATAATTATAAACTGGTAGTTTTTTTAAAGCAGGTTGGGAAATACTGCTACTTCTTTTATCCAATAATTTTTAGTAGTATGACTTTGCCTATGTAGGTGGCAAATTTTAAGGAAAAAGCCTCACAAAAAGAAAATTCTAGATATTGTTGTTTATAAGAGTGAAATTGTAATAAGTCCTTAAAATGTGTCAAGATACATTAAATAAAATGTGTCTAATCATTGCCATTGTGTAACAGTTATGGTTCCCAAATATTACCCTGAATAATAATTTCAAAGCCCAAGGCACATTCTATACCAGTTAAATTATAATTTGAAGGGAATTCAGAAACCCAAGGCTGTAACAGTTAAACCATAATTTGGGGGGATGACTTATAGGCACTGTGACTTTTTGAAAGGCAAGTTAGGTATACTGTGCCAAATTCTTTAGTAATTATTACATGAAAGGGAGATACAGGAATATTTATTGCCATGGAAGGATGATCAAAATATTTTGATATTTATTTATTTACTTATTTATTCATGAGTAAGCTTGTTTTGTTTTGTATGCAATAAATTCTCAGGCTGTGGTCCAGGGTTGCCTCAAAATCAGGACAATCCTTCTTCAGCTGGGATTATAGACATAAGTCATCATGCCCAGCTAAGTTAGGCTTTATAATCAAACAAACAAACAAAAATGATTCCAAATGGACTACCAATACTTCCAATGGTATTAGTGAGGACTTGGCAAACTTGCTACAAGCAGATGTGCCCTTGCTGAGACCCTTACTAAAGGGAGAATTGCAAACCTCTGGTGATAGACTGTAGTGATAGGAGCGGCAGGCTGGCCTGCTTTTCATCCCGCCCTGCTCCCGCATGGCTAGCTTTACACCCGAAATAACAACACACAAATTGTANTTAAGCACTGCCTGGCCCATTAGTTCCAGCCTCTTATTGGCTAATTCTCACATCTTGATTAACCCACTTCTAATAATCTGTGTAGTACCACGAGGTGGTGGCTTACCAGGAAAATTCTAACCAGCGTCTGCCTGACTCTGCTTTCTTCCTCCCAGAATTCTGTTCTGTCTCCCCCATCTACCTATGTTCTGACCTGTCAGGCCAAGCAGTTTTCTTTATTACTTAACCAATGAAAGCAACAGATAGATAGAAAACCCTCCTACATCAATAGATTCATCTTCACCAAAGTGGTTGGAATAAGAATGCCTTCTGAACTATGGAATCCGGACTATGGGATGACTAGATGCCACAGAAAGCTGGCCAAGCAGAAATAAAGCTGAGTAAATCAGAGTCTTGATGGAGTGGCATTGTAGTTTTTAATATTGAAGGAGTCAAGCAGCTGAAGGGATGCACAGAGAAAACTCAGAGAAAATGCTGTGAAAAAAATGGAATTTAGTGAAAAACAAACCAATTGTAAACGTGGTGAAGTCAACAGGTGAGCATGAGAGAAATGGTTGAACAAGACATTCAAACTAAGGAGAGAACCAAATGAGCTCTTGGGATGTGTCCTCGGTGATGCTCTGACACCTGCAGGGGGCTCCCAGAACCTCCCTGGATCCCTAACATTCACCCAAGTCAGGTTTTTTGAGACTGGGTTTCTCTATGTAGCACTGGCTGTCCTGGAAACTTACATTAGTCACTTGAATTCTAATCATAGGAACCCATTACTATTCAATATGTATGTGTATGAGATTTTAAAATAATAAGCATAACTTAATAGTCAACACATAAACTGGTATATTTAGACTGATGTTTAATTGTTAAATAATCAGTACAATAATGATACCTCACACAAGATTCAACATCTTTGAGGATAACTGAAGAAATGCCATAGGGAATACCAATAGTGAGAGTTTTTGGAAAATCAATTTTCAGGTTTCTTTTCAAAAATGACTTTTCCTCCTAAATGCTGATGTGCTATGAATGTGTCTGCCCATGTTCCTATTCCATGTGCACTTTCCTATTATCCTTGTCCCGTGCTTTTTCCCATTTTTCCAAACTAAAGCCACAGCTCTTACCTTGCTCAGCGTTCTAAGGCTACACTCCCCAGGCCAGATGTCAACAGGAATCCAAAGTTTTGGTATGGTGTGGGAAGTCCTTCTGTATATGTGCTGCTTTTATTGGTTAATGAATAAAGAAGCTGCCTTGGCCTGTGATAGGGCAGAGTAGAGCTAGGCAGGGAAAAGTAAACTGAATGCTGGGAGAAAGAAGGCGGAGTCAGGAGAAGCTATGTAGCCCTGCCCGAGACAGATGCCAGGCTGAACCTTGCCAGTAAGCCACAGCCACATGGTGATACATAGATTAATAGAAATGGGTTAACCAAAGATATAAGTCGATCGATCGTTATGTGAATTCACTAACCGGTTCTTCACTAAATTATAATATAGTTTCTGTGTGATTATTTCATGATCTAGGCAGCTGGGAACAAACAAGCAGTCTCCCCCTACATTGGTATCTGTGAAATCTCTTTTAGTTAAGACACTGTTTGACTTTTTAAAAAGAAAATGACCTAAAATAAATAAAAGGTAGTCAAAAAAAATCTTCCTTTACCACTTTTGCATGTCTCAAGTTTGAGTAGAAAGGACAATATTAGAAGTAAGTTAGTAAGCTGTTACTGTTAAAAAAAAAAGAAAAATAAGTTAGCTGGGCAGTGGTGGGGCATGTCTATAACCCCAGCACTCGAGAGGCAGAGGCAGGCAGATTTCTGTTAGTTTGAAGCCAGCCTAGTCTACACAGTGAGTTCCAGGATAGCCAGGGCTACACAGAGAAACCTTGTCTTGAAAACCCCCAAGAAAAGAAAGAAAAAGAAAAATAGATTCACTAGCATTTGCTTAAAGTACTACTGATACAGTAGCTTACAGTTGTGTTTGGATAGGAATACATTGGTGGCCAAATTTCACTATGGATGTTTAAAAGAACTTTAAGAAAAGCAGATGTTTGGGACAAGCTGGCCATCTATTTCATATTAAATATAACCAAAACTCCATGCATAAGATAATTAGCCCCTAAGTTCCAGAAATAAATGAATTATCCTGACCAAAACAGTCTTACATTTTTTAAGTAAATATAAGCATCAAATTGCTGTGACGCTAAATTCCTTTAGCAATATTTAAAAGCACTGTTAACAGTTTTAATTTAAAATGTTAATATTTTAATACTGTGGAAATGGCATGCTTTGTAACTATGATATCCATGATAAAAAATTTAAATGTTGACTTAAAATTAGTAATGGTGTATATAAATTTTTCAAAACATTTTTAGGGACTAATAAAACAAAAAGTTAAGACCCATATAATAAGCCACTTTACACTCCCGTGTTTATCACTCTCAAGGCTGATCCTTGTTGAAGGCACACGGAACTTGCAAGATCTACTTCCTACTAAACAAGTGACAATATGATCCATCACAGTTTGAAATCCAGAAGGAAGTGATAAATTTTAAAGCATTAATATTATTGTCATATCAATTATTTAAGTGTACTAATGAGGCCATATTATAAACATTGAGGACTGAAATATTAATGAGATTATCCGTAGGTGGTGTAATTATGAGTGATTTTGATTTCAGTCTATCTTTTTTCTTATTTGTACTCTATAAACATCTTATTTGTAGTATAGAAGAAACTAAAATACAGCTTTAAAACATATTTTTAGCTGAGTATCAATAACTTAGAAGAAGCAACAGTGGAAACCCTGCAGAATTTCACTTTTGACTGTAACTCTGAAGGTCAAGCCATGACAAATGCTAGCATAAAATTTTGCTTCTTGATCCTAAACTCGGCTACCTTTATCTAGAATCGTCGGGACATTTATTCTGAGCAGAGGTGCAGAATCAGACCCATAATAGCCACACTGCTCTGCCCCCAGAAATCTGCTGTCTAAGTCTTTCTGAAAAGGAGCAATCAGCAGGAAGCGTATTTTACACAGACATCTCCTGCATGGCCCTGAATTATAACTTACCTTACCCGAAAAAAAACACAGAGACTGAAGAATACAGAAATGGGAGTCGGCTTCCATCCCACATTAAGGTTGAATTATTATTCTTCAAGGAGTTCTGAGGTTGTCCAGTGTGTATTAAATCTTGAGCAAGTTTCAGATTTTGAGAACTGAACAGTAATTGGTTTGTAAAATCGGCTTAAGCATTTCCATCTGCACACATAAAACGTTGATTAATTTTCTTTCTAGCTATGTGGTGAGGCAAAGCGATGCATTTTGACATTGAGCTCTTATCTGCAGTTGTAGGACAGAAAAGTCATTACTTTCCCTCTCTGAGAAGACAGCTCCTGGAAACCACACTCTACACAAAAGTTGTACCAGGTGAAACTTGGTTAGCAGCCAAATGGAGTTCTGCTTTGTCTATAATTGCAACGGTTAAAGGACTCACGTCCACAGAGCTTTGACTAAATATTCTGCGTGTTCTAGTCCACCTTCCATACTTTAGAAATGTCCTGGCTGGAGGATCCTGCTCACCTGTGTCAATGTGCTCACTTCTCTCCCTCTCACCCACAGATCCGCCACTTCCCTTCAACATTTAGGAAAAAATGCATGCTATGTAAATAAAAATGCTATGATAAGCAAAAGAAAATTTTATTTAATTTGGCTAGGGGTTAAACAAAATTGAAATTCAAATGCAAACTTCCATAGAAGGCAACACTGACCATCCTATCTTGAACGGCAAATCCTTTCATCCTAAGCCTTTTATCCGAATATTGAGAAGGTCACTAGTTGAGCTCCATTTCTTGTAGACACAAATACTACTGCCCTACAAGTAAGACTTGTTAGAAACAGAAGCAGCTTAGACTAAACAGTAATGAAGACCCTGGGGCTCTTTGAGGCGCAGTCTTTTGGAGAGGAGAAACTTGAACTTGTCCCTCAAACATACCCCATGCACTTGGTCTATTTTCCATTGAATATGTAATTTCTTTGCCTCAAATGCTGCAGAATAAAATCCTCCTTCAAAATGGGCTTTTTTTGTTCTCAATTTTGCTTTTCTATCCTTTGTGGTGGTGCACTTGAATTGTTCAGGGAGGACCTACACAACTCTTGCCTGCTTTGTTTAGAGACTGACAGTGACGACAAGGTTTTCATCCCTCCTCCTGGTGGTGGGTAGGAAACACTTAGGCAGAACAGCCTAATTCTAGTACTAACACCAACTGGGTGCTTGACATCTGGTGAGTTACTTAAACATCGTAAAAGCAGTATCCGTGCCACGTTGCTGTGAAGAAAGTGAGGAGACACAGGAAATAGTCTATGGCAACTCTAACACAAAGTGGTCCCTCAAGAATGGAAGTCTGTTCCACCTCCTATTGGCTGAAGCTGGTTGAAGAGTTGCCATGGTAGGAGAATCTCTATACTGATAATGGTAAAATTTCACTGCACACATGAAAACCATATTTTGGTGATCAAAATCTGTAGGTTTGGGTCACCTTTGTGACCGTCCTAGTTCCTTCTGTCACTGATTGTTGAACAAAGAGGCTTATCTGACTTCACTTTTTACCTGGCAGTCTACTATCATGGGGAAGTCAAGGCAGGACACCCACGATCAAGAGCTAAGGTCAATGCTACTTATTTTTTAATGTTTTTAGTTGCTGTGTGTCTTAGGTAGTACAATGCTGTCATATCAAATAAAATTGCAAATCCTAAAGAACTTTAAAGTATTTCACAAATATGATTCGCCTTGACTAAAAGTCTTAAAGTAAATGGTAAAAAAAAAAACTCTGGCATAGATAGATTTGCTTTCGGGAAGATCAAATTAAGGAAGGCTTACCACCAGGGAAAATTTATTAACAAAATCCCCCCCCACACACACACATGCAGGATTAAGCACACAGCAGTTAATGAAAGCTGAGTATCACTTATTCGTGAGAAGGGAAAGGTACCACCTAATCATCTGAATGCTGTTATGACCCTGATTTCCCCAGGCAATGACAACGTAGAAGGCCACCAAGCATAAGCAATAATTACATCAGTGGTTCAGCTAATTCCTACCCATAATTTTACCTGGGATACAGTCTCTTTTTCTGGTGGAACAATTGTAAAAAGCAATCGGTCCAGTCATTTTCCTATGCAACATTATTCTAGAACTTCCATGTGCATTCCGGAAAGGCAAGTAAATAGAAAGATGCAGCTGTTGGCTTTCTTTCATTCTCTGTCTTTGAGGAATTCATAAGGACAGGATACCTTCACCAAATAAAGCACAGACCCAGGAAACAGAAGGGATACTTGCAAGCTCTTCTCTTGTTGGGAAGGTTCTAGCCCAGCTCTGCTTGAACTGCTACCTCAAAGAGATAAAATCTCAATGGAGTAAAATCTCTACTCATACAGTTCAGCATCACCATGGAAACCTCTCCCCCTCAGTGACATAATGAGATGGTAACACAAACAGCTGCCACATAATGAACCTAGGCACAAACAGAGGCCCAGCTAACCATGCCAGAAAGTGGATGGCAGGAGGGGCAAATGGATGGGGGCGGGCATGATTGATGAGTAACAAGAAAGCCCACCAGTAGGTGTCATGGGAAGAGGCAGACAGAGCTGCCTAAAACTGTAATACTGAGACTCTCAAGAGTTTGACTATTGTAAATTATGATACCGAGTCTGTGACATTCTCATGTAGAGGCCATGGGGTGTACAATCAGATATTTTACTATCTGGGTTTAACCTAATATTTCACATGTCTAACACTTCATACTCAAAATGTGTGACTTGGCAGTTTTGGAGTCTGTGTTCTACTGGGGCTTAAGGAACATGTGTAAGATAAGAGCAGGGTTCGGATGCCAGGAGGATAGTTCCACCTGCAGGGAATGAGAGGATGGGATGCCTTTCCTTTAAAGCACTCCCAAGTGGGTAGAAACTGCACCCTTCCCTTCGAGGATGATCTGAGTCCACAGATTGGAACTGGCTGATAGACTTGCATGCATGGAGCAAGAGAGACAATTTCAAAATTGTATTACAAAGACATCCACTTAAAAGTCATGAATTCAGAAAGACTGGACAAGGAAAAGAAACAAGGCTTAGCATGAGGGAATCGGAGAAGCAACAAGAAAACCAGAACATGATAACACGGAATTTATATACGCATCTACTTTATCAACTTTATATATCATTTATGTGACAGTTGAATTTAACTTGAATATATTTATCCTATGTGCATACAAACACAGGCCACACACATATATGCAGAATTGGTCTAAATTCTCCTTATTGTGGTTTGACTTTTGAACATCCTCCAGAAGCACATTCACAAAGCAAGCAAAAGCCCACCAGTGTCCCAGAAAGGTGAAGCATGATTAATAAAAACTCAGAGAAATTGGGGTTCAACCTGAAGACCAGAAAAGCAAAGCAGCCAGCCACTGGCTCTTACCTCAACCTCAGTCTGAGAATGGTGATCCTGCCTCCAGGAAACCTCAGAAATGAGCCTGAGAGCTGTCTGTACTGAGAGGGGAGAAGGCCCGCTTTTTGTCCGGTCCGGCTCCTGCACTGCTAGCTTAGCCCCAGAAATGACAACACACAAATTGTATATTCATTTAAGCACTGCCTGACCCATTATATCCAGCCTCTTTTTAGCTAACTCTCACATCTTAATTAACACATTTCTAATAATCTGTGTACCACCANTATTAACCAATGAAAGTAACACATAGACAGATGACCCTCCTACACCAGCTGTCTCCTCCCATTTTATAATCATCTCTAGTTCTGGGATTAAGGGCATACACCACTACCACCTGGTTTCTATGGCAAGCTAGTGTGGCTACTGGGATTAAAGGTGTGTGTCATTGCTGCCTGGACTGCAAGTCTTCTCCGTGCGGCTGTTTTACTTTTGTGATCTTCAGGCAAGCTTTCTTTGTTAAAATACAAGTGAAATGCCACTACAGAAAAGGACAGGAAGAACCACCTGAAATTGTTGCCAGCCTGGGGTGCCATTGTGATGTGGTAAAAACGTAACGAGATGAGGCCTACTGGACAGAACTAGATCACTGGAAGCATACCCTAGGCGAGGACATGGGGACCCAGGTCCTCCTTTCTCTCTTGGCTTCCTAGACACCATAAGGTAGAAGACAGTGGTCCTCTGACACACGCTCCCCACTGCCTTGTCCTGTCTTCTCAAATTCCTGAAAGCAGCAGAGATGGCCACCCTGGACTAAAACGTTTGAAAAGATGGGCCCAAATGATGTCTTTTCTGTTGTGATGACATAGACCAGTAATTTCATCACTCTGATAGAATGAGACACATGCTCTTCAGGAGAACATGGCTTCTGCAAAATAAAGGCTTTGGATGAGCTTAGGGAGAGAGCCCAGGATCATGACACAGCTAGGCACCAAAAAGCAAACAGAAAAATATCCGGCCCTAGATTTCATTCACCGAGAAGGTGAGCTTCTGTCCCAGAGAAAACGCTTCAAAGATAGTGGAATCAAATGCAAATAGTTTATACCTGCATTACATAAGTGATGCTTGTATGATATAAAAGTTTTACCTTGTGATTGCTGTGTGTGTGTAAGCACAAGGAGAAAGCTTTTATGTATACACAAAGGAGGAACAGTATGAAGGAAGAATAAGTTTCGATTTATGTGAAGCAGGACTACTTAGCTTTTTAAAACATGCTGATCAAAATCATTCCTTTTTAATACATAACATCTTTATTTTATGTTCATTGGTGTTTTGCCTACATGATTGTCTGTGTGAAGGTGTCAGATCCCCTTGAACTGGAGTTAGAGAAAGGTGTGAGCAGCCATGTGGGTTCTGGGGATTGAACCCAGGTCCTCTGAAAGAGCAGCCATTGCTCTTAACCACTGAGCCATCTCTCCAGCATCCATGCATCTTTTCAATAGTTTAGTAAGACTTCGACAAATGCCAATTGGGCTAGGCATTATGCCTGGTAGAAGGGTGAGTCAGGAGAGCAACAAGCAGAGCCTCCCGGATCTCAAATCACAAGGATTGAAAGGATAGATCTGAATATTCTTCCAGGAAGCTTGGCTATGAAAGTGAATAATGAAAGTGGTTGAAAGGAGGAGCCAACTAAATGATTGATTGGCTGAGCTCATAAACATTTTCTCACCTTCAGAGCGCATGAGAAAAGAGTCAGTAGAGAGAGAGGTTAAAAAGCACAGGTCTTGGTGAGTTGTGTTGACAAGACTTACAATCTCACAGTGAACTTCCTGTTTCCCGGGGCTCTTAAAAATCTTTGCCCCTCTTCTACAGTAATCGCTGAGCTTTGCAGGAGTTTGTGCTGTAGATGGATCGGTGAGACAAAGCGAACATGAGGACACCATTGGAAGCCATAACATGGAAGGAGAAAACTCTCCCTACCTCAAGACTAAACAACCTTCACTTCTACTGGCTGCTGGGGATGACTGAGAGCAGATGAGACTGTCCTTTGCAGGGAAGAGCCTCCAACTGGCTATCCAACGCCAAGGGGTCAGTCTTGAAATTACATACACACAGGTAACATACAGATATAGCAGGCTTTTTAAAGGTTTTTAGGTATGTGTGTATGTGTGTGTGTGTGCACATGCATGCATAAGTGTGTGTGTGTGTATTACAGCAATCAAAAGAAAAAGAGGCCTTTAGTTTTAAAGAGACTGTTTGTGTGTGCATGGGAAGAGTTGGAGGCAGCAAAAAGAAGGTGGGAAATGATGTAATTATTTAAAATTTTTAAAAATTAAAAGCAAGTTAAAAACATACAGGAGAAGGGCTAGACAGATGGCTTGGTGATTAAGAACATGTACTGATCTTGCGGAGGACCCAAATTCAGCTCTTGCCATCCACATCACATCAGTCATCTGACAACTACATGGACGTCCAGCTCCAGGGGATCCTACACTTTGCACCTGCACACACACACACACACACGAACACATACACACGCATGTACGCACACACACGAACACACACATGTTCACACACATGTACACACAGATACACACACATGCACATACACACATACACAAATGCACACACTCATGTACACACAGATACACACACATGCACATACACATGCACACACTTAAAAAAAATGAAATTTTACAAAAGGTAAGAGAAAAATGGCAAGGCAACAAAAGAAGACCAGGACATGCTAGTGCTGATTCTCAAGCACACATTACGAGGAAGATAGAGGTAGCGTAATGGAGTGAATAGTTCTCCTGCTTACTAGTGTTTTCTGCAGAAGCTCAGACCACCTGCTGGAAGGACTGTGTTGATTCTGTCCCACCCGGTCAGTCCCAATGAAACACACAGAGGTCTACATTAATTATAAACTGATTGGCCTAGTAGCTCAGGCTTCTTATTAACTAACTCATATCTTAAACTAACCCACAGGTTTTGTCAGTGTCAGCCACGTGGCTTCATACCTTTTATCAGTGAGGCATTCTTATCTTGTGTCCTCTGCATCTGGATGATGACTGTAGACTGAGCCTTTCCTCTTGGGTCTTAAGAGGACAAGACCAACGGGACGGATATCTTCCTGCCTGGCTACTGGGCAAACAGTGTTTTATTACAACAATACAAATGAAAAATTTTTACAGGGTACAAGACCATTGTCCCACAGCAGGACTAGAAGACAGGATTCCCAGAAACTTTTAGCAAAGAACAGTTAACGTTTGGAATAGTCTACTAAGAAATATGCAAAGTACTTTATTTGTTAAAATGCTTTTCTCTGGGTTCAGAAAGCAATTCCTACCATAATGCCCCTGACACATAATCCAGAACAAAAGACTTAAGATTTCAAATTCTAAGGCTAGTAATAATATGTGCCATGTGTCCATTGAAAAGGTAGATTAAGGACCGGAGAGATGGCTAAGTGGTTAAGAGCACTGACTGCTCTTCCAGAGGTCCTGAGTTCAATTCTGAGAAACCTCATGGTGGCTCTCAATCATCTGTACTGAGATCTTGTGCCCTCTTCTGGCATAAAGGTATATACGCAGATGAAGCACTCATATACATTAAATAAATAAATCAAAATAAGTTTAAAAAACTTTAAAGGCACAAAGAAAAGGAAGATTAAATAATATGATGCTCAATAAATGTTTATAGTAAAGATTCTTTTATAAAGATTATTATTTATAGTGACTTACATAAGTGGACTGGCAGGTTATAAAGTTTTGGGCATAGTATGTATCAATACCAGATCTTTTCACGGTGGAAGTAAGAGAAAGCAGAAGCATCTTTGCTCAGATCACTGACAACCTTTCAAAAGCTGGGTTGAAATGGATGGAAACACACATCTATAATACCAGTGTTGGAGAGGTAGAAAGGGAAGGATCCTAGAGCTTGCTCCAAGATGGTATAGTCAACAGATGGTAGAGTCAATAGATGGTAGAATCAATAGACGGTAGAGTCAATAGACGGTAGAATCAATAGACGGTAAAGTCAATAGATGGTAGAGTCAATAGACGGTAGAGTCAATAGACGGTAGAGTCAATAGACCGTAGAATCAATAGACGGTAGAATGAATAGACGATAGAGTCAATAGACGGTAGAATCAATAGACTATCTCCAACTACAGTGAGAGACCCTGTCTCCAAAACCAAAGTGGAGAGTGATAGAAACAGACACCCAACATCCACCTCTAGCCTCCACAGGAATATGCACAAGCACATATAGCTACACACACACACACAAAATAATAAAAAGCAAATTGAAAAAATTTAAACACAAAACAGCACTGACTTGCCAAGGGAAATTTGGAATAGGCTCATGCTGTGCGGTCAGGACCTGGGTTGCAGCAGACGGAAAGAACAGCAGAAAAACGGTGAGATTGGTACGGAGTTGGAAGCCTGCAGTCAGGAATGATCAAAGTCCCTTTAAAGATGCTGCTGAGAGGGTTGTCAGTCACCGTGAGAGTTCTTAGGGAACAGAGGTAGTGAACAGTTGGGTGACAGTGGTGGTGTTGAGAGACAGCTAATATCTTTAAGAGGAAAGGAAACTGAAAGGGAGCTAGGAGCCCCCAAGAGTTGAACAGCGAAGGGGGTTTAGTACAGAATGTAGTAAACACCCCTAAGAATTCCAGGAGGGCTGTCCATCCAGAGGCAGTGAGTGTGTGCAGGCAACAGCTGAAAAAGGCTGGAAAATCCAAATGTCAAAGAGACCTACCTACAAGGACTAATTCCTGGCTACTCCTGAGTATACCTGCTCGGGTGCCCTGCCCACCCACTGTTTAGCAGGCTTCCTCAGATGGTTTCTGTGCTTTCTCCTTGGCCATTCAACACCAAGTTTCAGCCTTTTCCAGTTGTCCAAGCCTTATGCCCTACTGCAAGCATCCTAGTCTAGAACCCGTGTCTAGCCATTGCCATGCCTTGAGGGGCTGGTCTAACGTTTCATCTGTCTTATCAGTTCCTGGACATTTTTGTGCCATGATTTTTCATCATTTCCACCCTCTTCCTCCAGCTCCCCCAGATCCACCTTACTTCTCTGCACACCCAACTTTTCATCCTCTCCCTGGGTTCTTTTAAACCCATCGAGTACAGATGGTGCTGCTCACATACACTTGGGAGCATGGCTTCCCACCAAATTGATGTCAACCCATGAGGGGCTCACTCATAAAGGAAACGTGTCTTCCTCTCCCAGCAGCTGTCAATCGCCAATAGCTCCTTAGCTGTCAATCGCCAATAGCTCCTTAGCTATCGATGGGAACTTAAAGGTCACCTCTTCTGACCGTGTTGACATTTGTCTAGCTTGAGCTTAATTTCATAGTTCTTGTGCCTTCTGTCTGAGTGCCGTGAAGTTATATGTTCAACTGACCTGCCAAACACAGAAAATAGTTTTCTTGGAAAAAATCCTCTGCCTCCAGCTCTTACAATCCTTCTGGACCCTCCTCTAATAGGATGCCTGAGCCTTTGAAAGAAAGCATGTGATATAGATGTTCTACTTGAGAATGAGCATGTTAAAGGCTCATATTCTCTGACCCTGTGTCCATTGTGGTTTTCTGTGTTAACTGCCATTTACTGCAAAAATAAGCTCCTCTGGTTTGGTTGTAGAGTTGCACTGATCTATGTGTATAACAAGTCATTAGGAGTTGGCTTCATGCTGTGCCTGTTCAGCAGAGTAATAACCATAGGGCCTTCTGATGTAGGAGGGTCATCTGTCTATGTGTTACTTTCATTGGTTAATA
>LOEQ01001883.1:64551-76152 GCA_001685075.1 Bramus lutescens
GTATAAGCTAGCCGTGCGGGAGCCGGGCTGGACGAAAAGCAGGCCCGCTCCCCCATCACTACAGCCTTCCCTAGGGCCTACGACCCGTCTAGCCACAGGTTCTTGACCCCAAAATTGGTACCAGATATGGGGTTCAACTTATAGAGAGGTCCTTCAGTCTAACCATGGTAATAAGTGTGGTAGCTCTTCCCACAACGTTCATGCCACTGTTGCACGAGTGGGCGTGTCTTGTGAAGCTGGTCTGGTTGTAGTTTGCAAAGCTTGCAGCTAGGTAAGGGTAGGTGTTCCTTTTCTCCTCTGGTAGCGTGCATAGCACCTTCCAGTGTTACGAAAGCTAGCCAGTAAGTTGACGCTCCTAGGTGAATGTCACACTTGATTTCTGTTGTTGTAGGTTACAGTACGCGGTGTCTTCAGCAATACAGTCTTATCATCAAGTCTGGAGGATAACAGAGAACATTAAAAATAGCCTATAATTTTTGGAAGAATCCAGAGGCTCTCAATAGCCAACAAGTCCAAAAGAGGTAAGCAATTCCTGCTCTTGGCTTAGTTATTTGTTAGCTTGCTTTATCTGGGAGGGGCATTGTTGCCTCATTCCAGGGAAACTCCATTAAGCTCTTTTCTACGTGTGTATGTATATTTTAGGACACTTTTACAGCAATACGCTTCCGTATGCCTTGTCTGAAATGTCTTCAGACTTACTTAGTCCTTGCCACAGATCCTACTCAACCCTGTCCTTCCAGGACCCACCTCATTCATCCCTGCTTGTTCTACTGTTCCCCTCTGACATTTTATACTAGCGTGTTCTCTATCCCTTCCCAGAGTCCCACATACACAGCCCCTTACTAACTTCTTAACCTCTGTGAGTACTGCAAATGGAATACACACATCTGAGGATTCTAAGTGAACACTCACAAATAAGTGAAAACATTTAATACTCATCATTCTGGGTCTGGATTACTTCACTCAGAATGATAGTTTATAATTACATTAATTGGCCTGTGGCTTTCATAATCTGTTTTTTCTTAATAACTGACTAGTGTTCCATTGTGCAAATGTAGCACATTTTCTCTACCCATCAGTTGATGGGCCTCTAAGCTAATTCCATTTTCTGCATATTGTGGATAGAGCAGCAACGGACATGGATATAGCTCTTTGGGCATATACCTAGGAGTGGTATAGCTTGAACGTGTGGTCGATCTGTTTTCAACTCCTTGAGGGCATCTTCCCATTGGTTTTCATAGTGGCTACAAGAGTTCTCCCTCCCAGCAGCAGTGGCTATGTGGTCCCCTTTCCTGCATCCTTGACAGCATCTGAGTAAGATGAAATCTCAAAGTAGTTTTAGGCTGCCTTTCCCTGGCTAAGAATGCTGGGCATTTTAAGAAGCATTTCTCAGCCACTTGTGTTCCATTCTGAGTACTCTGTCTACTGCCACACCCCATTTGCCGATGGGTTCTTCGTATTCCTGACGGGTAGGGTTTTCTTGGGTTTTATTTGTCTATTCCAGGTACTAATCCTCTGAGAGATGCATTGCTGGTAAATATTTTTTTCTCATTCTGAAGGATATCTCTTCATTCAAATGATGGTACCCTTTGCTGTGCAGAGCTTTTTAGTGTTCCTTTTACACAGAGGATGGTAGAGGAACAGGACAAGCCCAAGCATGCAACTTCCAAATGAAAGCTTCCTGGGAGTCTGATACATTCGCCAGGCTCTTTGGGATTCTAATTGAACCATTTATTTATAAGATATAGAACAGTAAGAATAAGAAAAACTAGTATGCAGGCTGCTATCTGCCAGCACCCTGCACAACATAATATTATTTCTCATTAAAAAACACTGAATTTTTATCTTTCTTTTAAAGAAATACTATCTTTAAGGTGAAGTATAAATCCTTTATGCATTTTTCCTCCGGCTGATACTAAAACTGAAAAAAGATTCTAAAGTGAAAAGTTTTCACGCTAGGTGCTTGCTGTCATTCCGGAGGCATCCCCCCCTCCACACACACACACAAAACACACAAAACCACAATGCCCGTGGGTCGGTGAAAGGTGCGGAGATAAACCACTCCAGAGACGGTTTCAGGGAACGGTGTCTCCTATGTTGCAGATGAGCAACCACGTATACAGTGGGAACCTATAGGCTGTGATAGGTTAGCGCATTACCTCAGGCTGGACAGTGTATGCTCATACTGCCGGGGTCTCCATGCGGAAGAAGCGGGAAGAAGTACACCAAAGGAGATTTATCAGCTGGCCAGCCACTGGCTACTCGGGCTCCCTCTGAATCTGTTTTGTGACTTCTGGGAAAACCCAGGATCATGGTGTGCCATGCTTCTTATTTAGAAGTAGTGTGGCCGGAAGGCAGAGCCCATTTGTCCCTTATCCATAGGACACCTTGAGGCAGGTGCGTTTGAGGCCAGCCTGGTCTACAGAGGTAGTTCTAGGACAGCCCGGGTTACAGAGAGAAACCCTGTCTCCATAAAACAAAACAAAACAAAAGGATCTTGGAAGCACAGTGTGTCAGGTAGGCCCCCAGGTCATACTTGCATTTTTCCCTCATGTCCTGAAGAGCTATCTTCTTTCATACCTTATTTTTAAGTCCCTTACACAGCATAACCCAGTCCATACCCCACACGTGTTTAGGTGTGGGTGCCATGAGGGAGTATGGTTTTCAATGGTGCCGTTCAACTCTGTCTTTGCAATCTAAACTCTAACTTTGGCACAGAGGAACACAGGCCATTTTCCTTTTGTTTTGTTTGTTTGCTTGCTTGTAGAACATTTTTCTTTCAATTAAATCTATATCCTAAACCATCTCAAAAAAATGAAGAGACCCGCAAAGCCTCAGTATTCACAAACATCACACATTCGGGGAGGACTCATTCAGACTGAGTTCTCCTCCGCAGAATGGAGGCCCAGTTTGACAGAGAACTATTGCCACACTTAAGCGGATTACATTCTTCAAAAAAAATATGGCTGAAACACTCATCTTTATGTGTTCTCTTCTGCTTGATCCTATCAAGTTGACGAAACCAAGAGCGACAAGAGACGTGGAAAACCTGAAAAAAAAATCCAACCTATTTTTAACAGATCCTGAGAGCCAGAAACTAATTTTTACCCAGAATTATGCATTCATGAAAAACCTGTGAATGAATCTATTGCTTGTGTAAAGAACCTAAGGATGGAGTAAGCTGCCACCTAGAGTCGAGAGTGGAATTCCGCTCAGCACAAAGTGTCAAAGCCAGCCCATCAGCCCGTCTGCCTCTGTCTCGCGTCCAACATCTGCACACAAGCCTTTCACCACAGAGTCCATTTGTTCTCTATCCATGGAAGCTATGGCTCTACAGGTTTGAAGTTCTACCAAACGGTAGCAGGTATTCAGGACTATGAGGATCAAAATGCTATTACTTATTGGTTGTTTGTAACATTAATCACTCGGGAGGTGTTTAAATGTTAACAAATGAAGACAGTACACCAAAAGCCAAGGTATTTCGAATGCTTCACACTATAAATCCCTGGAGCAAACACATTTCCAGCTCCACTCCTCCGGCCACAGTCTGTTGGTTTTGCTGTTCCCTGCACTCACACACCAGGGCTAGAGGCTTCTTGGCTGTGATAGGACCACTGCCCAAACCTGGACAAAGCAGTCGTTTTTAACTGAGTGCTAAGGTCTAGACACCTCACCCCTTTATCTAGGTTTCTCTAAAACCCAACCCCTGAAATTAACACAGTGACTAGAACCAACAACCCACACGGCTTAACAGCGAACAGCTTCGTTTCCACTCCGAATTTTTACCACGCCCCAGTGCGGAACTCCTTCTCCATTTTGCCTCCCACGCGTCTCATGGGTCCCCACTCTCCTTTCTCTAGGAATATGGCGGTTTGGTGTGCAGCTCAAGCCAAGAGTATCTGAGCTGAGATTTAGAAGTCAGCTACTTCCTCCTGCTTTGAGTAGGGAATCCTAAGGTAGGTGTGTCTGCTGCCTGAATGATCTTTGGCTAGAACCCTGCACCTGACAGATTTGTAAGGCAGCCAGTGAGAGGAAAATAAGGCGTTGACTCTTTTCTGCCTCCTGAGATGACCTGTTTCCTCCTCCTCGAACTATTACCTCATTCTCAGGCTCTGCACCCACAGCTCATGAGGCCAGTCCTCTCTCATAAAAATGCCGCCACCATTCCTTTCCCCATGGTCCATTATGATCTTCATAGATCAGTGGCCAATTGCCTGATGGCAGAATTAGGATTAACCTGTCCCCGCCCCCTTTATTTTAGTTAGAATACAGAATAATGGGCTCAATTATGGAAATTTCATACTTGTAAATTATTGTAGTTTGTACTTATTCATCCCCCTTACCCTGCCTTGTCTCTCCTCCCCGCTTCTGATCCCCCTTCTTCAACTCCAAAGGCACCCCCCACTTTGTTCTCACGACATTTGTTTACATCTGCATTCTCTATTTAAGAAGACCCTTGATAAACCTTTCTTTTATTGCTGGCCCCTATTTCTCCTACGCGTTCCCCAAGCGCTCGCTCTTTCTTGGTTTGTATCCTCTGTGACACTTCTGTATCCCAATTGCTCCAAAAGAAGCCACACAGGCTTCTCGCCCCTGGGCGTTTCCATGTGGGTTGACTGCTCTGTAAGGCTGACCAGGGTGACTGTTTTACTCTCTGATCTTCAGGCAAGCTTTATTTATTAAAATACAAATGAAATATCACTAAAAATGTTTTATTACCATTGCTTAATAAAGAAGCTGCTTTGGCGTATGGCAGGACAGAATATAACTAGGTAGGAAATCCAAACAGAGATGCAGTAAGAAAGAAGGCAGAGCTGGGGAGATGCCAGCAGCCACCAGAGCAGCAAGATGCCATGGGGCACAGGACAATATACTGACTATTAAAAAGGGGTTGATTTATATGTAGAGCCAGGCAGCAAGAAGTCTGAACCAAACAATTATAATTAATATTAAGCCTCTGAATGATTATTTCATAGGTGGCTTTGGGGACCGGTGGGCAGGAGAGAAACCAGTGCAGGGGACAGATGGGACAGAGAAAAGACTTCCAGCTACATAGCTCAGTGCAGGACACATGGCAATGTTCTGTAAATATCTACCATTCTCATTACCGCACTATAGGTGTGTCTGTGAGTGGACTATTAAAAATATGACTCAGAGGGTTGGAGAGCTGGGTCAGCCGGCAAGAGTGTGTACTGCTCTTATAGAGAAGCTGAGTTTGGTTTCCAGCACTCCTGTCCAGGGGCTTGCAACAGCCTGTGTAAGCCCAGCTCCAGGGGATCCAATGCCTTCTTCTGGACTCATGGGCACCTGGCTCATAGACATGCACACACACATACACACACATACATGCACGCATACACACACACATACACACACATGCACACACACATACATGCACGCATACACACACACATACATACATACACACATACATGCACACATATACACATACATACATACATACATACACACACGCACACACATACATGCACACATACACACACATACATGCAAGCATACACACACATACATACATACACACATATGCACACACACACACACTTTATACATAATTAAAATTAACACTAAAATATTTTTAAATGACTGTATTGCATGTAATAATAAACAAGGACACACCCACTAACTCTGTCTTCCTCACTGATTTTTCCAGATGCCACTCCCACCGTTACCACAGGCATTTCAGCTGGAAAGAGTTCAACAGGTTATCTTTGTGTTTGTTCTTCCCGGTGCTGCTAACTTTCCAAGTTTTCCTGTCTTCTGTGAAGTTCTTCTTGCGGGGCCACCATACCTTTTCCATCCACTTTAGGCTGAGCTCGTTAAAGACACTTCAGTAAAACTTCCTTTCATGCAGGAGGAAGCGAACACTCACCCTCTTCAAGCCTGAAGATTTAAAAACCATGTGGTCTTTCATCAGCGTGGCTCACAAAAAAGCTGTGGCGCTGCTTCCTGCTTGAAAGGGACTTGAAGGTTTCAGAGCGACGCTAAGTATCAATTAGATGACATCTCTGTGAAAGCCGGTCAGTACTTTCATCTTTAAGAGTGGGTAAACAGGACGCAGAGAAATAAAATGATAATTTGCCTTACCTCATGAACTAGCGCCTACTTGAACTGACTTCCTGCCTGACAGCCCCAGCTACAATAAACAAAATATCAAAATACTAATCTGTATGTTGTTATATATTGGTGAGTCATCTGGGCATCCTGTACTTCTTGCATCTGAACTGCATGTCTCATGCTCTGACCACCTCGGTGACCTTCCTTCCCAGCCCCTTACTCGTACGTTATGTTTGGACTCATAAACAGCTGCTTCTCAGAAGCCTCGCCTCAAGTTGCTGTCTCATTTAGGTGCCCCCATTTATTGGTCCCATTGCCTGCTGGATCTCACAACATATTGCGGCACTAAATGAGCCCTATTGTAATATTGGGACAGCCAACATTTTTGTCTCTCTGCGCTCCCTAGCACAGTGCCTACAACATGCTGTTGATTCCACAATGCTTTTCAACTAAGAATGTAAAAATGATCTATACACCGGTCAGGAGAGAATATACTATAATATTAAACTGCCTTGACTTATTTTTTAATGTAATGGTATCTGCACTGTCAATAGGAGACACCTCTAGCAGCGCCTGTGAAGGCTTTCCCGCAGAAGCTGAAATGAGAGAAGAAAACCAGCCTGAATGTAGGCGAAACCATCTGGAAGACCGATGTCCCAGACCAAACGAAAGGAGGGAGCAAGCTGAGTGCCATCCCTCGGCCCTCTTCGCCCGACACAGAGGCAGTGCAACCAGCCGCCTCGGGCTCCTGCTGCACCCCCACAACCCAACAAAACTGATCTTCCTTAAATGGCTTTTGTCAGAATTTTGTCACAGTAGTGAGAAAAGTAACAAAAGTGGACGCTTACTATAAATGCCCACACAGGTCAGACAGGTGTGACTCAGAGGTTTGAGCCGACAAGACCTCACAGTAATTATAGAGATGACAAGGGCTCTTATAGGCTGACAAGTGCTCATAGCACATCAGCATACACACAGCATATACGGAGAAAAACCGCTTGATGATCATCAGATTTGGGGTATTCACAACAGCTCCTCAGTCAATAATTAACACTATGGGGAATTAAGGGGTTGTATACACTGTTATGGCAAAAAGACTCCAGGAAAGGCTACACTGGGTCTCCTAGTACTAAAATCATGGCAGAGGCTCTAGTTTTGTAGCGCTATCAGATAGGAAAGCAAGAGAGAAGCCCAATTGAGTGAATCGAGCGGGACTGTGAGGACAGAAGGAGGTGGCACCCACAGGAATGGCTTTGCCCGGTCATAGGGGACAACTCTAGCTAGTCCTGCAGTTGACTTCAGGGTTCAATCCCCAGAAACCTTCTGCTGGATTTTCATCTTCTGGTGAGAATAGCCAACATTTCAGCAGTAAGGACCACAAAGAAAAATGTCTTCTATTAATGATTATAAATCTTAAGTCTGACTAGAAGGGTTTAACTTACACTCACTTTTAAATAAACTTTATTTAAGTTGTCCTTGAGATTTTGTGCAATTTAATTTTTTAAATGTGGATACCAGATGTATTTAGGAATCCCTCTTTTGTATGGATGAAGTATGACTCTAATTTTGCCCTTTTTAAAATTTAGATATATTTTCTTTAAAATCCATCATTTATTCAACTTATTTATATTGGTATGGTTTTCATGTCCTACATTCCATATGTGCTTGGACCTATTTCTAGATTTGACATTCATTTCCACTGGCCTCTCTATTCAAACATCCACACTGTGCATTTTTTAATTATAGAAGCTTTATGGTTTAACTATATCATGTAAGACTAGCCTCAACTCATTACATTTTCTTTATTTAGAATACTTACATTTTTCCAGATGAATTTTATGTTCATCAAACAATAATAATTTCCGATTATAGTTATTGAAATCATATTAAACATACTAACTTTAAAGAATTTTTTTGTTTTGAATTTTTCTTTCCAAAATCAAGGAATGATTTTCGGATATTTTAGATCTACTTTCTGAATAGAAGAATATTTTAAATCATTTCCTTAAGTAAATTTAGCACATTTTCCCCTTAAACAGTCTAAATATTTCATTTCTTAAATTGTCTAACTTAAGTGGTTACTGTTTCTATCTATGCAAACTCTCAGATTTTAGATTAATCTAATGTCTACTTCCTTATTTTTGAATTTTGTACTAGCCTTAGCATTATCTTGAGTTCTAGATTACCAACATGGCGTTTGTAATGAGATAGTTTCATTCTTTTCCAGTTCTTCTCCTTCGTATTTTCTCTTTTTGGATAGAATTAGCTACGAACTCGAACCCTGGTTGCATGACCCCATTGCTTTGTTTTTGGCATTGACAAGGCTGTCTCTGGGGATTCTTTACATCTCTATATATATTCATCATGTTATGGAATGGCTATCCGTTTGTAGAACTTTTAAAGTCTATGCTTATGTATAGATCATCGGGGTGGGCAGGCATGTGTTTTATAAAAACCTTCAGGAGTGATTCGAAGGTAAATTCTCACTTGTGAACAGTTCCTTGTTGTCTGAGAGTAAATTAAGCAACTGCACAACTATTTATTGAGTTGCATTTTGTGTAGGACTCTGCATATAAAGACAGGCCTCTCAACTCAAGAAGCTTAGTTTAGCAGAGGGCAAAACCCTTCATGCCATCAAAGCAGTGTTCAGTGCAACTGCTACAGTGTGGCTCGTGTGGGATCAGGCGCTCTTTGCTTGAAGTTGAATGTCTCTGCCTCATTCACAGTTTACTCTTGCTAGAGAATTGCATCCAACAAGCCTATATCCTGCTCTTTTTAACTAATTCAAATGTGGCTTCCGTTAACAGTCAATGTTAAGCTTACATTTTCAAGATATCCAAGTGAAGTTTTAAATTTATTGGGATAGGGAGGTAGCTTCCTTAGAAAAATGCTTACTTATGGTGGTTTGAATGAAAATGTCCCCCATTGGCTTATAAGGAGTGGGACTACTAGGGGGTGTGTCCTTGTAGGAAGAAGTGTGTCACTGGTGGCGGGCTTTGAGGTTACAGACGTTCAAGCCAGGCCCAGAGTCTCACTCTCTTCCTGATGTCTGCCCATCTAGATGTAGAACTCTCGGCTAGCTCTCCAGCCACTTTGTCTGCCTATGTACCACCGTGCTTCCCGCCATGACGATGGCAATGGACTAAACTTTTCAACTGTAAGTCAGCCTCATTTAAACGCTTTCCTTTATAAGAGTTGCCATGGCCATGGTGTTTCTTCACAGCAGCAGAAACTCTGAATAAGACACCACCTAAGTGGGAGAAGCTGAGTTAAAATCCTAGCACCCACATAAATAAAAACCAGGCATGATCATATATGCTTGTAATCCCCACACTAGGGAGCTGAGGCCCACATCTGCATGAGAGACATTGTCTCAAAGAGCAAGGTGGACAACTCCCATGGAAGGACACTGAGGTTGACCACCAGCCTCTCACCCGCATGCACAAACGTGCATGCACACCTCACAAAAACATGCAGCCATATGTATATGAAAATGTACACTTACATACATGTTAAAAATAAATCTGAAACCCCTGCCCAGTCCCTCCTCATCTGGCATCTATGTTTATGGCTGTAGGGATTAAGGCAAGCAATATGACTCATTTGGTGATTTCCATAATGATTTTATGACCAAAGGACAATCAGCTAGATACAAAACAAATCCTGGTAAAATATTCGAAAGCAAGGGTTTGGAATTTTTATTAGATTATCCATCTTAAATGTTTCTGACCTTGGTGCGCAAACTTTTCTTTCTAGTTTTGTATTTCTCATCGTCATGCATTTTTGAAGGTGATTGAAAGAAACTTGGATTTGAAGGTTAGTGGGAAAGAGACGGCTGGGTTTGAAAAGAAGAGGGTTTTCAACCTGGAGTGTAATAGAACTTTCCTCACTGGACAGACACTTCAGGATCAACATTTGGTCTCCTTCGTACTTCACATTGAATGGGTCTAGCCTTCCCGGCTCCTTTGGCTACTTGCTCTGAGGTCTCTTCAGTGTTCACCCAAGAACAACAAAGGTGGAAGGCTCAAAATAAGGAACAGAAGGCCGATGCATGAAGGTCGATACGTAGGAAGGACTCCCTATGGAGGATGCCCCTCAGGAGACACTGTCGGGAAGATTTCGAGATAGTTCTTTCTAGCTTAGTGAGACGTTTATTTACAAACCAAAGAGAGGAGGAAACCATGGTTGTTAACATGGCTGAGTTGATGTTTCACCAAGCACAAGCTTCTACATGAACATGAGGCAGGAATCACCAGGCAGAGGACAAGAGCGCAGGCCTTGAGCAGAACTCCTGCCAGCAATGGAAGAGCTCACTTTCTTTCCTTATTAGGGAGTTAACTTCCCGATGGTGGGAGTGCTACTGTTTGTGATTCCTTGTTCCTATGTTTGTTATTGGTTTTTGTTTTGTTTGGCTTGAGACAGGGTCTTAGTATTCCTGATTGGCCTGGAATAGGCTCTGAAGACCAAGTTGGCCTTGAGCTCACAGAGACCCTCTCAACTTTTCCCACCCACGCAGGGGTTAAAGGTGTGTCCAAAAGGCCTGGTCATACTTCCTTTTTATTGCTATTTCCCTATATTTCCTGGGCAACTGTCCTAAGTCTGACAAACTGTGTGTGTCGTTAACACATAGCTTCCTCTCCAGCAGTACAAAGGTGAGCACATTAACTTTTCACCGCGATATCTATGCATGAGTGTGTGGGGTTTCTCAGGCTCCTCAGTATCCATAAAGCCTGTGGTAAGGAGTTGCCACTTAGATCTGCTGATGGTTTGCTGTCTTAAACTCCATCTGCATGTCACATAGAGAATGACTTACCTGGTGCCAAGATTGTTATCTTTTTGGTTTGTTTTTACATTGCAAACACAGTTTCCTCTCCGCTCACTCCTCCTAGCTGTCTCCTCCTCCCAGATCTACTGCCGCTTCATTTTCTCCTCAGAAAGGAGCAGGTCTCCAAGAGACAACTGCCAGACAGGATGAGGCAAGATACTTACTGACAAGGAGAAAACTTCCTATTGAGGCTAAGCAAGGCAACCCGACAGGAGGGAAAGAACCTCAAGAGCAGGTAAAAGAGTCAGAGACACACCCTCACCCTCTCTTAGGAGGTTCATCAAACAGCAAGGTAACAGCCATAACATAAGAGGACCTGGCGCAGACTCATGCAGGCCCTGTGTTTGCTGCCGCAGTCTGTGAGTCTATGAGCCCTGCTTAGCTGATTCAGGGGCCACATCCTCCTGGTACCCTTCACCCCCTCTGACTTCTTCCATTCCATTGTTTAGTTTATGACAACACTGAGGTCACAGGAAGGTTTCTTATAGAAGGAATTAACAAGTCAGTGTATAGGTAACAAAACCAGTGGCTTCCATAGTGCTATTCCTAACATGGTTCTTTGGGCTTGACTTTCCCTAGTTTTCAGATCTGTCATGAGGAACTACAATGAAGATTGGAGTTTTGTAAGGAACACTGAGGGGCCAATTCCTTCATCTCACTGTGTCCATACCTACTGAATTCTCTCTCTCTCTCTCTCTCTC
>LOEQ01001883.1:105526-118581 GCA_001685075.1 Bramus lutescens
TTCTTTCTTTCTTTCTTTCTTTCTTTCTTTCTTTCTTTTTCTTTTTCTTTTTTGTATGACCTAAGTGTTCCACACAAAATATGGCAGTGGCCTGGTCCTGTTAGGTAGAAGGAGAGGGAGGTTGGAGAAAACATAAAGAATAAACTACATGAAAGGTATAGAACTATACAACAGGCTTCAGAAATTAGTGCATATTAACTAAATACAGGTATTATTAAAATGAGTAGGCTTTCAGAATATTCCATAGTTTGTTAAATTTCACTTTACAGTCAAGAACCCTTGAATGAATGTCTAGTAACTAAAAAGTTAAATAATTAACACTCATGGAAAACTTATGTTTGTGAACTTAGATTGTGTTTGTTAAGGTCCTCTAATGTTTTGTGATGGTTTGAATGAGAATGACTTGAAACAGTTTGGGAAGGACTAGGAAGTGTGGCCTTGTTGGAGGAGGTGTGTCACTGGGTGTGAGTTCTAGGGTTGTGCTTCCTGCCCCGTTTTGTGGTTCCAGATACAAGCTCTTAGTTGTTGTTGATGCCTTCCTTACCTTTGCTCTGCCATCGTGGGCTCCAGCCCCCTGACACTATAGACACTTTGTGCTGTCCGAGCTGCCGTGGCCATGGGTTTGGTCACAGCAGTAGAAGAGTAGCCAAGATGCTCACAGCCCTTCTTAAGAGTTGGGTGCTTTTGGTTAGCAGTGGTGACTGGCCCCGGACTACTTGAGTTTGAATACAACTTTTGTCCTTGCATCTTTTGACCTTGGTGAAGTGCCTAGCCTTTCTGAACTGCAGTTTTCTCCACTACTTGTAGTGCTTGCCCCATAGGTTTTGATGGTACTAAGTGAAGTGGTCCATGCTGAGTCCTGTTTAGAACTGACACTGAGGAAGTCCTATGCTGCATGATTGTTTCTTTGGCTATAAATAGCACGAGGTTTCTTTTTCAGACTTAGAATTTATTGAGTTGTCTTCTGTTGTCTTTGTTTCATTGAAGAGGCTTTAAAATGCTAAACAGAACCGTTCTCTTTGAGCCAGATAATTTAATGTTTTCTTTTGTCAGTTTTTAGTAACGTTTTAATGTAGGTATTATGTTTCTAGTGTAAATCTTAAGAATTAGATTCACACGTGCTTTCAAGAGGAAAACAGGAAGAATGACACCTGTATAATGTAAATTGGTCATAATCAGGAAATTTGGTTACCAGTTATGGGTCTTTGGCCCACAAAACCTTTAATATAGATGAAAGAAAAGAGGAAATTGTAGACTACTCATATATACGTCACCAGTGGCATTGTCATGCAGTGTTCTGATATGCAAAGCCTGGGACTCTTGTCAGCTTGATGAAGTTTCATGTAAAATCATTCCCAGTAATTGAAATAAAAGTCTTAGAAAGTCAAGTCTATGTGTATTTTATAACTCATTAAATCTTATTAACATTTGTTATAGGGAACCAGAAAGTGAGGAGCAGTAAAATTAACCCCTCCAGTATGCACAGTATAAAAGGCCATGTTATTGCAAATAAAATTTTTGCTTACATAAATGAAAACTGAATATGTAGGCAGATAGATAATGTTGGTCTCTTTATACAACAGTCTTGCAGGCAGGCTCCTGTAACAGTGAAGTGTTTTGTTCTCAGGGAGCCACTGTTTCTGTTACAGTAACTTTCTCCACAGCCACAAGGCCCTTTGTGGTGAAGCCCTGTCTTACTCCTTCCTTTCTATACTCAGCTTTCCTTTCTTGTCTCTGTTACTGTGTTTTGTTGGCCCCTCCCCCAACTCTCCTGCTCTGTCTGATTTTCTTCCATGATTTAAGGCCTACACTTTTCCCTCTTAGGAATTTTCTCCCTAACCTTCACTTCACCCCTTTTATCCCCTCCAGTAAATTAGGCTCCACAGAATATTTAACATCTATAATTTTTATGTTTTGTGTTATACTTATTTGAGTATAAAATATTTTTCATGTTTATTTGCAAGATGAAAAAACAATTTATACATTTTTCTTAAAGTTGCAGTTCAGTGTGATTTCTTTGCATGACTCTTCCCTGAATTTATCTTGATTACAAAGGCTCATCTTTGAGTTATATGAAGCTCCTTGTACTTTCAGAGTTATTGACTTGATATCTTTCGCCTCGCCACTGTACAGACCTTAGCCTTCGAAAGGAAGCTTATGTTGAACTTCGACAGCGCCAGAACATACCCTGAAAGTTCCCTTAATACCTGCAGATTCCCAGTAACGGTCGTAAAGAGTGGCCAGGCTTTTAAGGTGCTGGCTTATTTACTCCTGTTTTTTCCCTATAATTAATTGAAATTTTCAGTCTTGCTAAATTACTTTGATTATGCAGATTTACTGCACAGAAATACCTGTCTGCTATTAAACAAACGAACTGCTTCTCAGTCTGCAAAATAGTCTACATTATGCCTTGATTTTAAAATCAAGCTTAGTTCATTCTCTTCATTCTATGGCTTTACCATTTCTGTGACCTTTTGTTTTGTTTTTATCTTTCTCTGTATCTTTAGAGTATAGTTGTTAATATAACTTACTCATTAAAGGGTTCTTAGAGTTAGCTGTATTAAAAGCTAGCAAAGGTCCTGAGCTAATAGTGAGAACTTAGTGAGTAGTAGCTCAGATTGCTGTGTTAAAGGCTACCTGTTATGTAAGAAAGAAATTAGGGTTACCAGTATTAGGTTTGCAAAGTGCGAATCTTACTTTGTCCTCATACCATTAAAGAAATTATTTCCCTTTTAATAGTTGTTACAGAAAAAAAAAAACCAAAAAACAAACAAACCCCAGAAACTAAGAATTGGAAATACCAGAAATATTCAGTATTGTTTGATTTTTTTTAAATTATTTTTAATCATGTGTAAATATGTGCTGTCTAGTTTTATGCCAACATGACACAGCCTAGAATCATCAGAGAGGAGGGAGCCTCAGATGAGAAAATCCTCCATAAGATCATGCTTTAGGCATGCCTGTAGGGCATTTTCTTATTTGTTGGCAGTGCCATCCCAGGGCTGGTGGTTCTGGGTTCTATAATAAAGCTGGCTTAGCAAGCAATGGAGGGCAAGCCAGTAAGCTGTGCNGCTCCTTCATGGCTTCTGCATCAGCTCCTGCCTCGAGGTTCTTGTTCTGCTTGAGTCTTCCTTCAGGACAGTGACGAACAGTGATATACAAGCATAAACCAAATACACCCTTTTCTTCCCAAGTTGTTTTTGGTCATGGTGTTTAATCACAGTAACAGTAACCCCAACTAAGGCCATGCATATATGTGTGGGTATGTGCTTATGAGTATAGGGGCCTGTGGAGGCCAGAGGTGTCTGATTTCCCTGGAGCTGGAGTTACAGCTGTCCAAAGCAGTGCTGGGAACTGAACTAGAGTCCTCTGCAATAGCAATTCTTGCTCTTAACCACTGAGGCATCTCTGCAGCCCATTGTTCTGTAGCATTATAGTCTATATGGATGAAGGAAAAACATAGGCCCTTTATGAATATGTCTGGTTTTGCTTTGTGCCCCAAACTGCTGCTGTTATACAAGTTTTGTGTCCTTAGAGAGGAACCCTGGTGTCTTAGGGGTTTTAAAAAGGAAAACATTTAATTGGAGCTGTTTGGCAGGTTCAGAGGTTTAGTCCATTATCATCATGGTCGGGAGCATGATGGCATGCAGGCAGACACCGTGCAGTAGAAGGAGCTGAGAGTTCTACATCTGGATCCACAGGAAGAGAGTGAGACTCTAGGCCTGGCTTGAGCTTCCAAAACCTCAAGCCCACCCCCAGTGACTTACTTCCTCCAGTAAAGCTACACCTACGCCAGCAAGGCCACATCTCCTAATAGTGCCATGCCCTGGCGACCAAGCATTCAAATCTATGTATGAATCTATAGGGGCATTCTTATTCAAAGTACCACAACTGGTGAATGAAGCTTTGTTGTTGTGTAAACTGAGTTTAGTCGTGCTAAAGTGTGTGACTTAGTTCCCTAGGAATGGGGCTATTAGAGTCAGATGAGGGCAGAGGGTGACTCTGACTTCCAGGGTCTTTAGCTGCTGCAGTGTGGCCCCAGGTGAGCAGACTAGGCGACATGCTAACTAGGCATGCCAAACATAGTGCTGGGTCATGTCCATTATGTATCTACTGTAGTTTCTGAACTACTCAGAGAAAATCTGAAGAGAACAATGTTAGAGTATAGGAACTGATTGAGAAACATGGCTTTCCAAGATTTTAACTTTGTTTTTGGTGTTTCCCTTTTTGCTATGAAAAATAAAGTTGAAGAGTGCTTTTCTCTATGAAATAATTTCTTAGTTACGTCAAGGACATAATGACTCAAAACCCTGCCTGTTGCTCAGAAGTCGTCTCTGAGGAGATGACTGGTGACTGGGTGCAGTTCAAGCTGCTGCTGCTAAGTGTTTGGCCGAAGCACGTTCCAGTGTGCTGGGTCAATTTGTAGGGTGTATTTAAAATACTAGAAACATGATATTTAACATTTTAATTTTAAGAAGATTTATTTTGTATCTGTGTTTTGCTTGCATGTATGTATGTGTGTGTGTGTGTGACATGTGTGCACACCTAGTACCCACAGAATCCAGAGGAGGGTTGTTTGACCCCCTGGAACAAATTATAGAGAATTATGATTTGCCACGTAGGTTCAGGGAACGGAACCCAGCTTTCTCTGTAGGAGTACATGAGCTCTTAACCTTTGAGCTACCTCTCCAAACCCTATCCACATTTTAAAAATCTCACATAATATTCACAAAAATCCAGCTGTTTTTCCTTCTCTTTTTGACTTTAGGTGAGGAAGCATCATAACTTCCAGATTACATCATTTTAATTTCGCAACTTCTATTTAAAGTTCGAGAGTTACATAGAGGTTTCGTTTCTTTATATAGGCAGTCACAAATAATTATGTTTTATGATATGTTTATATTCTAAAAATGGCTTATACATATGCAAATTTATAACATTTTCACTTAATGTATTTAATATATCTCAGGTTTAGAGACTACCTTTACTGCAACATTCATGTGAAATTGTTCTGATCTGACCTTAAAGGAAATCTACTCTGTATAATTAGAGTTCATTGAAGATATGAAAAAAATGTCAAAGTACTGGATAGTAAACTCATACTTATTATCTAGTAGAAAAAATAGAATATTTTAATAAATGTCCAAAAGACACTTGATAGACACTCCTTTTGTTCCAGTTTAAGTATGTTTAATAGAAAAAAGGCATAGATGAATTATTTAAAACAACTTATGTCTAAACAGATGTTGGCATGATATTTTAGAGTCATTTTAAAAGACAATTTCAATTTAAAAGTTTTCATCTTTATCCTAGAAGTGAAGAAATTATATTCCTGCTCTAAAGTTTTGGGTTTCTTTGCATGCTAAAGGTTGATAGTTAATTGAAGACACAGAACATGAGTTAAGAAGATGAACTTTTTGTGGGAAAAGTGGCCTACCCCACTGAAAAACAATAGATTGCTGATTACAGTGTCTTGCTTTTTCAAAATTCCATGCTACTCAATGAATAAAGGAGGAAGAAATTTCATGTTTCTTGAATAAAGAGATATTGAAAGTATTTTTCTGGGGTATGCATGAGTGTGTGTGTGTGTGTGTATGCCAGCGGGTGAGTAACAGAGAGAGCACACGTGAGTGATGAATGCATGTTTGTGTGTGTGTGTGTGTGTTTGTGAGTGTGCACACCCACGCCAGAGTTCTACATTGGATATCTTCCTAAATTATTCTCCACCTTAATTTTCATTTTTGTGGTGCTGTGGTTTCAGCGTGGGGCTGATGCATGTAAGATGGGCCCTCCTCCACTGAACTGCATTTCTGCCCCTTCTGCTTAGTTTTTGAGACCGTATCTCTCACTGCGCCCAGAGCACATCATGTGGCTGGGCTGGCTGGACTGATGGTCAGCAAGTCCCAAACATCTGCCTCCCTGATTTCTGGTACTGGGATCAGATACATCCTGCCATGCCCAGCCTTTTCTGTGGGTACTGGGGATCTGAGTTCAGGTTCTCATGCTTGTACGGGAAGCAGTTTGCCTGAGCCATCTCCATAGCCCCTAGTTCTCTATTTACACATCACCTTTTTTTTATTACTTTCTTGTGTATATGCGTATGAGAGAATTTTCATTAAATTTAGAAAAATGACTCAATATAATGCTGTGAATTGTCTTCTTTGATAATCTTCATTTACTTTCTTAGGTAGTTTTTATTTATTATTATACTCCTGCTCAGTAAAAAGTAGTTCATTATGAAATTGATTTAACACAGAATTCAAGGACGAGTACCCAGATGTTAGTAAGTTCTCAGGAAGGGAAGTAAGGTGATGAGGGTTTATCTTTGGGAGTTGGAGGAAGTGTCTTGATTTCAGCAGATCTGTCCTTGCTTGTGCTTGTACTTACACAGCACACAGCTTTAGGAGTCTTTTGTATGTGCCACATCAAGTATACAGCAGTGAAGAGAGCAGACTCAGTTTTAGGTCTTCATAAAACTCATTACATGTGGTAACCATGGGAAAGTTAAAGTAGTTCCAGCTGCAGTGATAAATGACGAGACTGGCAAGAGAGTCTTTGAAGTGGTGGGCCTTGGAAGCCAGCCTTGAAAGCAAATGAAATGCAAAGTGGGCCAAAGAGGAAAAAGTGGAATAATCAGTTATGGGAAACTCTTAATGACAATGGATGGTAGATGCAGTCAGCACAAATGACTTTTAACGCTAGAGGACTTAGAGAATAAAATAGGAAGTTTTTGCATTTTCCTCTTCAGAAGACAGTGAAAGGGGTGGCTAGGCTACTCTTAAATGCTTAGAGTTGCAGAGACTGTTGGCTAATGTAGAAGTACTTATTAAAGACAGAATGAGGTGGGTTTTCCTTGTGTATTTTGAGATGACTCAGATTATCTAGTATATGGGGTAAAAGTGTGTTGGATTCCATGTATCCATGTGCAGTGAAAGGTGAGCTGTGCTTTGGGAATCAGTAGTTTGTATGTGACTGCAGATTGCAGTCACCTGGAGAATTTTCTAAGCTGTCCTTAACTGTGCTCCACATTGGAAATTGTGAAACCATGGTTCCCATCCTCCGTTCTTCTGGTGTAATTTGTAGGCAGCCTAGCCTGGTAGTAGAATGTTAAAATTCCTCTTTACTTCCCTTTTCCTGAAGTATTTCCTAACAAACAAGAATTATCTGGGAGCAGAGGTATTGTGTGTGTGTGTGTGTGTGTGTGTGTGTGTGTTTGTAGGAAACTTCTCATGACTTGTGAGTTAAAGTTGAGACGATAATGATAAATACAAAATATGATAATAATAATGAATGAAAGAATAAGAAGTCTTGGAGAAGATTCCAGAGGAAGCAGTTTTTCCTTATGGGAGTGAGTTTGTACTGTCAAGCAGAGTGAGCCTAAAGGGACATGCTAGGAAGAAGGGGAAGTGGGAAATTGGATGAAGAGCAAGGATGTGGTTAGTGTAGAGGGCAGGATTGACAACAGTAAACTTACGCATCATGGTAACAGGTCTCCCAGGTTCAGAAATAGTCTAAAAACTGTGTGTACCCGTCCTGTGGTGGATTATAACTGGATATTGGATGAATAGTCCTCAGGTGCCAGTGTAAACCTTTGATGCATTGAAGAGCTTAGAAAGTTCCAACCTTGAGTCCTCTGGAAAGAGTGGATCGATTCTGTGGGATCCAAAGAGAGACCCACGGTCTGGGCTGTTGCCACACAGCTTCCCTAATGGGTGTCATGGTTAGTGGCTGCTTCTTCTGACAAAGACCCCAGGTTACAGCCTTTCCAAGCTTGAGTTTGGCCTTGCGCACTGGTCCTCACCCATTATGCCGCCCCGGGGTCTGCTCTGTCTGTGCCTGGCAATGAATGGCGAAGCCTAGAGTGTGGTTTGCTTTTATATTTGCTGCTTTCCTGGAATAATTTAAGATTTTACTTTTTTCTAATTGTATAATAGTATAGATTTAATAAAGAGTGAGAAAAAAATCATATCAGCAAACTTCTCTTATTTCTACATTAGGATTTTATGCATGGCGATTTGAAATAAGTTTTATAAAGAACCTTAGAGTAAAGGAAAAGCTATATGGGACTGGAAATTTGTGATTGATACTGATTCATACTGGTAAAAGAAAAGCAACTTACTTATTTGGCAGCATCCCCTGTGTGGTTGAGGGGAGCAGACTAGTCCAATACTTGTAAAAATATCAGGTAAATATGATGACTGAGAACTTGCTTTTCAATCAGGACTTTAGTCACAATATTTTCATACAGTTTCAGTGTTTTTAGTCAGAATAAGATAAACTGTAAAACAGTAAATTTGGTAATAGCTTATAGGAGAAATAAGAAAATAGTACTCTGTGAAAAACACAACTTGCACATAATTACAGTATCTCTGTGTTAACTAGTAATTAAAACCCATTTCCTAAGCAAAATGCTTGTCATGATTAAACATTTTATACTTAAGAACATTTAGTCCATTTATTGTGTTTGTGCACATGCGCATGCTGTAATGTGTTGGAGGGAAGAGGAACTTGATCCTCGGTCTTTCTTCTTCCACAGCGTGGGTACGGGAGCTCCAATCGGTGAATTTGGTGGCAAGTGCTTGTAACATGCCAGAACATTTTACTGGCCCTATTTTGTTTAACCAGATGATCTTGTATATAGTTAATTAACTTCAATTATGTATTTAAGTCATTAAACTCAGAATAGCTTGTTGAGGCTGTGACGCTAAGTAGACGAGGCTGTGATGTTTTTATATGTAAGTTTTGTAGTCATAGTTTTAGATATGCTCATTTGCAAGATGGAAACCAAGGAGTAATACTTGGTTTTCCTTTACTTCTCGATTCTGTTCTTTTATCTGATGCTCAGGTGGATGTGGATTCTTCTCTTCTGTAAACCCCGTGGTTGTTAGAGAGCTCTGTGGGGCGCACTGTGCAGGCTTAGTTGTAGAGCTCGGCCTCAGGAATCTGCTGTGGCTGTGAAGGGTGACATCGTTAGGTTAAACTGCATGGTGTGACTTGCTGGTGACAGGTCTTCCATCTGCAGGGTGTGCAGACTTGCCCATGGGAAGGCAGAGTGGTCAGGCTCCTTAGTTCTTCAGCCTAGCTGAGCCTAGGTGCAGGTTTATCAGTGCTAATCGTATGAGTAGTAAGTATAATACCATTTGTGGCTGTCAGAGCCTGTGAAAGGTTGGTACTGGGTAAAGACCTGTGAGTATTTTAATCCAACCATCTTCGATTCTCTGTTTTAAAATTACTTTTCATTTATTTTTAGTCATGGTTGTATTCTCTAATTTTTTTCTTTGTCCGTAGCTTTACTGATAGGAGACTAATTTTAGTATATTATTTGCATTATTTCTTGCTAAATGGATGGATTATTCATGGTTAGATATTTACTTTATGCTGTATAATCCAACTAATAAAAATGTATAGAAATATAGAAATAAAGGGGAAATAGATTTATACTGCGTCATTTCTAAGTTGTGTATGAGAATTGGGGTTGTAATAATTTGTTTCTGAAAAAATAACTAAGAGGTATTGCAAATTATACCACTTAAGACCTTCTCACTGTTCACTGAAAACTGTATATTTATAGAACATAGGAAAGACTTGGAATAGTTTAGATAAGTACACACATGTTTCTGTAGTACTAGTAAAGATATAGAGGTTTTTTCCCTTTTTGTTCTTAAAAAGTAGAGATCTATAGACAAGTTTGTTGGATACATTTAGCTTTAAAGTTTTTAAAAATTGTTTGAGATCATAATATAATTACATTCTTCCCCTTTTCCTTTCTTTTTCCCAAACCTTCTTACCCATCCTTGCTCATTTTCAAAGTCATGGCCCCTGGTTTTCATTCATTGTTGTTGTATATTCCTTATCTGCCACTGACTGAGGTGTTGAGGGAATAAAGAAAAGTCAGGCACAGACATGGATAGTGAAGCTGGAATCAGGTACATGGTAGGGCAGGGCTGACTGCTCTCTCTGGGAGGTCTCTGTAGACTGTAGTCATCAGGAGGAGGAAGCTGCAGCTGCTGGTCTTCTGTCACACTCACTAGTCACTCGCAGATGCTCATACTTGGACCCCTGACCCTGAGAGAAACTGGCCCATGCATGATGGGTTGGCCAGTTTCCCATGGGCCACTTGGTCTTGGAGTCCTCAACAGGCTATGCCCATGTCAAAATACACATAAACCCAGGACTTCACTCAGGGCGTCCTCCATACCTTACATTATGAAAAATATTAGGCTTTTTTTTTTTTTTTAAAGGTAAGGCTGTAAGGAAGCGCAGTGGGTGTCCTCGTTCGGGTCACTGTAGCATTAATGGATGGAGAGGAAATATTTATTTGGCTTATACTTCCTATCAGTGAAGGAAGTCAGGACAGGAACTCAAACAGAGCTGGATCCTGGAGGCAAAGACCATGGAGGGGAGCTGCTTCCAGGCTTGCTCCCCTTGACTTGCTCAACCAGCTTTCTTAGAGATCCCAGGGCCACCAGCCCAGGGATGGCACCACCCACAATGGGCTGGGCCCTCACACATACGAGCTAATGACTTACAGTCGGATTTTATGAATGTGCTTTCTCAGTTTCCGCCTTTCAGATAATTCTGCTTGTGTCAAGTTGACTTTAGACTATTCAGCACAGATGTTTGAAAGGAAGAGCTTTCTTTATGAAAAACGCTGTTGGCTCTTGAAGAGAACTTGCTAGGGAGGGGATTTTGCTCGAGTGGAAAAGTAGTCCATCCTAGCAAACAGAAGCCCGTGGGAAGACAGGTTCATGGTCCTTAGCACAGACTGTTTGGCACTAAGGAGAATGTAGGAGTCAGCGTTTGGTCATTGTTCTGCTTCTCTGAAGAGAGGTACTGGGACCAAGGCAGCTTATAAAAGAAAACGTTTAACTGGGGACTTGCTTATAGTTTCAGGTTAGTTCGTGATCACCATGGCAGAAGCGTGGTGCCTGGCAGGCAGACAGCACTGGAGCAGTCAGTAGCTGAGAGCTTACCTGGGATCCAAAAGTTGGAGGCAGAGATATGGCAGAGACTGGGCCTGGTGTGGGCTTTTAAAACCTACCTCCAGTGACACACCTCTTCCAGCAAGGTCACAAATTCTAATCCTACCTGCAGTCAACCAGCTTGAACCAAATCTTCCAATCTATGAGCCTATGGGCCCTTTCTCATTCAAACCACCACAGTCCTACTGTCTGGTACCTACAGTGAAGAATTTGCCTCAGGCTTTGGCAATAAAGAGAGGAGACTCCAGGGGATACTAAAACATGGGGCAGACTTTGCTAACTGGTCGGATGAGCAAGTTCCAAGAGGATCATTTTAACACAGTTCTGACATTTCCTTTTAGTAATTGGATCGACATTACTCCCTTTTAAGGGAGGGAATAAAGGGGACATTCAGTGAAAGCAATGAATTGAGTTTTGCACACGATGACCTCTAGTTTAGGTACACATAAGTGTCTTGTTTTTTTAATCAGACAGGAGTGAAGTTTTATCTTTGCAGCATGACTGTTCCTCCTCTGACTGATGCAGGAAGCTAACTTTTGAGGCTAGGAATCCAAGGCTAGAGTGGGTAACCTACTGAAAGACCATTCCCCCCAAACCAAATTTGCCTCAGCATTAAGTAAATCTTTAGAACACATGGAGGAGTCATGACTCTACTATAAACCATGCTCATTTTCCTGGTGGAAACTGCTGGGCTTTATCTGTCACTGGTCCCTTCTTTTGTCTCTTCTCTTTGCTGCTGCTGTGCTGCTGCTGCTGNCCCCTCTCCCTCCCCTCCCCTTCCTCCTCCTCCCCCCTCCTCCACTTCTTCTCCAGAAACCTCAATTTGTAAATGGTGTTAAAATATTTATTTAGAAATTAGAATATAAGGGAAGAAAAACATATGCTGGAAAAATGAAATGGACCAACTTTCTGATCCCTTTCTCAGTTTTTAAATTCTTTGTAATAAACACAAGCCAGCATCATCTACTTTGATATTTTGAAATATTCTTGACAGTAGTGGAAAGGGTGAATTCCTGGAAAGAGATTGGCTTTTTCTTACCGTTTTTTTAATTCTTTGATCTGTCTGAATCATACCACCCTCAATTCCCTTTCCACTCCCTCCGACCTCCCAGCACCTTCTCCTCTGCCCTTCACATCGTATCTCCCCATCTCCTTTTTCTGTGAGCCCCAGTGTTGTGCAGCAGCAACACCTGGGAGTGTTTGCAGTGTTTGCATGCCAGGTAGTGTCTAGCAGACTGCTCCACAGCCCTTCTCCCATCCTCTGGCTCTCACGCTACGCTTGCCCCCTTCTGTGATGTTCTTTGAGCCTTGGTTGGTTAGACAGGGCGTTAGAGATCCTGTGTAGTGAATGGGGAGTGGGCCTGCTTTTACACATAGACAGATGACCCTCCTACATCAATCCTGTTTAGTACTGAGTCTTGAACTTAACTTTCTGTCAGCTCCTGAGATGGAGAGAGGAACCACTCTGTGTAAGCACATGTTTAGAAGGCAGTTTGACAACATGTTCATTTAGCAGAACAAAGCTAGTTTGTTTGTTTTTATTGTTGTTGAACTGCAGGTGTCTTTTGTGTTGTGTTCAGCTTTATTTTTGGTACTAGAGACTCTGTGTCTTTTCTCCTGTATACTGGCTATGCACTCTATTCTGAGACATATTCCCAGCCCATAGAACTGCTTTTTGAAGACAGTTTTTTAATTTATTTTCAATTTTTTTAATGTTGTAAACTTTTTTGTCTTTTTTATTGTTTTTATTGAGCTATACACTTTTCTCTGCTCCCCTCCCTTCATCTCCCCTCCCCTTGAACCCTCTCCCATGGTCCCATGCTACCAATTTACCCAGGAGATCTTGTCTTTTTCTACTTCCCATGTAGATTAGATCCATGTACATCTCTCTTAGGGGCCTCATTGTTGTCTAGGTTCTCTGGGATTGTGATTTGTAGACTGGTTTTCTTCGCTTTATGTCCAAAAGCCACTTATGAGTAAGTACATATAATAATTGTCTTTCTGGGTCTGGGTTACCTTACTCAATATGATGTTTTCTAGATCCATTCATTTGCCTGCAAATTTCAAGATGTC
>LOEQ01001883.1:124711-135833 GCA_001685075.1 Bramus lutescens
AATACAATTTGTGTGTTGTTATTTCGGGGTATAAGCTAGCCGTGTGGGAGCCAGGCGGGACAAAAAGCAGGCCTGCGGTTCCTTTCATTACAATGAAATAGATTGTGTTAACTCACACTGGAGATTTAAGTGTCTTATTCCTCGGTATATTTAAATTTTTGCTTTCAACTATTTCTAAGACAGGTTTTTTTTGTATGAGATATATAGCAGTGTTAGCTAAAAAGCATTTAAATTCGACTTTAATCTGGCAAAAGGAAATGTTTATAAATACCAACATGTTTTCTAGATAGTGAAAATTCTGTCAGCAGGTTAGCACCCTCCTCCTCCAAAGTAAGCACTGTGTTAGTGGCATCTACCAACATTTGTGGCATACCATAGAGGTGAGGGCAGTGCCGTTTTTAATGGGTGAGTGTTTTGGTTTCTGGAGAGTGCTAAAAAAATTTATTCTTTTAGAAAGTTATTATGGGGTTGGAGGGATGGAACAGCATTTCAGAGCACTGAGGACCTGGATTCATTTCCCAGCACCCACATGGCAGCTCGCAACTGTCTATAACTACAGTTTGAGAGGATCTGACACCCTCACATAAGCAAAAACACAGACAAAACACTGTTGCACATTAAGTAAAAGTAAATAAATTATTTTTAAAAATTAAAAAAAATGATGTAGGATGTCCTGTATATGTGTTACTTTTCTTGGTTGAGGAAGAAAGCTTCTTTGGCCTATAGCAGGGCAGAATATAGCCAGACTTGAAGGTATATATATAGAGAGAGTAGGCAGAGTCAAAGAGATGCCATGTGACCTCTGAAGGAGAAGGATGGATAAGCCACAGCCTTGTGCCGATACACAGATTAATAGAAATAGGTTAATTTAAGATGTAAGAGTTAGTTAATAAGAAGCCTGAACTAATAGGCCACGTAGTCCTGTAATTAATATAGATAGTTTCTGTGTGATTATTGCTCAGGTCTGAGCTGTCTCTGCCTACAAGCATTTACTCTTTTGTTTATGTGGGTGTTTTGCCTTTCCATATGTCTGTGTACCATTTACATGTCTGGTGTTCAGGGAAGTCAGGAGTGTCAGATTTCCTGGCGTTAGGTATAGATGGTTGTGGGTCGCTGTGGGAGCAGGGAACCTTGAACACAGCTCCTCTAGAAGAGTTCCCTGTGCCTTAAACCCCTGAGCCATTTTGCCAGCCCTCAAGTCTATTTTTAACAAATCTTTGAATCTTAAAATTTATTTTAAAGAATCTTTACGTTTATTATTATGATAGAGAAATAGGTTTCTAGTAGTTTCTTGGTCAGTCTGTTTCCTACGCCTGTCTGCTAAGACTCTTGTCAGAAATCTAGAAAACTGTAGCAAACCAGGTTTGCATTTTTGAATCAGAGTATTTGTGACAGGTCTGTCAGGATTGTTTATTTCTGTAGAACCTCATAAGCATTTTATGTAGTTTTATTCTTTCTGCATCAGAGAAAACAGTCAGGAAATATGATTTTCTGATTTAATTTTAATACTGTAGTTGCTTCTGGTCCCTAGTTCGTTGACTCCACTGTTTGGGTTGTGGGAGAACAGAGGAGGAGTGCAGCCTAACCTAGCTTGTATTGTGAGTAAATAACATACACTGTGCTTTTACCTGCTGGAGCTTCACGCTGTGTGTAGGTATTCTAGAATTGATAGGAGGCTCTAGTTTAGAAAGAGTTTGAGCAGACGAGATGGCTCAGTGGGAAAGGAGCTGCTGTACAAACTGGAGTTTACCCAGAACCCACGCAAAGGTGCGGCAAGTGCGTACACAGCAGGTACACACAGGGATAGCAAATGAGTTCTTAAAACTCACTGAAGTCATAGCGGCTGATTTTCTTATATTTTCTTTATTATTGGATTCTTAGAGTCCTGTTAGCTAGTGAGAGATCATTTATTGTCACTGCTTTGATAAAAATACTAAGGACTTGGACGCTGGTACTCCCACCACTTGGGAGGCAGAGGCAGGTGGATCTCTGTGAGTTTGAGGCCAACCTGGTCTACAGAGTGAGTGCCAGGACAGACTCCAGAACTACAGAGAAACCCTGACTCAAAACATAAATGAAACCCCCCAAAATTAAGGACTTGGAAGTCATCTATATATATGCAAGTAATTGTCCTAGAAATGTATAATAAGGGAAGCAGTTCTAGTACCAAAGAACCAGAATATATGTGTAAGGTATAACTTACTCATTGTGGTTATCCTCCCATTTGGAAAACCCAAGGGTATTCACACGGAAGTGCCTGACTGAAATTCTGTCCACATGGTCCTTGTCCCTGCCTACTTCCCAGCAGTATGGAAAACTTTGTACAAGTCACCATCGTCAGGCTTCCTTCCAGAGGTCCAGTAGGTACCTTGAATGGAGACAGTGAAAGAGCCTGTTTGTCCTTCTGTTGCTGAACATGAAAGAGAAGGTTGGACTGTTCACTCAGTATTGATTCTTTAGATTCCTGCCTGGCTGCCCCTGGAAATCACAGGCGGTAGATAGGTTGGACCGGAGTATGTGGAGCTGACTGAGATGTTGCTGCTATTTTTACATGGTATTCCCTGGGGAGAAGGAGGAGGGCGCTGTTAATTGGTTTTGTTGTGGAGGTGGAGTGTTGGCATGGATGGTGCTGAAGCCATCTGGCCAGGTGAAGAGGAATGCTTCCATTTAGGGCCTCTCCGCGGGCTTTTCCCGCAGTCTACCGTCTATTTTTTCTCCTCTAGTTTCTAGTCTTGCGTTTTAGCTACTCAATGGATGACTGTTTAGTAAACTGACTTGAGTATACCAGACCTTGATCACATTAGCATCTTGAGAGGCTTCGGTCTCTTGTCAAGATAGCATTCAATTGAAATTCCTAGAGAATAACTTCCAGCTTACTATAGATAAAGATTGGAGGAAGACAGACTAGACTTGTAAGAATGCCATTTTTTAGGGCTGTTTTGATTATTGAACTATATATAATAATTTAAGGGTGGCATTGAATTTGTATAAACTTTGAGATTCTTGGCCCTATCTGTTTGGTTACCCTCTGCCATGTAATGTATATAAAATGTATTTGGGGGCTGGGGAGATGCCTCAGAGGCTGAGAGCACTGGCTGCTCTTTCAAAGGACCTGGATTTGATTTCTGGTACCCACACGGCAGCTCACAACTGACTGTAGCTTCAGTTCCAGGTGATCTGGCACCCTCCTCTTGTCTCTGTGGGCACCAGGCACACATGTGATGCACATGCAGTCAAAGCACCCATAAAAATAAATACATAGAACAGCCAAAAATAGACTTGTTTTCTTATACTCTAAGAGTAGTTTATCCTATCTAGAGTGATTCAAATCAGAGCCCAAGGCACTTCATGTGGGCTTCTGACAGCTTGTTCACCTGCTGATTTAAATAGCTGTCTTCACTTGGCCCTACTTCCTACATGCCAGAATATTCTAGGACTGCTGTATAATGCAATATGCTGTACATTTATGAACAAAGCTACTTAATTAATTGGCTATGGATAGACTAACTTGAGAGGTGATCTATTCTGAGAATTCTGCATTAAAAGAGTCTTGGTGAGTTTCTAGAATATTAGTTGTATGTGGTGAATTTTAAATTTTGAACATAAGTTGGCTTTGATAGGCATAAAATAATTTGTTTATATTTGCTCTGTATTATCAAGAGGCATGCATGATACATTTTCTTTCTTGATTCTGAGACTTTGAAAGAATAATTTTTTGGTCTTTTAAAAATCTTTGTACAGTTTCATGTACATACATAAGGACTTTGAGTTTTTTTTTTTTAATTCCCATTCCCTTTCTCATTTCTTCCTCTCTCTCACTAACCCCTTACTAAGGTCCCACCCCTACCTTCAAGCTTTTCTTTTTGTGTGGACTCCAATGAGTGTAGTTAGAATTGCTTGCAGGTGTGTGGGTGAGAGTTTGTTTAATAGTGGTGTATGAGTAGCTTATCAGGCTACCCCACTGAAGAAAATGGCACCCCTCTTCTGGCAGCCACTCTTGTCAATAGGTCTTGAGAGATGGGGCCTCATGAATCTTCCCCATTCATGATAAAAATGTTTAGGGGTGCAGTCTTGTGCGTATATGCACAGCTGTCATGAATGCTTGAGTTCAATGGCTGTGTCATGTCCAGAAGATACCTTTTCATTGCACTTTTCTGCCATCCTCTCGCGCTCACATTTTTCCTGCTCCATCTTTCATGATGTACGTATTCCAAGCCTTAGATGGTATCCCATTTATAATCAAACACTGATTCTTGGCATTGTAGCCAGTTAGGGATTTCTCTCTTAACTACCACCCACTACAGTATAAGGTGTGTGACCTTGGGAATTAAAAGAACGTCTTTATACCTTAATATCTTCAATATATACGTGTTTATATGTACATAGGTGTGCATGTCATCTTTTTTTTTTTAAATGAGGTGTGGTCTCTTGTAGCCCAGTTTGTCCTTGAACTCACTGTACCTGAGGATGATTTTGAACTTGATTTACAGAGCCTTTTAGCTTTTAGAGGAGACTAACTTTAGGAAGATTCAACTAAAATCTTCTTGATTCAAAAGGCTAAACCATTTTGACAGGTTAAGAAAAACATTGGGTGCTACCTCAGCTTTGATGCTGTGAATGGAAGCTTAGGTACTTGAAACTGCGAAACTATGGATGACCTTAAAGGTTACCAGCTTAGAGTTGTGTGTGTTTCATGGATAAACCAGCAAAGAGATTTCAAAGTTGATGTGTGTTTAGCAAAAAAAAAAGGGGGGGGATATATTAAGGATTATTTTAATGTTATGAGCCCTGTAGATTTTTTTCTGTTTTATCTTTAGGTAATGCTTGTCTAAATTTGTGAATGTTTTTGACATAGTGCAAAATTACTTTATCCTTGATCATTTTAGGAAATAATTAGAATTAAATTTTTAACTGGCATTAGATAAAATATTCAATAGAAATCTTTTTTGGATAATGTTTCAATAAGGAATTTTTAATTTAAAATTGGCAGATAGTTATAGGAGAGTAACACCAAAACAAACGTCCACTTGACTTATTTCTCTAGGGTTTTGTGTTTTTCCCTGGTATCGGGATACAGTTCCATACAGTGCTTGCCTAGGGTAGAAGTGCCAGGGCAGAGGGTGAGACCCTTGGCTTTGCAGAGTATGACCCAAGTGTACATACAAACACATAGTGAAACTGCAAAAAAATAAATAAAAACAAAACAAAAATTCTCTCCTTAATTAAGCAAAGCATTGCTTTGTAGACTTTTTCTTATGTGTATGTAATATCATTAATTTTCTGTTAAATTGCTGGAATCTTGTACATTATAGTGATTCTCAAATTTTGTTTGAATGAATGAGAAGCCTGTTTTTTTTNNNGGGGAGCGTGTTGCTGTCTTTCAAATGAGAACTTAGAGACTTGGAAGAATCTAAACTTGAGGGCATATACTTACCTTTGCAGCCCTCGGTAAACTAAACAGGAGGATTTCTCAGAGTTTTAGCCGGCCATTCTCGAGTACAGTCATATCAATTATTTGGGATTACTTCTTTGAAAATTTATTTACTTATTTTTATAAAACAGGTATTATATTTTTCCACCATCTATCCATTCCTTCTTTTATTTTGTGTGTGTTCAAGCATGCTACAGCACACACATGGAGAATAAAGCGTGTGGAACTCAGGTCCTCAGGCGTGACATGAGACTAAATAGATTTCTATAATTAGAACCAAATAACCTGGTAGGGAGTATTTGAGAAGGTTCTCCTGTCTCCAGTTTCGGGCTCCTTTTTGTCCTGTGATAGCCATTTTACTGTTTTAAAAGTGTATGAATGTCATTACTTAACCAGTTATTTAGTCTGAAACAAACAAGCATGTATATGTATATGGAAACGGCATCACTACTAAGATGAAGTCAGACTGCGCTGGAGAAGGTGGTCTGGCTGGCTAGTGCCTGCACCATGTCTGCTCTCACCTTTCTGGAGAATTTATCAGAGCTCTTGGGGAGGTTAGTGAACAGTTTGGGGGATCTTGGGAACAGAATGTCTCTTGTTGCTAGGCACTGGGCAGTACNGGGGGTAGGTGTTGTATGCTGGGCTTTTAGTGACAATCTGAGGGACCAGGCTGCCTTTTGCTTTATTTCCAATCACTGCCCTACTTTGAGTTCTTAGGAGGAAGGGCAGGTGACCACTTCTGTGGTTGAAATATTACTCTCACCTGATCCGAGAAAGAGAAGGAGGAGGCAGAACAAAAAATTAATTAACAGCCATTCTGACCCTGGTTAAAGGTGTCAGTGGTCAGGGTGCAGAGAAAGGATGATAAAGGTAAAGGCAACTGGTTGGTGGTCACAGAGCATAGAAGAGGGCATGAGTAAATGAAAATACTGTTTTCCAAGTAAGTTGTGGAGAAGCTTTCTGCTCTGTATTCTCAGTGGAGCTGCTGAGCCATCCCATTGCTTTTTTTCTCTGGAGGAGCGGTCCTGTCTGGTGGACTGTGTGTTCTCCCTCACGGCTGTACACGTGTGGAAGTATATAATATGAGCCCTGTCTGAGCTGTGTCAGCACCTTGAGCTGAGCTTGGTGCATAGGAAGCAGTCAGCGACTGGAGGGAGGCACAGACCCTCTCATTCTAATGCGGGTGTCTGTGCTATGGTTTTGTCGGTTATTTTGTGTAGTGTAACATCTTGCCATGCTTTCTATCCCTTTTTCCTTTTGGTTCAGTGTCTGATTGTTTTGGTTTATGAGACATTCTTCTCTGTGCTTCTTGATGACAGAAGACAAATGCCAACTTTGTATATATCACAGTACACAGCAAATTGATGGAGACACTTTTTGAATTGAATATCTTTATTTATTCATTATGACTTACATTGCTGAAATCCAGTTTGCCCTTAACAAAGGAATACGTTCACTAGATAAAACAGAGTTATTCTCTATGCCAGCTTCTCTTTCTGGGGATGGAGACTTTGGGAATGCTTTGTTAAACTTGTGGCTAGCTTTGGTGGCGCAAGTTGGAATTTTCTCAAGGCTATGTTCATAACTTTCTGTGTAGCATTTGGATCAAACAAGAATGCCATAATTTTCAGTGAGAGAATACATACATTGAAATTTTTATTAAAAATGTTTCTTTGTTTTATGATTCTTGAGATTGAATTTTAAAGTATTATAAATAATAATGACTTTATAAACTAGTTGGTCATGCTACTCAAACTCTTCTGTATGCTTTTGCAACTATAACTATTCAGTTATTATATAATTTATTTCTCATGCAAGGTTTTCATTCAGTAGTATTATTACTTTTTTCAATATTTGTTGATGATCTCTGTTAATCTCTGTGTATTGTTTCTTGGAAATAAACTTCCAAGGATATATTTCCAAAAGTAAATATTTTAATACTTTCTGAAATGATATCATACATGTATAAAAGGACAAACTTAAAATCATTAGTCTTTAAAAGAAGAAGTTAAAAACTACTGAAATTGTTTTTGCTAATTCATATGAGGAATTTTTTCTTTGTTTATTTACCTTTTCCTCCTCTTGTCTCTGCTTTGTTTCAGGCCAGTCTATCCATATGGGGATGGGGAAGCCTTGGCATTGTCCTTTTTCTAGTAACCTTTGGACCCTTTGTAATATTTTATTTGGCATTTTATATCCTCTGCTTTGTGGGAGGGTAAGTATGCACAACGATAATTTTATAACTTATGTGTTATTTGTTAAAATTGAAATAAAATGACTTAGAGCTCATAATTTATTTGTGAATGCTGTTTTCTCAAATTTTGTTTACTAAAGCTTAAAAAAACAAGTAAAATTAAGATACCCATTTGTATGTCGTGGTTATCTTTACAAATGCAATTTCCGTGATTAGAGATGAAAATGTTTTTCATAATATGAAAAATTTTGGTGCTATTCCTGGCTAAGGTTAGAATTTTATTATCTGTTGTGATGCTTTGATCAGGTGAGATAACACATCTAGTTTTACTTTTTAGGAGGTCCTATTTCATCAACTGGATGGCAGATACTAATTGTGCCTTCTGATGAATGTTTCTACTTTGATCCAGACAGGGCAGATAAATACTTGCTTTTACAGTTTTCTCTTTATGGTTACTTGGTTTGCAGTGTTTATGATTTTGTTTAAATTGACAAACCTTTACAAAGAAGGTTCCAGCCAAGCTTTATTAATGCTTTGTAACAGAACAGTTGGTATTAGACTCCAGATGGGAACATGCCTGTAGAGTACTGTCCAGTGAAGCTCAGCCAGATGAGTATTTTGTTCTTGATGTGTGTTGAGAAAGTCCATTGTGATGTAATTAGTGTATGGTGTACACTTCCTAGTTCTTTTTGAAAATATTTTGAAACCTCCCAACATTTGGAGGAGTTTCTGAGCTTCCTGTTTCAGGTGATTTATTTGACTGTACATGTAAACAAAAATATCAGTGCCTGCAGACACTGAGGGGTGACTTCTGAAGGCACCTACTACCGATCACCTCTTTCAGGCCATAGGTTTGAAAGTCATTTGTTTTCTAGGGAGCACACAGTGATGACTGAGCAATTCTGTCATAGACTCCACAAAACTGTAGCTCTTGTTAGATTCAGTATTTTCTTAGTAATTGTCTAGACAGAGTATCTTGTTACTGAAATAAATAAATCTATTTTAGGCACAGGAGTTCAGAGTATCTCAGTTGATAATGAAAACCTTGGTACAGGATGTCTGAAACAGACGCAGGAGCCAAGTCAGAAGAGATCTCCAGCTACACTGACTTGCGGGGCTGCTCTTTCCCACGGGGTCAAGGTGGCTTCTGCTGACTGAAAAGATTATTTTTCTTAAAGCAATGTTTTTCTAAATTTTAGAATCTAAAAGGTAGAGATTCTACTAACTTCATAAGTAGAATAAGCCTTTTGTCAATATTTCCCAACACTTTGGAAAGAGGGGAAATTTGAGCTTTAGAGACAAAGCTCAGAGTTCTAAGATGGTAGACAGAGCTCTCTCTCTGCCTCTCCCCCATCCCGACAGGGTGTCTCTGTGAGCCCTGGGTGCCCTGGAACTCACTCTGGTTGGCTTCACATGCAGAGATCTGCCTGTCTCTGAGTCCTGAGATTAAAGGTGTGAACCACCTCCCCCAGACTTGAGAGGGATTTCTTAACAGGAAAACAGATTTGAGGCTCAGAAAGGTGGCCGTCTACTCACTACAAAAGTACTAGAAGTTTTATTGACCCCTTTCTGAATTTGCTAATTTATCAAGGAATAATTTCCAAAAGATGGCTTGAATACTTAGAATTGTATAAAAATTTTAGACAAAAGTAGGTTTTTAGAAGGCATGGTGAGGTTAGTAAAACCTCTTTAGATACTGCTTAGAGACAGGATGGTGTCTGAAACTCCAGGCTACTGCTGTGCCATGAACTAGTGCGATTCTGTACTGGCTTGCTAGGGCCCCTGTCTTCTGGGGCCTTTGTTTCCTCTGTACCCAGCTGGAGAGGATTAGCTCCTGAGACAGCCTCAGAGTATTCATCACCTTCTGAGTTGCCCTTTTTGTGGCCTTGATTCTGAGGACTGAGTGCCTCTGCAGGGAAACTTTGTGTCATTCAGTGGATTGTAAATTTAAGCGACGAAATACATTTTTAAAGTCAAATGATGACATTTCTTAAGTTCAGAGTTGTTTGCTAGTTTGGCTCCTCCGTTTTATTAATTAAATTATTGTTAAGTTTTTAAAGATGTGTTTTTGTTATTTACTTAATGTGTTTGAAAGGAATGTATTTTCCTGTGGGCAGCCCATCTTGCTCTTTGATAAATGAACAGGTTTTGAAGTGTTCTGTAGTTTATCCATCTAAAATGATGATGATGTAGGCATTTTTCTTACAGTTTTTTAAAGCTAATCCTTTATTTACAATTGTTAAGAAGAAACTTTTTGAGGAAAAAGCACAATGTATTTATTTTAAATCATGGAATATTGTCAATACTGCATTATTTCAGGACTTTCTTTGTATGTATTGGGTAGATTATTAATTTATTTATTTTGGTTTTTCAAGACATAGTTTCTCTGTGTAACAGCCCTGGATATCCTGGAATTATCTTTGTAGACTAAGGCTGGTCTCAGATTCAGAGATCCACCTGCCTCTCATGTGCTGAGATTAAAGGCATGAACCACAATGCCCAGCTGTTGGTTCTTTGTAAGTGCGCTTCATAATCAGATTAAACTGAAACAGGCCCAAACTGAATCTTAGTAAGAATGTCTGCCCTACCACAGGTAATATGTATTATGAACTCTGGAGACATGCGTACACATTCACTCGCACACATACCTACACATACAGTCACGTACACACATACCTATGCACACTATACACCTACACATTCATACACATACACCCTCATACACACTCACAGACACTTGCAAAACTCAGGCATACACTCACGCATACATACATACATACACACACAAATATTCACACAGAAGCACACTCACACACACGTGACGCACATACATATATACTCATACAATACACATACCCACACACATACACACACTCATCATACACACACACACACACACACAGAGGCTTGTATGTATTATATGTAACTTTAGGTAAATAAATAATAGTCCGATTTCTCTTATAGACATCATCCATGTTGTTTTACCCTCTTTCCTTCCTCTCCTTTGCCTTTTGTTTTGTTTTGGTTTTGGTTTTTCAAGACAGTCTCTTTTTTTACATAGTCATGGCTGGCTTCAAACTCACAGAGAGCTGCCTGTTTCTGCCCTTTCAGTACTGATATTAATGGTGTGCACCGCCACTACCTGGCTGAAGGTTTTTTAAATAAAAATTATTTGAATAAACCTTCCAAATATACGATATAATTCACTAGCTGTTCTAAATTTCAAAGCCTAACAAAATTTGTCAATCTTGATTTTCTAAATTTCCAGACTTAGTTTTTAAGAAATGTTAACTCATAAAGTCTGAGCAGTATATTTGCTAACAAATTTGATAAAACATAGAAATCCTTTGTATTTTAATCTATAATTATTTCCCCCCCCCAGGGGTTTAGTGGTTACTCTCCTGTATGGGAAGACAAACTCAGAGAAGCACCTTGAGCTGTGCGAGCACTCATTCCTTCCTCCAGCACCGCCCGGGGTCCCTAAGGTAGGTCCTGGA
>LOEQ01001883.1:160291-180020 GCA_001685075.1 Bramus lutescens
TCTCTCTCTCTCTCTCTCTCTCTTGTTTTTTTGAGGCTGGGTTTCTCTGTGTAACAGTATTGGTTCTACTGGAACTAGCTCTGTAGAACAGGCTGGCCCTGAATTCATACATATTATTTTGTTAATATGACATTAAAATTATTTTTATCTGGTAAACATAACCAGCATGCGTGAATCTTTGAGTCATTATTTGTGTGATCAAAGTCTATGTGGTTTCATACAATGTTAATCTTAATTTTAATATACCTAGAAAATTATGTTATTACTGATCTTTATTCAGAGTAAATAATGTTGATGAAGTAGTTACTTATATAAAGTCTTATGTAGCATGTTCACTAGGAATTTTATCCTCAAAACATCCCATTTATGCCCATATTCAGAAGAATTAGGTGGGAAAAGACCTTAAGTTGCAGGCCAGCCTGAACTGCTAGTGAGATTCTATCTCAAAAACAGACACAGAAAGCTTTCCTGTTTCCTATGTAATTGTTATTTAGCTTAACCAATTTACAGTTACTTTTTGAAATTAGAGATTTCTAAATTTTTTGTTTTTAATTGTTTCTTATCTTTTGAGATTAATATAATTCCATCATTTTCTCCTTCTAAACCCTCTCATATATCCCACCTTGCTCTCTGTCAAATTAGTGACCTCTGTTTTCATTAATTATTGTTCTGTATGTATCTGCATATGCATATATATATTCCTTAACACATGCATGCACCCTGTTCATTCTGTGTGATGATACTCAGGTTTGTTTTCAGGGCTGAGCATTTAGTGTTGGATGAGCAGGTAGTGAGTGTGCTCTTTCCTGGAGAGACTCTGTCTCCCGACCTTAGCTTTCCTTCGTTGTTTGCCTGTAGTTATTTCAGTAGCGTTCAGTGAGGGGTCGTGGACTTTCTCTGGTCCACTTAGAGTTTGGATATTTGAAACTATAACTCTTCTTATTTTCAAACAGTAATGTGAACCTAGAGTATGACATTAATAACTGTTGCTATGCATTTGTTCGGTAGATTACATGCAGCAAACTGGAGGTCAGGCACATCTCTTCTTCTGGATGACAGTGGAAGGCTACCGGGTTACAGCTCAGCAGCAGCTAGAGGTTTTATCAAGTCATCAGAGAGACGGGAAACAGCAGACCAACCAAACCAAAGGTCTGCTAAGAGCAGCTGCTGTTGGAATCTATGAACAGTATTTGTCTGAGAAGGTAAGGGTTTATTGTGCTCACTGTTTCTGTCTTAGGCAGTATCATTCATAATACTCTGTGTGTTCCTTACTATGTTGGACATGCTGGCTTCAGTGACCCCACCTTGGTTGACCTTAAGGATAGCCTTCCTGTGCATTTGTATTGTCATTGTTGAGGAGAGGAATCCAGTTTTATAAAAACAAATTAGGATGTCCAAGTTCATGGAAGTCAAGACTGGTAGTTCCTTCAGATTCAGGGCCATGCTAGACAGAAGTCAGGAGGATGGAGGAGACTGGCTGCAGACAAAGTTGTCTAGCTTGCACAAGGCCTTCAGCTCAGTCCCAGCACCGTTTAAAAAGAAAGGTCAGGTTTTGTATTTCTCCATCTGTCGCCTATATTTTGAAATGAACATTCTAGTAATAGGTTTATCTTTAAGATTTATCTTGTTCTCATATCACATTGGGACTTTACCTGCAACATTGGTCACTAAAGTAGATTTAGGATAATGGTAGTCTTTTAATAGACACTCAGAAGGGTCATCTGGGGTCAAATTAGTCAGTCGTGTCATACTTACCTAACTACTGATCGCTTGACTGATTTAACTCCTGCAAACAGTGTATCCTGTATGCCTAACACTGTATAACTATGTCTTAAGTAAATCTTTGTTAATCCTTAATAGTGATTTTGAATAACCTTAGGTAGAATTATCTCCATTTTTTAAAATTCGGGAGTAATGTATATATAGAAAGAGAAAATTTGCTCAATAAAATTGAAGAACAAATCTGTCTGCCAGTGCTAGCAAGATGACTCAGTGGGTGAGAGCCCTGGCTGTTCTCCAGAAGGTTTGGGTTGATTCCCAGCACCCACAGAGCAGCTCACAATTGTCTGCAACTCCCATTCCAGGTGTACAGCACCCTCTCCTGAACTCTGTGGGCACTAGGAGTACATATAATACACAGAAGAAATACTTAGACACATAATTAAGCAAGTCTTAAAAAATTCTTTGTTAGTCCTTTGCAACATACAGAATGAACAAAACACTGTAGCTCTGATTTAGCTTTCTTAAACACTCAGTGCCATTGGTAAAGCTTCTTGTCTGCTGACTACTTGAAGCGATGTGATCCTGTTATTAACGCCTCTTATCTACTGTTTATATTTAGGAATTACAAAGATCATTATATTTTTCTCTGTTAGGCATCTCCAAGAGTTATTGTTGATGACTATTTAGTAGCAAAATTAGCAGATACTTTGAATCATGAAGATCCAACTCCAGAAATCTTTGATGACATTCAAAGAAAGGTATTCATATTTCATGTTTCTTGAAAGAGTATTTCTGTGTACATACAAGTTTTTTTTTTGGTAGAATAGTTACTAGAAAGGTACTAGAGTTGTAAAAATTCTTAACTGCAGGAATATAAGTGACTATTTTATTTCTTTGAATGACCATTTAGAAAAATCCTTATTTTTGGGTTGCTTTGTTTAATATGAAGTAAGAGCCAGATACTTGTCTAAGAATTCAGTAAGTAGATATCTGTATATAAGAAAGCATGCCTCAAAAATTCACCTTAATATGTCTTCATATATATATTTGTTTGTTTCTTTAAAAGCACTACTTCCCAGAGCATAAAAATGTCATAATATCACATAACTTTTATTAAGGTAGGAACCTTTTAGTTACTGGAGGATTCAGAATATCATAGTAGTTATTAAACTATCTTATTGTTGACACCTTTTAAGTTATGATATATTATAGAAAAATTTCAGTGTATCTTTGTGATACTTTATGTAGCAAAATCATTAATTAATATGCATTAAGTTTTGAATACCTCAATTATTTCACCAGGTATATGAATTGATGCTACGGGATGAAAGATTTTATCCTTCCTTCAGGCAGAATGCACTCTATGTGCGGATGTTAGCTGAGCTTGACATGTTAAAAGATCCCAGTTTCAGAGGATCAGACGATGGGGATGGAGGTAAGGTGGTAGCAAGTAAGTGTGTGTGTGAGTGTGTCTCGGTATGCATTCTAATTATTAAAAGAGTGACCTTTTAAACATGATAAAAGTTGTTTTTAAACCCAAATGTAAACTGTACTATATTTTAAAGCTTATAAGGGAATATGAGAGTAAGAATTTTTTTTTTTAACATGGATCATCCAAAATATTTTTCTGATGATTTCCCCTTTGTACTCAGTAACCATGAGGACCAAGTGAGGAAAGCGGATGCTCTGAAGCTACCCCGCTGTAAAGCCGTGTGTAGTATGAGCTGTTTGCTTGGTCTCTGTTTCTAAAGCTCACACATTGTGGGTGTGGTGCCTTCTTTTAAACCTAGAAAACCCCAAGCCATTTTGCCAGCTGCTTACTTCTTTTCAAATGACGATCCTGAGAGTTACCAACATGTTCTAGTGATACGCACTTGTAACCAGCAGGGCGTATTTAGGTTTTTTCTTGGTTCTATGGTTCACTGCTTATGTCATATAGTTTATTCACTTTAAGCCTCATTTTTTCAGTTATAAATCTGGAGTACTATCCCATCATCATACAATAAGTCATCATTTTTAAACAAACTTCTCTGTATGAAAATGTTTTATGAGTTAAAGCACACACATAAAGGCTGTACAAGTGGAAATACCTTGTTTTGGTGGACCATGAGGCCTTCGGATGTGAGTTCCTAGATCCCGTGGTTGTTTTACTGTGATTACATTTGGAAACTTTGTTAAGGAGCAATTAACTATCTAAGATTTGAACGGCTTTCTACTATGTTCTGAATAAATAAGCAATGTAAAGATAACGTAAATTGGAAAATGTAGAACTAATTACATCTTTTGATTATGACCACTTATGCATAGACTTTTGGACAAGACGATTCAGTGCATTAATCCACTAGAGTACTCAAGCTCTGGCTGTGAGTGTGTAGCTAAGGAAGGGATTTATTTTCTGAGCTGTAAGACTTTGTAGGGAGAGGAGGAGTGGAGCTGTACAGCTTCTCTCTGTTTCTTTGCTGCTGGAAAATGGTAGCTCTTTGAAGTTTGAGAAAGCAGTCTGTCAGCTTGCCATGCTAAAATAACTATTGTAAAGTCTTTACTACTAATTTCATCCATTTGAAAATTATCTTAGTAATTTTAAAGTGGATTTGTTGTGTAACTCGGAATGGAACAAGATAAATTGAGTTATGATCAAGTTACCTAGGTGCTATATGATTGAAGATACTAATAGAACGTATGTATTATATGTGGGTAGAATTGGCATGTTGCTTTAACTCACTTTCTAGCCAGTCAGTCCAAACCGTGTATATTGTCAAGATAAATTAGGTTAAGACTGTGAACACACTTCTCTCATCTATCAGTTGTTGATTGACTCCAGATTAAATCACTAATTATAGTTTGTAATTATATAGTGTGTGTGTTTGTGTGTGCACACACGTGTGCATGTGTCATACATATGTACATATGTCACACCTGTGAATGTCAAGAGTATTGCTTGCAGGCCAGTTCTCTCCTTTCACCTGTTCTGGGTTTCTAACTTAGTCATGGCAGCCAGCCATCACCCTTCTAGCCGTCTGCTTGCCCATGGTTATGTGTGTGTCTTTTTAGGATAATGCTTCAATGCTTACTGATACATTCATATCTTAACTGATAGAGTTTTACACTCAAAAAATAATTTTGAAAGCCAGTTTTAAAATTATACTAGAGAAATTGTGTAATCTGCACCATGATTTTAAATGGCCGTCAGCTTTATTGTCTTTTAGCCATGGATTTCAGCCCCTTGGCCTCACATTCTCAGTTGAGCTGCTACCTCTTCCATCTCTCTACACTGTTACATAGTTTTGAAACCTTTCTTTGGTGACAAGACAAGAGATTGCCACACCACAGAAGGGATAGGAAACAGTCGGTATGTTTATTTACTTTAGGAATCATCTGATTATAAACCAAGAATATTTCTAGATGAAATTTCCCATTTGTTTTTTGTGATCAGAGTTCTGGGGAGCTAAGAAATGTTCTTTTTATGACAAGTTATTGAGGGTAGAAAGCGATACCAGCTACTTCTCTTAGAATTGCACAAGTAGTGTGGTCTATTTGAAAATTCATCTAACTAATCAAACTTAAACATTTACTAAGGCCTGGAAAAGGTATGTTAACTTTAAATTGTATACCATAGCAGAGACACCATAACTGAAAGTTTAATTTGCTTGGATACATAGTAAAACCCAAGGGGAAAGAAACATCATTGTTCCTCATTAGTGTTAATAGTTGCTACTTACTTGCTGATGTTTATTTACATTTTTTGTTCTTATTCTAACACTTGCATTTTGCCCCAAGTCGGCATACAAAGTTATGAGTCTTGGCATTTTTGTGCTCATTTTTCTCCTGTCTGTGTCTGTCTCTGTCTCTGTAAGCACACATCATCAAGACTAGCTATATGCTTCTAACATTCATTACAAAATTATTTTCTCATGCAATGATTTCATCAACTAGACTGTGATGTTTTTTGCTGAATTCATGAGGAAACAATGGACAATTAGATATTTTAAAAACCCGTGTATTTGTACCTCACACTGAAGACTGATACTATTGATATATTTTTAATCCCCAGAGACAGAAGTCAGAAATAATTCTGCAGTTACCTAATGTGCTTCACTCTGAGTTCTTGCCTCAAAACTGAGTCATTTGCATTGCATTAAACAACATCATGTGACACATGAGAAATTGAGTAAAAACAATTACTGTTGTGACTTAGTGCTTACATGTGCGTGTGTGTGCCTGTCAGGTGTGTGCAGATTTTTCATTTCAGTGTTAAATTGGCATGGTAGTTGGAGAGTTAAGGGTTAGATATTTAGAAGTGTAAAACAGTTTTATTTTGTTTCTCTGCTTTTATTGAGCTGTATTATTGACTATTAGACCTGCATAAAGTAACAACTTTGTACTTCTTTTTTTTGCTATGTATTAATCTTTATTTTTCTTTTGTAGAATCTTTTAATGGATCTCCTACAGGAAGTATAAATTTGGTAAGTACTACTTATAGGTACTTTAATTAGTAAAGTAGCTTGAAAATAACATGGCAGGCTTTTGGTTCACGTAAGAAACACCAAGCTGCCCTAAAGAATGAAAAGATAGTGTGCTTTTAAAGACATGCTAAGTTTGTAAGACATCCATCTGTAACTTCGAGTCTCATCTTTAAGAAATGGCGATTACATCAAACCTGCATAGCTGCAGTCGAATTTTATAAAGGAACTGATTTCTTTATCCCAAATTGGAGGCAGGGATCTCTGATCTCAGGGCCAGCCTGGTCTACATAGTGAGTTTCATGCCAGCCAGGGCTATATAGTGAGGCCACGTCTTTAAAAGAAAAAAGAAAAGGAATTATTTTTATCATTTTTAAATGCTATATTCATATATTTATTATCCTTAAAGCTTTTTAAATCACCTTTCTCTCACTTTCAAAAGAAATAGTAACTGGTTAAATAACTCTCAACTTAGTTACTGTTCTGTTTCTGTAAAGAGACACTGTGATCAAGGCAGCTCTTAGAATTAAACATTTAACTGAGTGCTTGCTTACAGCTTCAGATGGTTAATTCATATGATCATGCAGGGAAATTGTGGCATCAGACAGGCAGTCATGGTACTGGAGAAGTGGCTGAGAGCATCATTGTGATGTGCAGGCAGAGAGAGACACTGTACCAGGTCATTTCTTTTTGGACCATCAACCCCAGCTCCCAAATCTATGACTTGAAACTAATTAGTTTTGAAATCTCAGCCTTGTTTCTGGTTAACTCTTTAAACATAATTTAACCTGTTTGTCTTTACCTTTTCCCTCGAGACTTATTGCCTTCTCTTTCCTTCTGTATACCTTACTTTCACTTTTCTCATGGCTGGCTGGCTGGGAGCAGCTGCCTGGCTGACATCCTTTGGGCATGTTCCTCTCTCTCCCTAATTCTCTTCTCTCTGGAGCCTAGATTTCTCCTCCTGTTTATGCTGCCTGCCACCCTGCTTATCCCTCTCCTGCTTAGCTATTGGCCATTCAACTTTTTATTAGACCAATAAGGTGGCTTATGCTGGCTAGATGAAACAAACATAACACATCTTGAAAAACTTAAACACACATCCTTACATTGTTAAACAAATGTAACACACCTGTACACAGGTAAAGTAATGTTCTGCAGCATAAACAGATGTCATCTTTACACAGTAAAGTATTCCAAAACAAGAGACTGGGCCTGGTGTGGTCTTGGGAAACCTCACAACTCACCCACATGACAGACTTCCTCCAGTAAGACTACACCTGCTACTCCTTCCCAAAACAGCTCACCAACTGGGAGCTAAGCATGTAAACACATGTACCCATGGAGGACATTCTCATTCAGGCTGCCACATACGTGTAGAGAGTGCACCAAAACAATTCAAGTTCTTACAAAAAGGGTTTTGTAGTCAGAATTTTCTATCAATTATACCCTATTATTTAGAGAATTAATAATGTTAGGTTTTTAGCATGTGATTACTGTGAATTGAACTCAGGACCTCTGGAAGAGCAGCCAGTGCTCTTAACCCCTGAGCCATCTTCAGCTCATACATGTTTTAAATTTAGGGTTTTGTGTAGCTGGAGTCACTCATTTGCTTTATGATATCAATCAAATTTTAGTGTCTAGTTGAATTTAAAAAATAGAATAGTCTAGTTGTTATTTACTTATGTATGATAATTGCAGCAACATTTAGGAGGGTTTTTTTTATCATTTTGTCATGTGATATACAAAAGGATTGTTATTGTTATGCTTTATTTTTGAAAAAATATTTCGTGAATTTTTGTGCTATTGAAAGAATGTATAGTTTATAAATTATAGGTAGACATTGGATATGTAAAATAATTTATCGATTGTGCTATTTCTGTTTAGAAAACATTGTAGTATGAGCCACAGAAACACTTAAAGTATATGTGTTTCACTTCTTTCCTAAATATTTTCACTTTCTCTGTGTCCTAACAAAGGTGGAACTGTTATCAATGCATACATCTTACTAGAGATTAACTGCAGAGGGGGTTTGTTGGAGCCAGATGGCAAAGTGCATGCTCCATCTGCTAAATACCAAATCCTGTGCCCAAAAGGAAAATACAGTGTTGAGATAAAGCACCTTGTGCAGACAGGAGTAGGTGGAGAACAGCAGGTGTGTCAGAGCGGTGGGAGTCATCCCAGCTCTGTGCTCCTGGGGGCATCAAGGGACGACCTTGCAGGCAGGGTCTTCAGAGAGCAGCTTCAGGTTGCCTGGTTTTGTTGTCTCTGTGTGTCCTGTCTGCCTTGGAGATACGTTTGTGTGGGGGTGCATATGTATGTGACCAAGTGATTTAAAAAAACTAAGCTTACAGGTTTAATAGTTAAATTAATTGTTGATCAATCAGTAATGATTTTGTTTGTAGCATTATAAATTTTACTAACAAAAGTCTTAATCTGGACTTACATCCGTTTGCTAAGTAGTTTTCTAAATACTTTATATATGTTCTTATTAATCTCACATACCCTGTGAGGCAGGTGTCTCTACCCTCCTTTTGTGTGAGGTAAAATAAGTTAATTGATTATTTCTCAGTTAACGAAAGTGCTAATGAATGTTATCTGTCTGAAGTGTATTGTAAAGAGTTCTAATTTTTAATTTTCTTCCTTTATATTGTCTGTAATTGAAACTAAGTTACTGTATGTGGATAAGTAATGAAGAGACTATTGTGATATGTTAAGTTGGTTTTTTAGTTTCCTTTTTATTTTGTTTAAATACTGGGTCTTGGGTGTGGCTCTAGCAGGCCTCAGATTAAAGGCTGCAGCCTTGGTCTCCCCCGTGCAGGAGCACAGGAGCTTAGCGTTCTTGTCTAGCTCTCAGAGAAAGGCAGAGTCTGCTGGTCTCGGTGTGTGGCCGTGCACATGGTGTGAAGCACAGGCAAGGAGGTAGCGATGGTAGACCTTTGATACAGAATGCCTAGTACTGCTTCTGTAAAGCCTGTTCCCTAATTTTTCTTCCAGTCTTTGGATGACCTTTCAAGTATGTCCTCTGACGATTCTGGCCAGCTTCATGCCTACATTTCCGACACTGGTAAGAGGCCTTGTGCTGCTACCACTAAAGACGGGTGATTGTACAGCCCTGTTACCTGCACATTTAGTATTGCGTTCAGCTTGTTTTGGGGTCTTGTTTTCTGATTTTTTTAAAATAAATTCATTAAGTCCTGTAATGTTTGGTTGCTTGTGTATTTGGATGTTTTTCTTCTCTAAGGTTGCCACATTTGAAAATGCTTATTTTCTAAGCATTTTATCGTTTAAAGTAAATTCCAGAGCCAGTCTTTTCCTCGTCGTACTTGAGTCTTGCTGACAGTCCCTTTCCTAATTCCCACTTCTTTCTCACAGAGCTCTCAGATCTGTATTTGCTTTCATGCACTCAGGAGTTGGCAGAGATAGTCGGGGCAGGTGGAATTTGTGCACATTTCTCATGGACCTCACAGATGCTTTCGTGGGTTGAGCAGCCTAAGACCTTGCAATAGATAGTCTTACATGGTGCTGATGATGTTTTCATGGCGGTTTCTCCCCTGCCTCTCACTGTCCTAGAGTGTAGGAGTGAATGTTTTTCTATACTTAATGATGAATTATACAGAGATTCATGTCTCAATTAAATTTCATTTAATTTACATTTGAGATTTTGAAAAGAGATTTTGACATGTAATTATAGTTTGAAACATAATGATCTGCATTTTAAAAAATGGCTCTGTTTTCTTATACTTAATGAAGCGAAAGACTCACTTCTCTGTTCTGCTAGATTTCTGGAATAAGTTATCAGTCAGTGTGGATCCTTCACTTTTTACATGTAGTGAATACACACATTACTTTCTTTGAGGATGTCACTAGAGAACACATTGTCAATTAAAGTAGAGGTCTGATTATTTTTCCTTTTAACTTTTAAAGCACTTGTCCCACCTTTTTCTTCAATAAATTTTTAAAGAATTAGGGAAAGTCTTCATGTTCTTTCTTGGCTTGTCTTCTAATTTTATGGATGTCTTTTCATGTAATAGGCATTTTTATTTCTTAGAAATATTAAATTTTATGTCTAGAAGAGAACATTTGTGCCCATGTCTCTGGTGTTAATATTTTTCTTTTTAGGCTGTTCTAAGTTTCTAGTTGTTTTATCAATTGTTTATTTTTAACAATATATCCTTTAAATGTGTGAAAGCATAAAACAACGTTTTTAGTAAATTGTTTTTTTCCTCATTCAAACATACAGATCTTCTGGGGAAGTAGTATCATATCGTTGGATTAAGAGCACAGCTCTTGACCAGTTGCTGGGCCCAGACTTCATTCTGTAGCTCTAGTTAGAGGAGCACCTGTGGGGTCTCTGAGAACTTCTTGTCCTGTCAGGTGGAACCTTGGTTAGAAATGCCTGTCTCATGGGATAGCGCTGTGGGTGCATCTAACTACTGGTCATGGCTTATGTGTGACAGGCATCATTTTGGGGTGCTTATTTATTTATTTTTCCTACTGGACACTGATCCATGATCTCATGACCTTAGCATTCTTGTCCTGAGCATAAAATGCAGTTCAACACCTTGCTGCTCTAAGACTGGTCCATGTCCTCCAGTGTTTCCCCTTTCTCACCAAAATTATCTGTTTTCTGAATTTTAAAGACGACAACGTCCATTATTCTTCTTGTTGTCCGTGCACCTGGGTAGTCTCTTTTCCCTAGCCATTTGTGACACTCTTGATTATCCTTTAAAAGTGCCTTACTACATGTTCACTGTCTCTTCTGATCTTTGGTGTCTCCTTGTTCTCACTAATTCATAATTGGTTGTAGTGAGCTGCCTGATTGGCTTCTACGCTATCTTTTTAAACAGCCCTTGAGCACAATTGATAAAGCCAATCCTTGATTGATCTGGCCACTGTGTTTTAAAAAGCCAAATCTTTAGCTTGATGAAAAAGTCATTTATTCTTTGATATGCCTAAGTCTGTAAGAGCAAGTTGACGGTAAAATGTGAGCATTGCATACAGCTAAAACGCATATATAGAATGTGATGACCAGAGTATTTCTTTTACTAATATTATCATCAGTATAATTATCATTGGCCAAATAAAATATACTGGTAATATATGTAAAGGTAAGGAAAGACAATTTTAAGTAGGAAGCGCACATTTTAGCATGAGGCTTTGATATTTGCCAATATAGATATCTACTTGTATGTTATTAAAATAATTAACTAAGAAGGTATATAGAACTCCTTTGCGAGATGATTTGAAAGACAGCAAAACATTTAGTTAGCTCTAAAACCTCTCTTGTTTTTTTCACAATGGATCATTTCTACTCTATCATTATGTCAGTCTTAGAGTTTTGGTTAGTGTAATAGCCTAAACTGCCACAATGCCTTCCACATATGGCAGTGTTGTAGAAAAAGCTGAAGAAGTGTACAGGTACCATGGCCATGAGGAAAAACAAGTCCTTGGGAGTGAAGAAGCAGTGATGCCCAGCGAGACTCACAGTAGCATAAAGACCATTGTCCTGGTTTTGATGGCCTTTTTAATCCCTCAGTTTAGGAAGAGCAGAACTGTGTCCTTCAGTCAGTGGCGTAGAGGACAGATTGATGAGAACAAGAACTAGGAAAACTTGGTTTAGATTCATGTAGTAAAAGTGAGAAATGGAAAGTCGTAGTCGGGAATGGTATCTGATAGCTCAGTTATGTGCCGCCACGAGTGTGTGCATCTCACTGTTCTTGTCATCACATACCCCAGCATCTCAGTCCAGAGAGAGTTAGTGGAGCTGGCCGTCAGAAGTCTTGAGATAGCAGACTCTCCACAGATGCTCTGCTCTCCTACATGAAGTCATAGAGTGTTCACGTGTGACCTATGCATATACTCCCATATATTTTGACCATCTCTAGATTGGAAACCCAGTACAATGAAATGCTATATAAACAACTGATGTACTGTATTGGCTAGAGAATAAAAACAAAGATTTAAAAAAAAAAGTTTGTATGTACCAGTACAAGCATGTTTAAATTGAAGTATACAGAAGGTCAGCTGTGAAAATCACTTAGCGTGGCAACAGCTTTCCTTGTGCCTTCTTTCATAAGCCCAGAGCTCTGAGATGCTGAGCTTGAAAGTGGATTTCAGAAAACAGCTCCAGGAGCCACAGTAAGGAAAGTTGTGTTCTTGAAAAATCAGAAATGACTATCTTAATTGTACATAGATATATTGATACTATTCAGGAGAATAAATCCTAAGGTAAGCATGAAACAAAGAACCAAGGAGAGAACGTAAAATAAGAAATAGAGTGGCTAAAATTCAGATGAATGCCCAGTTAAGAATTTGAGTAGAGGGGCTAAACTTTCATGTTGGCTGCCACATGTGGCAATGTTATGAAAATGGCGGAAAGAAGTGTGCAGGTGCCATAGGCTATGAGGAAAAAGGATGTCTCAGTTGGTAAAGTGCTTGCCACAGAAGCATGAGGGTGGTCACTTAGAGCCCTAGCATCCTGTCAAACCATAGCAGTGCAGCGTGCCCTTGGAAACTTTGCAGGGCAGGTGGAGAGAGGAGTGTCTGTGGGGCTTGCTGGTCAGCTAAGTTAGTCAGTTCTGTGAACAGCCCCAGTGAGAGACTGTCTCCAACAAAATAGAGACTGAGAAACATATCTGAGGTTGGTCATTAGCTTCTGCATGAATGTACACGCATGCTTGCACTACTGTAGGTATATACACACTAGATACACATGAGAGGCATTGAAGTTTTGGAGACTTAGAGCAGTGGTTCTCAACCTGTGAGTCAGGACCCTTTTGGGTGTTGCATATCAGATATCCTATATATCATATGTTTACAGTATGATTCATAATAGTATCAAAATTAGTTATGAAGTAGCAACAAAGCAATTTTATGGCTGGGGGTCAGCACATGATGAGGAACTGTATTAAAGGGTTGCAGCATTAGGAAGGTGGAGAACCTTACTGAGCTAGAGTCAAACAAACAGTAAGCTTAGAAAGAGAAGAGCTTGATTTAGAGTTCTTCTCTTTACCTAGGATTAGTACAAAGTAGGACAGGATTTCACCTTTAAAGGCTCACTGACTTATACGGTATATGGAGAGTCAGTGGGATGAGGGCTTATTTAGTTATTTATTGCTTGCTGCTGTTAACTTTCTAGAATAAACTCCATTTGGGAGTTGGTGAATGTAATTGGTAGTTCTGAGGAAAGAATTGCCAGATGAGCCTTATCTTTTGGCTTTTTTGTTGTTCTTTAGTTGGACAGGTTTTAGTTAACTGTAAATGAGCAGTAAAGGCTATTATGTTTCCAGGGTTCCTGGTGTATGAAATTTAGGAGACCCCATTGCTTCAACTCTGATTAGTACTGTGGCAACATTCTTAATAATGAGTAAAAGCTCTCAGGAAGAGCTGCAGTGGCCGCTGGCATCACTAGACTTTACCTTGTCTTACGTGGTAGTTGTTGTTAGAAGACCGTGAACTTATGAGCACAGCATTGAATCTGTCCTCTGACGCCAATTCTTTCATCTGTCATTTCAAGTTCCTCATTTCATGGTGTCGTTTTTGTTTGTTTTTGTTCTTCATCTTCCTCCTTTTTGTGTCTTTTGTTCCTCTTCATCTTGTTTGAAATGACTAGTATATGCTGACTATGACCCATATGCTGTGGCAGGCGTTTGTAACGATCATGGCAAGACATACGCGCTGTATGCCATCACTGTACACCGGCGCAACCTAAACACCGAGGAGATGTGGAAAACCTACCGGCGTTACAGTGACTTCCATGACTTCCACATGAGAATCACTGAGCAGGTAATGAGGTTTGTAATGCCTGTGGCCTTTATACTGTTTGTTGGTTCAGCTTTGGATCTACATTTCTCTAAGAATGTTCACATTGTATAAAGTTAATGAGAGAAAATATTTTATATAATTGGCATAATTGGCGGCATGGTTTTAAGTAGTGAACCACTAAATCAGATGTAGAAACTTGAACCAGTCCCACTCATTGCGGAGTAACAACAAAGCACCGTGGTCTTGAAACTGGAAAAGTTTGGACGTGGATGGAGGGAAGGGGGTCTCTGCAGACGTGGTGGTTTGCAGAGGGGAAGAAGGCTGCTAGGACCGTCTGAACACGGTGATGGGTTTCAGAGGCATAACTTAAGTTACAGTTATTCTGAATGGTACTTGCACCCAACAGTGTGAAACCTGGGGACTTTGCTTCAGTTATTTTGAGCCACAGTCTAAAATTAACCTGACATTAACCAAATACTGTTTTAAATTCTTACTAAATTTAATCTTGTTTTGTGGAAGTAACTATAAAGACTTAAAGTTGAATGAAAAGAAACTGTTTCTCTTTATTGTTTTTGAAAAGCTATTTTTTCTTCTCCTTAGAACAATACCAGATGAGAGATGGAATAGGTAATGTGTGGAGCTATTTTTCCCCATTGAAAGTCTTTGATCAAAATATTAGTTATATAAGTAGTATCAAGCCAGTAAAATCAAGATAATACCTAATTGAGTTTTAGATAACATTGTAATGTAGAAATAAGACTTAATATATTTGAAAAAATATGTTTAGTACCATGATTTCTCATTAAAATATTTAGTAGAGAGAGTAGGATAAACTAAGAGCTTTGAAATTATTAAAAACAAGAGGTTGTTGATCAACTTCTCTATTGGTGATAGGATTGTTTTTAATGCAATAAGTAATTATCTTTGTGCATGTCTTTTCATTTATATTTTTCTGTGTTAATAGATCTTTTATGAAGGACTCTCCAACTCCAATTGGAGAAAAGCTGTTTACTTCTTATGTATCAGATCATTGTCTAAAAGCAGGCAGCTCACATAGCTCTTTCATGCACTTGAACTACTCATAAGTGTATAAAAACTACTACTGACTGAAAGCAGTTTCACTTAGTGTGCATTGGTGGGAGTTTGGTTTATAGGACATTTTTTCTCTGGACAGATAGTTGTAGTTTTTCTTTTAGCACAAGTAAGTAAGTAGTGCTTAAAAGTGAAATGATTTTAAAATTGGTTTCATTTTGTTTAATTTCATGAGTAATATTTTTTCTCAATATAAGTAAATGAACTATCACTTTCTTTAAAGACCTTAATAAATAGTCTTTATGGACAGGTCTATAAAAGTTATAAATTTAATGTTATATGCATTTTAAAATGGCCAGAACTGTCCATTCATTTATTTTGAAAGATTTATTAAGTTTCTCTTGTGTGCCTGACTCTTCCCATTTCCAGGGAAGCAGTGAAGCCGACAGGCAGCGTCGTTGCTTTAGGAGTATACAGTCCTGTAGACAGCGTCATGTCTGCATGGGTACACAAAACATTGGTGCCATTGATGTTATTAAAGATTCGCTTTACAAGTGAATAAGGGAGTTATGTGTTTGAGAATTAACACATGTTGACTTTTTAAAATAAAACTTCAAACCTGCTTCAACAAATTTTTAGTGGTGTATTAAGAATCTAGACCCAATGTGTTTAATGTCAAAAGATAAAATCTTTGAGCTTAGAGTGTCTATGATTTATATTTAGTATAAGAGTTCTTTATAGAGGACATTCTAATTTTAATATGTGTCGATATTTTACTTATTTGGACATTTTTCTATTTTTCAAAATATTCCTGTATGTGTTTATAGCTTATATAAAATTTATTGCCTTTTCTCATGACAGTAATATAGAATACTGATGTCTAGGCAGATAACTTAGAAAGGATTGTGTCCTTAAAATATAGACTTTTCTATTTTGTGATGTTAAGTTACTGCTGTTGTTTGTTAGCATTTTAAAGTTTATGGAAAAATTCTTATTTTAATGACTCCTGGCATTTTTGTTCATAAAATACTCAAACTGTGTAAATCACATAGTAGAAATAATTCTAAAAGCTGGAAGCCTGAGGTCCAGGGTTCACAGGTTTGGCTTCTGAGGTTTCCAGGTTACTTAGATAAGGTCCATGGCCTCTCCCAGTATATGTGCATTCCTGGTGTGTGCTGTCCTCCCCTGAGGATGGCAGAGTCAGCTTTACTTACAGCTTACTCCAGACCAACTTAGTGACCTCACTAAAGGCCTGGTCTTGAACATATGATTACGTGCAGGGTCCAAAGGCAAGGCCTTCAGCATGTGAACTTGGGGAAACGGTTCAGACCTTTGCACTTTGGTAAGAAAGGAAGCCGAGTGGGTAATTTAGAGCCATATACATAAATAATATTTAGGAGGTTGTCTATCTTTTAAAATAGCATAGGATGTTAACTTCCACAATGTAATTTTTTTTTAAAAAGGGTTTCATTGATGCACCAGACAGTCTGTTTTACATATTGTATTCTGTGAAGACTTATTTCTTCTGGCTTATTTATAACCAGATTGTGCGTTATCATTACTGCACTGCACTTTCAACTTAATTGTCCCCATCCGTTTTTTCTTCTTGATAATGACTGAGGCAAAGGAATTATTTTGCATGTATAGTGTGCAGTGAACGGGTTCATGTTCTCACTCCAAACAGCCATTACATATTTCGCTGTGTCAGTTTGTCAGAATCTTCCAGCTTGAGATACAAATGATTCTGAACTCATTCTCTCCCCCTTTCTTTCTGTCGTCTGCAATAGGAATTAGTTTTCTTTACTGAAACAATGTAGTTTTTTAAAAGGATGGTTTTAGAAACTTTGCTTACTTCACTATTTAATATGGAAAGAGGGAAGGGACTGCCTGAAGCTTCAGGTACTGGCAGTTGGCCGGGCCATTCCTAGGTCAGTCCTGCTCTTAGACCATTTTAACAAGCACTGTTTGAGAAGGTGCAGTAGATTGCTGTCATGGATCATGAAGACGCACCCAAATGTTAAGTCTGTAACAGCTAGGCTGCCGGATTGCATTTTCATAGTGTAATCCATGTTGAGGAAAAATTATTAATGCTTATTGTAGTTGTATACAGAGCTGTAATATAGTTGCTGCCTACACTTAATAATTTGTCTTTTCTGCTTTTTAAAGATATATATTACAGTGATTATTTTATTGTCATTTCTATTAGATTAGTTTTTATGAGATTAACAAGCCATGTCATAACTTTGATTTTAAATTTTAAATCTTTAATACTCTGTTCATGAGTCAAATGGTTGCTAAGAAAAGTACTAGCTTTACTATGAAATTGTGAATAATCTGAAAATTAGAATGCCAAACAGACTTCATATGGCAAATGCCCATTTTTATTTTTACCTGCCTTTGTTATTCTTTTCCGATATTCTTTATAATAAAAAAGGGTTACTATCTTTTTGGCTTTGGGGACAAGATTTTTGTGATGTTTTGTTTAATGTAAGAAAATATAACCTCAAATTATCTGATGATACACTTGACATGTAGAGAAATTGTTATGTGAAAATCATTTCTCTTAAAAAGAGAACTTCTGAATGTATTTTGTCTTGTAGTTTGAAAATCTGTCAAGCATATTGAAACTCCCTGGTAAAAAGACTTTTAACAACATGGACAGAGACTTTTTAGAAAAGAGGAAAAAAGATTTAAATGCCTATTTGCAGGTAAGGCCATTTTCCTATTTCCCATAGATTTCATTCACTATGATAGAAACGTAGACTGGATTTCCTCTTCGAGTTAGTTTGGTTATAGCATGTGCTTGACCTGCTGTGACCCTGGGCCTCTGTCTCCAGCCTACTTAGCAGTAAGAACAAAAACACAGCTGAGCATTTTGGCTGTAATAGTGGACTAATAATCAATTTTGAGGAGTGTATCAAATTGACATGTAGTCTTTTAAATAGTTTATTAACTATTTTTATATTTAGTGGTAAACTTAAACATTTTCTTTTAAGCACCAAGACTTGTTTCTTTATGTTTAGATGAGTATTTGTAGCGTGTTTTTCAGATTATTGTATGTAGATACATCATATGCCATACCCAACAGTTAAATGCTCCCAGTTAAATGCATAGTAACTTTTCACGTGACCACAAAAACCAGTACAATTTTTTTGTTCTCCAAATAGTTCAAGAGAGAATTTGAGCTGAATATGCTTCTTGGATCCATCATGTTGCTCATAAAATTTCCTCATAGGAAACAGCAAAACCTATTTTACATGTTACATATTGCACAGGCTGGTAGAATGCCTAGAGATGCATTTTACACCTGAATATGCAGAACCCAGGTGGAGTTTATCCTAGTTAGTGTCTCAGAACGACCTCCCCACAGTGGACACTGTCCCATTGCTCAGCTCATTGTCTTCTGCGGAGGAATCAGCAGACTGCAGCCAACAAGACAAGCTCCTGTTTGGGAGCAAGGATTTTTATCTGTTGCCTGTAGCTGTTTTCTTTCTTTTCTTTTCCTTTCTTTCTCTCCTCCTTTCTTCTCCATCCCTCCCTCCCTTCTTTTCTTTCTCATTATTCCTTCCATCTTCTTCATAAGCAGGAGACTTGAGTAGTTACGGTAGGGACTCATTGGTCATAACCTACATAATTATTATATGGCTCCTTTAGAAAAAGATTTAGGAAACTCCCCTTAGAATCGAGTGAAATTTAAAAGATAATATACTGAATATTTTGTTTAGAAGCGTTTCCTTCAATGTCTTCTCTTAAATGTTCACACCTGTGACTAGCTTTGCTTATGACTGTAATTGTTCTTACCTGTTGTCTGTACTGAAAGGACAGGAAGAGAAGGGGCAGTCGCCGACCTTCATTTTCTCCCAACTCAAAACTGAATGCATGAATGCTGCATTTCCAAAACTCTTAAACATTTTGCCTGAAAAATATTCAGTTTGGGTTCTAGTTTATGTTTGTACTGTTGATGGCTTTTCCCAAATGAAGTACTATAAGTCTATTTTTAATGGTGGCTCTGCTGTATACTTTTAACTCATGTATCATGCTTTGTGGTGTAGAACGAACTAAGCTAGACTATATTAAGTTCATTAGCATTTGTGGAAGCAGTATTTTGGTTTGTACTTTTTAAATAACACTTGAAAGTTTTTATTTATGTATATCATAAAATTTTTATTTCATTAACGTTAAACTTTAGCATAATTATATAAACAACACAGTTTTCTAATGTGTTTGAATTGTGGAGTCAGAAAATAAAGTATTTTATATTCTTAAATTATAAGCTATCTTACATTGTAGGATGGAATTATAAACAATCTTTTCCCAATCATAACATCCTGAACTACCTTCTTTTCCCTATTAGCTGCTCTTAACTCCTGAGATGATGAAAGCATCCCCAGCCTTGGCACACTGTGTGTTTGATTTCCTTGAGAACAAAGCCTACAGTAAAGGGAAAGGAGATTTTGCTCGCAAGGTAAGCATGGTGTTAAATTTCCTTTTAAGATACTCTTTCATGGCTCCTTTTTAATAAAAGAAAAAATACAGATTTACACGTTTTAAAATGATATGCTAAGTGCATCTAGGCATGTTGGCTTCAATCTGTGCACTGTTGCCTGGGATATCTTTTAATCCTAAAGATGGAGGAGAAAGACCACCAATCCAAATCTTCATGACCACATTAATCAAGCAGTTAATAAAGACAAGTTAGTGTTGTGTGTGTGTATGGGCGCGCTCTCTCTCTCTCTCTCTCTCTCTCTCTC
>LOEQ01001883.1:180025-200511 GCA_001685075.1 Bramus lutescens
TCTCTCTCTCTCTCTCTCTCTCTCTCTCTCTCTCTCTCTCTCTCTCTCTAAAAGTGGGGTTCAGGATATCAGCGTTGGATGGGAGGAAAACAAGGTTTTTATTGCTCAGGGCTAGGACCTTTCCAAGTGGTAGATTTGGTGGGCAAAATCGGGGGGAGAGGGAGTTACACATGGAGAACATTAACTTGAAATGAAGACCTGACTACTAGATGGTCATAAGGTGCTAATAACAATCCTTTGAAACAAAGATAGGATTACAAGGTGGTTGGGACAGTTTTGGAAACAGAGATATGGTTGCTGTTTCCCAGAACAGGCAGTACAGAACCATTTATAATGAAGGTACAGCTAGGGGGCATGGCCAGTCCTTGAGAAACAGGTTTATTAATGAACAGGAATGAGCCTAGTTTGTCTTTGACTATAAAATGCTTTCAGGCACAGGATGGAGGCAGGCTGATTTGTGTTACCTCATATACAAGCTCACATTGTGATGTAGTGGAGCTTAAAAGAAAGAAAAACAAGGGAACAGATTTTAAAAATAGTCCATTAAGGATAGGCTACAAGCTTTTTATTAATTTGAGTTGGAAATGTTTTTTTATTGGGAGGAAATGTCTTTTATTTCAATTAAAGATGAGTCAAATGTTAACTAGGATGCGTTCTGAAAGTATTTCTATCTGTTGAGAGGAATGTTTATTATTTAAAGAGTTTTAGTTAGTTTACAATGTGGAACCAGACCTGCTTTTGGATTGTGTATCGTGGTATGAGTGGAAGCCAGGTAACAGGTCTTCAAGGTCCTGTCCTATCTTTGCTAGCAGTCTGCATTGGATTGCCTTTCATTCTGCTACTGTAATTTTCTCAAGAAATGAAGATGTAACTCTTTAAACCACTTCATAAGTCAAGCTCTTATTCTGTGTTTAAAGTGTCTTACAGATAACTAGTGGATGGTTACTGTGAATTGTAAGGGTAGATGCAGAAGGAACAACGGAATTTAGGAAGCTGCGTGATAACCCTTTGCAAATATTTGGAAGTCTCAGATGATTTTAAAACAAAAACTGAAAAGCTTCCACCATCCTTCCAAGTCCTTCTTTGTCATTAAATCAGAAAAGAGGTTAAGGAATTGACACAACATATTCAGAAATTATAAATAGGAATTCATGTGATTAGGTTGTTGGATTTTAAGATCTTAATATGTCTTAGGGTTTCTATTGCTGTGAAGAGACACCATGCCCATAGCAACTTTAAAAAAATTATTTAAAAGTTAGGGTTTTTTTTTTCATTTTCCATAACAACTACATTTCCCCCTCTTTTCTCCCCTCCTCCTATCCCCCCGCTATCCCCACCCAGTCCCCATCAACTCCTCAGAAAGAGTAAGGCCTCCCATGGGGAGTCTACAAAGTCTGGCATACCCAGTTGACACAAGACCAAGACCCTCACCCCTGTATCAAGGCTGAGCAAGGTATCCCTCCACTGGGGATAAATCCTGGTCTCACTGCCAGTGGCCCTACAGTCTGCCCCAGCCTGACACCTGTCACCCATGTTCAGAGGGCCTAGATTGGTTCTGTGCAGGATCCCCGGCTATCAGTCCAGAGTCAGGGAGCTCCCACTTTCGGGTCAGCTGTCTCTATCTATTTTCCCTTCCCCGGGATCCATGCTTCTTTCTCAGTGTCATCCTTGTTGGGTAGCTTCTCAGGCTTTGTGGACTGTAGGCTGGTTATCCTTTGCTTTATGTCGGATATCCACTTATGTGTGTCTTTCTAGGCCTGGGCTACCTCACTCAGGATGTTTTTTTTTCTTGTTCTATCCACTTGCCATGCTTCTCAGAATGCTGGTAATGGACTAAACCTCTGAAACTGTAAGGCAGCCACAATTAAACGGTTTCCTTTATAAGAGTTGCTGTGGTCCAAGGACAGCTGCTCAGCTATGTTCACAGTAGTGTTATATATAGGTAATAACCAGAACCTGGAAACAACCTAGATACCCCTCACCTGAAGAATGGATGCTAACATTCCTAAACTGTATGTCTTAAAAGTAAATTCCAATATATAGACTTTAAAATAGTATGTATATGTATATATGTATATATATGTATATGTTTATATGCACATGCATAGTTTTATACTTTTTCCCCAGAGTGATTGCATTCATTATCCTGCCTTAAATGTTAATAGAGATGTGTTCCAGTCTTCTTTTAGTTATTTTCCTTGTTTTCTGTTTTACATATTAATTTTCACAAAACAATTGGTAAGTCTTCTGAAACAAAAGAATTTTATGTTAAATAAAGTCTAAAGACCCTTCTAAGTAGCCATTAGAGTCTAAAAGATTTTGTGAGAGGGTTTTCATAAGTATCTTAGAAACTATTACTTTTGTCCATTTTTTTTAAAAAAAATCTAGAACAACTCATAGAACAAATGCCACTCAGTCTTTCTCTCAATTTGATGTACCCTTTTATCTGCTGTTATTTTGTAATGTGAGATCATTTTTTACCCATAGCAAGAAGAAGCAATTTCAGTAAAAATTCCAGTGTGTGTTGTGTTAGTAGAACAGAGAGCTGAGTAGAGCTGGCAGCTTAAAGAAGAGACAGGTGTTTAAGTCACATGTGCTGACACTGGCCCTCCGTGGTTTACTCCTGTGCCCCTTGATCGGAAAGTTTGTTCTTGTCTGTTTTCAGAACATTTCAGAATATTTTCTAGTTCTGTTAGTCATGGAGTGCACATTTATGAATTTCTCTGTAGTAAATATTATATTAGAGAGCTATAACTTTCTCTTTAGTTGCATGTTTTAAATGTGATACTTGATAGATATTCTCCTAAGGTCCTGTTTTTAGGATTCTGCATGTCAAGCTGGACATGGTAGCACAGACCTTAAATACCCAGGACTCAGGAGGCAGAAGCAAGCAGATCACTGAGTTCAGGTCATCATGGTCTACAGAAAGAGTTCCAGGATAGCCAGTGCTACACAGTGAAACCCTGTCTTGGAGAAACAAAACAGAAAAAGAATTCTACTTGTGTATTGTTGATTAAGATTGACTATTCCATAAAGCATGCATATCAGCTTTACTGATGGCTGTTCTACTTTTCTATTGCTGTGTAAAAGAACAGGACAACTTTCTGGAGCATATGGTGTCAGAGCAGAGGCATGGCATCAGGGACAGCTGGGTGCTTGTATCTTGATCTCCAAATAAAGACAGAACACTGCAGATGGCTTGACTCTGTAGACCTCAGCACCCTACCCCAGTGAAACACCTCCTTCCAAGTCCATAGTTTCTAATCCTTCCCAAACAGTTCCACCATCTGTGGAGCAATATTCAAATATATGGGCTGTTCTCACTCAGACCATCACACTCCACTCTCTGGCCCCCATAGGCTCGTGGCAGAATGCATTCAGTCTTCATATCTTTCACAGTCTCAATGCCATGTCCAAAGTCTTTTCTGAGTCTCAAAGGCATTCTCTTAACTATAAACCCCTGTAAGAATTAAAAAGCCAATATCAAACTTCCAACATGTGATTTCACAGAATATACCCTACTATTCCAAAAGGGAGGATTGGAGGAAATTTTGGACCGAAGCTGTAACTAGAGGTTTCTCTCCCACCCACCAGTTCCCGAATAACTGCTCTGAGGCTTAATATTAATTACAAACTGGCCTATTAGCTCAGGCTTTTTATTAACTAGCTTTTACAACTTAAATTAACCCATTTCTATTAGTCTATATTTTACCACAAGGCTCAGTCAGGGCTTGTTACCTCACACATCTTGCTTCTTTGGTGGCTGCTGGTGTCTCCCTGATTCTGACTTCTTTCTCCCTGTATCTGTTGGGTTTCCCACCTAGCTATATTCTGCCCTGCCATAGGCCAAAGTAGCTTCTTTATTAACCAATGGTAATAAAACATATTATTCACAGCATACAAAAAGCGTGCCACATCACAAAGCAAGACCGAAATCCAGGAGGGAAACTGAGTCTGTAGCTCTAGTTCCATGTCTGACATCAAAAGGCCCAGGTGGCTGCCCCCTTCTGGCTTTGCCCACTGCAGTGGGCGTCTGTCTTGACTCATCCCACTCTCTCTGTAGTCCTTTGGCAGATGTCTTATGCTATGGCAAATATTTCACTGTTGCTTTGGATTATGGTAGAAGTTTGCAATAGTTAATTCTATTTGTATCAATATTTGTTTGGGAAGGTATTCAGAATTTCAATAATTAAACAATGAAGGATCCTAACAGTATCCTCAGTCAAATTTTCAAATCACATATATGAATTATGAAGATACATTCTAAAGTACACTAAGTCAACAGGTGTGTGTGTGTGTGCGCGCGTGTGTATGAGTGTAATGTTTAATGCAATGGCATACTATTGACAAGAAAATCATTTTGTCTTCCCATGGTAGTACTCTATATTTTCTTAGGCTCCTGAGTTGTGTAACTGATCTGAATATAATTTCTTTTTTGCTTTAGATGGACACTTTTGTAAATCCGCTTCGCAACTCTATGAGGAATGTTTCAAATGCAGTCAAATCCCTTCCTGATAGCTTGGCAGAAGGAGTGACGAAAATGTCCGACAACGTAGGCAGAATGTCTGAGAGGTTAGGGCAGGACATAAAGCAGTCTTTCTTTAAGGTAAGCAGCTTCCCCAAACTGTGGTTCTATTTTAGCATATGTCCCTAGGAGAGAAAAGCTAAAGGGACACTAAGAATTCTCTCATCAGTCTGTCATAAAATTTTAAAAACTCATATACAGTAAATATTTAAATTTATCAAAGTTAATATTTTGCATTAACTTACTACACACTGGACTGTATTGATTAATGGTGTAGATTTCTTTTTGAATAAATAAGTTGTATTTGCAGATGAGTTACACTTAATATTCACTCAGATATAGAGTTTAATTTATCCTGATTCAAACAGTGGAGGTCCATCAGGTCAGTCAGGAGAGGTCCTCCCTGGCCAATGTGGTGGCGTGCCCTGTGTGTGCACCCGTGGGCCAGACAGTGGTCACAGGAAGCTTTCTCATTGCATTCTGAGACCTTTATTGCATTTCTCACTTGCACTTGTAAAATCATTTTGATGTAGTTTTTTGTTAAGTATGTTATCAGAGCTGTAAAAGACAACCCATAAACCTAACACTCGAGTTATAAACTATTTTCATTTCAATCTGACTAACACAGACACATATTTGTTGAATGAAGATTTTTTTTTCTTCCTGGTAGAGGCATTTCCTTTTCCGTTACACATTGTACCTTCAGTGGACAACAGAAACGTGGACTTGAGTGGCAGTGCCGCTACTGGCACAGAGTTGTGCAGATTCCCCAGCTGTAAAATACAGGGTCAGATCTTTCCCTCCTTCCTGCTCATCAGATAACTGGTTAATTGCTTAAACCTGATAATGTGCTTTCCAGGGTCTTCAAGAAAGAGCAGACTGGAGCTCTGTTCCCTGGCAATCCCCAGTGCAAAGTCTAGGATGTTCAGCTTTGTTGATACTTGCACCAAGAGTCGAATCCAGTGCTGGCCTTTGCTCTGAGTTAGGATGGTGTAGGGTCATTTCACTGGGTACTGTGTTAACTTTTTATCATTTTAAATGTATAGGTGCCTCCTTTAATTACGAAGACTGATTCAGATCCTGAGCATTGTCGAGTTTCAGCTCAGCTCGATGATAATGTGAGTTCATCTTTATTCTGTGGTTCTATTTTAGCATAGGGTGTCAGAGCTTTTAAAATAAATGTGCGTGTATCATTCATTCAGATTCCCATGTTGGTTTAAAATTGGTGAATTCTTAGGGACTGAACATGTTTCTGATAGCAGCACTCTTCATTTAAAAACAAACAAACAAACCCCAGAAATTACCAGGGCCCTAGAAACCACTGTCCTCCCGTGCTAGTATATAGCCTTGGAGGTATCGCTCTCCTTTAGCCCTGGTTTTTATACTTTATACTTGTGAATAGACGACAGAGTGGGTGCTCCGTGGCCGGTGTCGCTGCTCAGCTCTGTGAGGTCTTCTGTGCTGTGTCCTTCAGTTGTTCTTTCTCAGAGCTTGTGTCTTTGTAGGATGTGTACTTAATCTTGTAAGTTTGTTTATGGGATTATACATAGGACTCTATTGACATTTTAGCTCATATCTTAAAATTGAAAAAGATAAATACACATTCTTCTACTTAGAAATTCAATATCTGAGTCCAAAAATGTATATAAATTATATAAATTAAAATTTAATATGTGCTACTAAATACTTTTCCAAACTGATTGTACCACTATCATTCTCGCCAGCAGTACGTGAGAGTTTTAATATTCTGCATTCTTCAGAGAGCCAGCGTTTGTCTCTGTCATTCAACCTTCCCATGGTCATACTGACGTAGATGCATGTATGTTGTCACCCATCAGTGGCCTGTTTGTGGGTGTCTGAATCTTTCAGTCATTCTCCTACTGGCACAGTTATCTTTGTGTTTGTGTGTTTTATTAGTATGATACAAAATGAGTTCTTTGCTGTGTGTGTGCACGTGTGTGAGAGTGTGTGTGCGCGCTCATGTGCGTGCATCTGCATGAGTGTGTGCATGCACGCATCTACATGTGTGTGCATGTGCACATGTGAGCCCCATATGTAAATTTACCAACATTAGGGTCACAGTGATGCTGTCCTGTGGTTTTCCTTTACAAACTCTCTTGCTTTACCATGGCAACATTTAAATTTGCACTTCATCTCTGATTATTGTATTGTGGATTGGATAAGCATTCATCTGGCCTATGCACCATTTACTGGAAGCTCATCTTGCCCATTGTTTTGTTTATGTGTGATTCAGTTTTTGTGTTTTTTGATTTGTTTATGGGCTCTGATCTTTTAGGCAGATTTGTGTTAAAGTTTTCCCTTTTCAGTTTCCAGATAGATTAGTTTATAATAAACTGTCTTGATTATTATTATTTTTGCTTCAAGATTCTTTTGGAATACTTCATGAGTTTAATGTGTATTATCTGTAACATCTTTTACTATGTGGGTGGATTTTATAGTTTGTTTTTTATAATGTCTTTTCAGATTTATGTTGTTATTTCTTCAGATAATTTAGCAGTATTTATTCTACCACAGTAATGAAGTGTGTCATTCTTCCCTCTGCTGTATTTAAGTTACAATCTGTCCATTTGTGGCATAGAAACTACTCTAATCAGTGTTTGTAACACAGTAGTGAAAATGTAAAATCCTTCCGTTTTCTCATTATTTGAGGTATGTAATTGATCAGGAAAGTGGTATCAAACTGTTGGAAATTTAAAAATGGCCAGCAGTTAATATAGTTCTTAGTCAGTAACTGTTTTCTACTGGCATTCATAATTTTTCATGTGAAAGCATTCCAGCTGGTTTTTATTATTATTTTGCACTGTTGGCTGAAGATTTTCATGATTAAAGTATATTAATTTACTTTTTCTTTCTTAATTGATAAAAACTTTCCAGGTAGCATATTCTGACCTTGCATTTTCCTCCTCCATCTCATCCCAGCATTTCCCACAGTCCACCCATCCAGCTCTACCACCTACGTTCCCTTTCTGTCAAAGACAAGCAGGCACGCCTTTTGGTGGTGCACACCAGTAGGATTTGCTGAAGGAGATGGAGGCAGGAAGATCACGAGTTCAAGGCCAGCCTGGGCTACACATTAAAAACAAAAAAACAAGAAAACAAACAAAAAGACCCAGAATTTTTAAGAAGAAAAAAACACAAGAAGTTCACACATGCACAAAACCATAAAAACATAAAATTGGAAATCATAATGTACAAGAAAAAGACCAGTAAGATAAAAACTGCCTAAAGAGAGTAATGTGAGACTAAAAGTCTTCTAAAAATTATATTAACTTGTAGGTGTACTAATTACATTCTTTTAGGTTTGCTAATTGCATTTACTAATTAATTATTCCAATTGTAAAAAGTATGCTGATATTAATAGCATAGTATTAACTATGCCAGTTAAGGTATAAAATTTCCAAAAATTATGTTTTATAATGATAGTTTAATTATTTACTGGATTGTACTTTAACTTTTTTCCTGAAAATAGTTATATATATGTTTGTTTGTAAAAACTGTATATAAAGCATTAATTAAGCAAAACATATTCTTTTTCTGTTTCAGCTGTTAAATATAGATGATAAGAATACTTCTCTTCCTTTTTTTTTTATTCTTTTGTTTTGTTTTAGAAGCAGGTTTTCTCTGTGAAGCCCTGGCTATCTTTGGCACTTTCTCTATAGACCAGGCTGGCCTCAAAGTTAGAGATTCACCTGCCTCTGCTTCCCAAGTGCTGGGATTAAAGGTGTGCGCTACCATTGCCCAGCCAAAATATTTTTATTTTATAAAAAAATATTTTCAGAAAATTATTATCAATTCGAATATTATGTTGTCAGACTGCTAAAAGCTAGAACTAATTTATATTTCTATAAGATTATCATCATGAATCCACTTTGAGAAGAATTTTTTTAAAATTCTAGCCTTAGAAATTACTTAACTTTGCAGGGTTATAAAATTCTAGTATGTAGAACTGTCATATGTAGGCATATTTTCCCTGAGTTAAGATGCTCTGTCAGCTTCTGAAGGCTTTAGTGTGGCTTTTTCTCTGGCATCTCCAGTGGTGATGTTTACCCAGTACAATGGTCATTTACATCTGAAGCTCACCACTTGCTCTGGGTTTTCTTCTCTCTTTTTTTTTTTCCAGGTAGATGACAATATTCCACTTCGGGTAATGCTTCTTCTAATGGACGAAGTGTTTGATTTAAAGGAGAGAAACCAGTGGTTGCGAAGGAATATCAAAAACTTACTGCAGCAGCTGATTAGAGCTACGTATGGGGACACCATTAACAGGTAGCCGCTCCCTGCTTTCCCACGGAGAGCCCGGTGACTAGCCTTAAACTTCACTTCTGTAAGGTAATGGCTCAGTCATTATCAGGGACTTTTCCCTCAGAACTTTTTAAGATCATTAGCTCCCTCATCTCAGAAGCAGCTTATCCCCAACTCAGAGTGTTGCTCTGAGACTTGTGGTAGTTTTATTTGCCTGCCAAGACTTTAAGATTGCTCATTCAAATGTCTTTACTTCCAGAAAAATAGTTGACCATGTTGACTGGATGACCTCACCCGAACAGGTAGCTGACTCGGTGAAGCGATTCAGGTATGTCTTAAGACTTCTTCCACACGGTCAGAGTGTAATCGTCTTTTAACTTAATGCCTTCCTTTCTTTCCTGGTCTTACCACTGTTCTTGATGAGCAAAGCCATATGAGAATTATAAAGATATTTGGGACTGGGGAGATACTTAGAACAGAGGGGCGGAAGGAGGAGTCCACTCTGCCTATGTCCTCTGACCTCTGTGTCTGCACAGTGGCCCAAGTCCCACCCCACCCCGCACATACACATATGCACACGTGATAACTGTAACTGACAGACTTTTCTAAACTTTGCAAAAGTGCAAAGAAAACATTCTTTAAATGATTAAAGTGATAGCTGAGATTTTATCCCATAGAATAGCTTTAAGATTGTTGAAATAGTATTAGAAAGCTGGGTCTGCTGGGATTTGGAGTAGAGGCAAGGGTATCAGAGGTTAACGATCAGCCTTGATTATGTTGTGAATTCAGGTGCCAGCCTGGGCACTTGAAAACCCTGTTTCAAAAGCGTAACATTTTTTATCATAGAAATCACTCAGTGAAGATTTTACAAAATTGTATCTGACACTGGTTTAATCTTTAAATGAGGACAGTAAAAATAAAACAACATTGAGACAGTAATTTTTACGTTTATACTCCAAAATGTGTTGACAACTCTGCCTGTCAGTCGCTGAGGAGGGAGAGATAAGATGCAGTTTCTTCAGAGTAATGCAGAAAGCAAATAAAGAAGCGAGCCCCTCTGTAACTGTGAAGACAGACAATGTATAGGAGCTCCTGTTCATTTTAGTTAGGCAGGTGAATTTTCAGCCTTATGTGTGTATTGTATTTAACTGGGGAAGTTTAGCTATGGGTGGACCCTTTCTCCAGAGATAAATGGATTGTCTTAGCATGTAGAACATTCACACAGCAAAGATGGTTCATTTCCTTATAGCCAAGGTGTTTCTAGTTTTCACTAAGATGATTTCTCTGAAGGCATGTCCAGTAGTGATGGTGGGGCTTAGTGTATCTGTACATGGCAGTATTGAGAGGATGCCTCGGGGTCAAAAGGTAGACTCTGGCTGTCTAGGAGTCTTGTTCCTCCAGACCTTTTCAGTTCAGGTCCTCTTGGACCTAACATCAAGAAGCAGGATTGAAATCCACTAGAAGATGGAGAACAAGTTGTTTGTGACATACACTGTAGACATCAACTTGAGATTCCTGCTGTCTGAGTTAAATGGGGATTGGGATGGCATAGCCGAGACAGACTAGCTGTTAAGCTGCTAGGCTTTCCAAGTTCAGGGTGCTGTGGGTGGATTTGTATAAGATGCTTGCTTAGCGGGTGCTCGTTTTGTTGTGTGCTGACCCACATTTTCCATTTTATTAGTGTTTGCAAAGTACTAGGGGCCCAGAATTTTTCTGCTACTTTGTATGTATATTCTTTTATACTTCAACTGAGTCCTGCTCTTGGGTGATGCTTGTTATTTGTCTATATAAAATTCTAATGCTGTCTTGCTTTGAATCTTTCATTTCTTAGCAGTTTGTAATGAGGTTATCAATTATTGTCATTATAAAATGAAACTCTCTACAAATATTATTTAATTTTCTTAAATAGAGATGCATTTTGGCCCAATGGCATTTTAGCGGAAACTGTTCCATGCAGAGATAAAGCAATCCGAATGAGAACAAGAATTGCAGGAAAAACAAAATTGTTTGCAATTATGCCAGGTGAGTGAACACATTTAATTAAAATTTGATGTATTTGAATTTTTCTGACATTAATTTTTGATATTGAAATCATTTTTATTATTCTGTTGATTGCCAGACAATGACTTCCTATCTGCTGGGCACTGCGCTTGGCACTGTGCGTCCACTCTAGCCAGTCCTCCGAGCCGTCCTCTGCATCAGCCCTGCCCACCCAGAGCTGTAGTTAGCAGCAGGACTCTGACTGCTGCTTCGAAACTTTTAGAAAACGTGACAGGTGGATGGACTGTCGGTCACGGCGTAGGGACAGCCTCGTGTTTGTTGTTATTTTAAGGATAGACATGAGTATGGCTGAGGAAGCCCCTGCTTGCCTGGCATGCACAAAGCAGTGCATATGCTGGGCATCACAGCGTGTGCTTTTCATCCCTGACACTTGACCAGCCTGGCTGACATGAGACCCCCCCACACACACGCAAATGACTAGATTCCACGTATGAGGGGTAATATGGGGGGGGGGTTCCTGCTTATTTAATATTATGCATTCTAAGTCTGCAAACTGTTAAATTTTTCTGTTCCTTTCTAATAGCAAAATAATGGTTTTGTTTTGGGGTCGCTTATGAATATTTCCAGGACTCTCATAGACAGCGTTCTGTCTGTGGTAATTTGATGTTGTCCACGTAAAGCGCACTTGCCTCATAGTTGTGACAACGTTTCATTTTATTTGTTTTTGTTTTTCGAGGCAGGGTTTCTCTGTGTAACAGTTCTGGCTGTACTGGAGCTCACTTTGTAGACCAGGCTGGCCTCAAACTCACCGATCCGCCTGCCTCTGTCTCCCTCGTGATTAAAGGTGAAGGGCACCACCTCCTGGTAACTTTTTTATTCTTTTCTTTCTCTTGACGGACCTCTAAACCCCAGTCCCGTTTCTCTACCCTCATTTCTCACCACTTTTTGTTTACTTTTTTCTCATTTGTTTTTTGAAGTTCTGTTTGCCCAGCATAATCCTTAATTTCCTTGTCCCTATCCTTGTCCTGCCCAAAGGAACAAAATCAGCTGAAGTCATTGTTCGTCCAAAGGACGTTTTATTTCTCTGTAAGCATCTCCACACCATGAGCATCTTAACTAAAACTGTACTAATCTGTACGTCTATAAGGATATTGATTATTAGAAATCTTCATTCATGGGGGTGAGGGAAGAGCGTGAGTATCCTACGGGAAATCAGAGATAGGATCGTGACTGTAATCTGGAACCTGTTGGGCTCGGCTCTGACGCTCCTGTGCTGTGCTGTCTCTAGTGTAGGAAGGCAGTACTGGCTGCAGGTGCTCTGCACAACCATTGACTGGATGCCTACTGTTCACATCTCACTCTGCTCTAGGCTCTTTAGATTCTTGGTTCCTGTTCATGATGTAGGCATGTCTTTCCTCTGTCTGCGGAATGAACGTGTGTATTTTCTCTGCTTCGTACAGATGAACTGAAGCACATCATTGGAGCGGAGACCACACGGAAAGGTATTCTTCGTGTCTTTGAAATGTTTCAGCACAACCAGCTAAATAGGAGAATGGTGTACGTCTTCTTAGAAGGCTTTTTAGAAACCCTATTTCCACAGTATAAATTCCGGGAACTTTTCAACAAACTTCATTCAAGGTCGAAGCAGATGCAGAAATATAAACAGAAACTTCAAAGTACTCAAGCGCCTTCTTTACAGAAAAGGTGACACTCCAACTTGTAAACCCGATGTGCGTTTCTCCAGGACAGATGGTGTGGACAGATCTCCAAGTGTGACTCACATACTGTTGCGTCTACACCAGTCTTTCCATGTCTCCAAACAGACCCTAGTCCACCCATAAGACTGGGCCTTCTCCTTCTCACCTGTAATCCAGCCACTACCAAGAGGGAATCCTGTCTTAAATGATTTGGTGCATACTTTGCAACATTGAGAGAATACTGCCCCGTCTCATTCAAGACTGGAGTTGGTCTCTTTTGTTCCAAACGAATCAGCATTCTCCACCAGTGGTGAAGTGCCGGAGTGTACTTAGGAGCTAGGGAACCACAGAGCAGTGGGTCCTAGGTCACGAGCTTGTTAACTGTGCGCACTGCGGTGTGGCTGGGAGAGGGCTGTGTCCCTCGATGATCTTGTGGGCCGTTGTCAGCATCCTGCTACCATGTGGGTCAGCAGGTGAGCCATCTTTAGAACAAATGTTTCAAGGTCTGGGAAAAGTGACAGGACGCCCTTAGTGTAGGAATAACCCTTCCCCAGAATTACAGTTTGGTTGTGTAAAGCGCTATGAAATAGAACCAATCAAGACTAGGATTTGATTGGATTTATTACTCATTGGTATAAATCTCCATTGATTTTTTTTTATGTGCTCTAAGGGCTCAGCTCGCTCTTATGGTACTCCACTCTCTCCTTTTCCTTTGGCATTCTGTGCAGAAGAAGCATGTGGTAGCTCTCTTATAAGTTCAAATTTTTTAAATCTTTTAACAGATTACTGATTATATAGAAGGGGAATTATTTATTGTAAGAACTGCCGAATACATTCTGTCCTTCAAAAAATTGGAAATTTAAACAGTACTCTATTAAAAGGTACCATATGATAACTTTAATCATATGATCTAGACATGCCTTAGGTAACTACCGACATAGCAAATCAAAGGATTAATGAGCTTATAGTCCTATGTAAACATACAAATGCCTAATTCTACTATATGTACATATATGAAAATAAATAATGAAAACAGAACTGTACTATTTTTAAAAATATGCTTTTATTTATATTTCACATAATGTAAAATTCTAAATAAAGCTAGTACACAAAACCCTTTGGTGTATACATTTAACTCCCTAATATAATTTTATATATCGGTGAAGTAAAATACCTTTTCCAATTTTGAAGCCTTTACATTTCCTGGTGTTTCCCATTTGTCCATTAAGAAGTCTTCATATCCCATGTATGCAGGATTTCTGTACCTTTAAATACTTCCCATGACTAGGGGTTTGGGATATATCAGCTCTTTTTGTTCTACAAATATTTAACACTGAAACCTTAAAATAGTGAAGCTACTTTTCAGACCACGAGCCAGTATCCTGGTGTTAGAATGTTTGGGTGCTTACACTAAAGGTCAGACTATTGAGATTGGGACAGTATACCCGTGTTTTGCTTTCACTTAGATCCTTCTCACTCAGGAAACCCTGCAAACAGAGGGGAGCCTTCCTGCAAAGCTCTGTGATGTTCATCAGTGCTGTTGTGCATATCTCTTATGCATATATTCAGAATGTGTTGCATGTCTTTCATAATTGCATAAGTAGAATCCTTTTCTTGCAACTTTCAAGTAAGAGAAGACCCTGTTTCTCTGGTGGGAGAACTGCTTCTTATTCTCACTGTACATCCTGCCCTTGCCCTGCCAACCCCTTCCTCTACCCCAGGCTTCAATGGATGTGTCAGGCAGACCTGTAGGGAGCCAGCGTGGCCACCAGCGCAGTGATCTTCATATGTGTCCCTGCCCGTTCCAATTATATTTTTACATGAATAAATCTTAGTATATACAGAAGGATTTATGCAAGAGCCTAGTGTGTACATGTGAAATGCGTTTCTATGTAAAGTGAGAATACTGACCGTTAACCAGGGGAAAAAGGTCATATAAAATGCACGTGCTCCTAATAGCCGTGCAAGACAACTGCAACCACAACAGGGCAAAGTGAAAACAACCGTTTCAGCAAATGTGTGCCACATGTAATGAAGTTGTTACATCTCGGGCATTTATTGCCCATATTAGCATACACGAAGAAGTTTTATGTCCTCTCATGTTGAGTTTCTGAATGCTTTCAAGTCAGTAGTGCCTTTAGGCAAGGACCTTCAAAATTGATCATTCTTTTGAATTTTCTGATTTTTTTTCAAGTAATATATAACTACATAGAAACCAACACAGCTCATTCACCTAAAATCTGATTGTATAACTTTAAATGTAGCACTCAGATGAGTATTTCTTATAAATATGGTATTCTATGGAGGTCTGGAAACAGTCGTGCCATTGACCAATGGATGCACTTCGTTAGCCTTAATTTAAAGCAAACAAAAAATTCTTGAATATTTCAGTTTGATCACTTAAGTTTTTGCTGCAGATTCTTGGGGAAAAAATAAATCAAACAGTTAAATGTAACCTAAAAGTGTACCGATTTAAAAAAAAAACTAAGAACAACCCTAAATTTCACAATCTACAGTTTTAATTTTGTGCAATATTTTTATTTGATGCATGTTTATTTGAGCAATTGTAAAATAAGTACATTTTTAATGTTTTGAGATCTATAGTTCTGTCTTAATCCAACAACTTCATTCTGTTGTTGCTGCACCTTAATTAAGGACTTGTTTTATAAGTCTTCTTGTCACTCCTTGTAAAGTTCTTTTATCAGTAGAAAATTTTGCTTATGGGAGCATGGCTCCTGTATTATAAGGGAAAACTAAAGAGCACATTCTCGGGTTTGTTAGAAAATGTCCTTGTGCGTATCACTGTACATACGTGTTGGTCGTGCCTACCTGCTCTGTCACTGCTCTCCTCCTCTAACAAGGGGGAATCATCAGAATGTCAGTTATTTTTATTAGCTAAAAAGATTAAAATTTTTATTTGGTTTCTGTTATGTTCTGTCCATTAGAAAATACTAATAAAGTATTAAACACTTTCATTGAGTTTACTTGGTAATATGTTTTTTTTTAATGCCTGCTCAATATCTCTGTGTTCTTTAATTTCAGTTAGAAGTTGAACAGTCATGTTCGAAGAATATAGATGAACTACTGAATAGTTAAAACTAGCTGGGTTTGATTTTTTTCCTTTTATGGGGTAAACCATTGGCTCCACAGCCTTAAAGAAACTTTGTTGTCATTTCACCTAAAATTATATAGCGATTTTCCAAAACACAAAGATTGAGAAATAGTGATTCATTAGCAAGTGGTATTTTATGTCATTTGAAATTCAGATTTTGGCTGGTATTTTAGACATGTTCTTGCTTTGTTTTGTTTTGTTTCTTCAAGACAGGGTTTCTCTCTGTAGCTCTGGCCGCCCTGGAATTCGCTCTGTAGACCAGGCTGGCCTCGAACTCACAGAGATCTGCCTGCCTCTGCCTCCTGAGTGCTGGGATTAAAGGCGTGCACCATCACCGCCCAGCATGTTCTATTCTCAAAGACAGTTGATGTGGCATTTAATAATGTGCTTGGTTAAGATGTGTTTAGCATTCTTGGCCTAGATCCACAGACTGCTCAGACATCAAATAAATGCCTAATACCTCACTCGGAAATGGCATAATATTTCTTAGAATTATGCTCTAATTATCAGTCCCTTTAGGATGTGCTCTGACAGGGAGCCTAGTGTTGCACAGAATACAGTGGTCACAGTCCAGAACCTTGTCCAGGGCGCCTTGTCAGGGCTACCCATTTCCTTCATTGCTCGGAGTCCTTGGCATCAGCAGCCAAAGGATCGTCTTGTTCCCAGTGTTGAGCTAGGAATATTCACAGAAAGTTGTAGTATCTTTGGTTAGGAAGTGCAAACTGTATTGGGAAAAAAATGGAGATTTCAGGCATAAATTAATTTTTAAATTTTAGAATGTCCAGTCATTGGGAGAAAGCAGAGCTGTTTGTATAGCAGATGTTAAAGTAGAATTCTGTTGTTGGAGGTTTCTGTCCCACCTGGTCCCTCAATAATCACACAGAAACTCTATTATTTAAATCATTGCTTGGCCAATCCCTCAAGCATGTTGTTAGCTAGCGCTTATATCTTAAATTCACCCATTTCTAGTCATCTATAGCACCACGTGGCTGTGGCTTACTGGCAAGGTTCTGGCGCACGTCTCTTGGACTCTGCCTTCTTTCTCCCAGCATTCAGTTTGGTTTTTCTGCCTCACTCTATTAACCAGTAAAAGCAACACATTAACAGAAGGCCATCCCACAGCAGAATTTGGCTTGAGTACCAGAAGAGTGAAGAAAGGTGCTTGTCATGAATCCGTAGCATTCTTTCTCCTGCCAGAATCAAACCAGTAGTAACCAGAAAATTCATGGAGAGAGACACACATTTCAGTTCATGGAACGTTTGTGCATCACGTGCTACATTCAGAAAATTTTGTAACAGCTCAGAGTGAAAATCGTGCTTCCCAAGTCATGATTTTATGAGAAAGACATGTGATCTTTTAAGCTGAGTTGACCTTTGCATATAAGAATGGAATAAAAGAAAGAAGTATTGTAAGCCTCCACTGTCCCCCTGAATCACAGAAGCCTCCTGAGTTACAGCAACTTGGCAAGTAAACTAGACACAAGACAAACAAGGCTTTTCATGCACTATGGGAGTGGCAAGCTTAAACCGCCCCTGTTTCTCTCGGAGAAGTCAATACACGATGCACTTAGTTCCCCCAGGAAGTGTGAGCCATGTGGAGACTTGTGACTGAAGCTATCCCCATTCCTTGGCTTCCTGACGTTTAGCAAAGGTCCACACTCAAAGCCAAAGTGTTCTGAGTGAAGCAAGGCGTTCATACAGTCAAGGTCTGGTGAGCTGTTTTAGTTGTTGGAGCACCGCTACTGTCAAATTCTTGGACGGTTGAGAACTGGAGCCAGGCCGGCAGACAGCCAGGCCGGCTCAACCGGCTCTTTAGCCTTTGTCCCGAGGAAGGGTTGAGAAGTTGTACAGTGTTGGAGCGTCCACACCGTCAAGTAGAAACGTCCCAAAAAAATTTACACAAAGGTGAAAGGAGAGATGTTCAATTGATAATGTTTGTCGTAATCCAAGCACCTGGAAGAACAGCATTTGTTTCCAATAAAGTTTGCCAGAGTGGTCAATTAATCCAAGGTCAGCAGCCTTAGGAGGTGCAGGTACTATTTTGCCTTCTCCAGTTTAGAGATGGGACTTGCTGGTCCGAAGTTCTGCGATTAGGGAGTGCTAAAGCAACCATCCCAGATGGTCTGGCTTCTCAACACCGGCTCTGGACAATCTGGCCTGTTTCATCCTTGCTGCTGCCATCCTCACAGCGATGGAGCCATGCCTGAGGGTCTTTGTTCTGTGGGCAGAACTTGTGGTTTCCCCAACAAAAGGCAACTGAATCCCTGGCTGCCTAAGGTAGGATGGGGTGAAGGCAGCAAACCAAGCATTTCCTTTTACCTTCATGTCATAACCACTCCACACCTGAGGTGCAGGGCATAAAGAAGGTCCATGGAAGTTAGAGACAAATGGGCGTGAGAAAATGGGTCATTGTTCCACAGTTTACTTATAACTGAGCAACCGGTGTTTACAAAAGTATTTAAAAAAAATACCTAGTACCCTTTATATTTTCAATCTGCCCTACGAACACTTGAAAATTCCTCTGCTGCATTCGTGGGCCCCCAGGCACACCTGACCTCAGTGATGAACCCCAGCCCCATGCTGGCTGTTTTCAGACCCTGTGTCTCCCTGGGTCTTGGTGAACGTAGTTCCTGTTGTGGTTAGTGCAAAGCTGCTTTATTCCGGCACTCGGGCACTACAGATGCAGTCATTCATGTTTCAGCCAGGATCCATTCCCTCTATATGTGCTAAAATTATCTGTTTCTCTTACTTACAAAGTACTGTGAACTCTAAAAGCTGGTCAGGAAAGTGGTTTTTGTTTGTTTGCTGGGGAAAAAACAGCTCCCTGCCATTTCGTATCCTGCAACAAATTGGTAAGTTTGTTCTTTGATTTTTGGTTTATGGGTGAGTTTTAAAATTGTGAGTGTGTGTGTGTGTGTGTGTGTGTGTACATGTTAATGTAAATGAAAAGCCTTTTGCCCTTGGGAAAGCAGCCTTTACAGCAGTCATGTTTACAGCCGGCATGGACCCACCTCAGTGTCTCTCAGCCACTTATTGAGGGACTTGTAAAAACTGGTCATTTCTCTGCACTACTGAACATAATCTGAAAATACAAGCCAATAAGTAAGAAAGGATGCATATAGAGATTTACAGAAAAAGAAATGAAGTTTGTTTCGTGTAGTTTTGAAGATTGAGACAGTTGTTCATAGCGTTATAGTCACTGGTGAGGATGCATGTGTGATCAGGAATGAGCTGGCACATTTGAGACAGCTTCTAGCTTACATGGAGCTTTGTGACTTCATATTGACCGGTAGCGTGTTGAGAAGTTTGACTTCTTTTTCTTCCGAAGGAAAAAGATGGACCAGGTTGTGGGCAGAGCTAGTGTTAAAAGTTCAACATGTCCATATAGCAAAACAACAATATCCGGCTCCCTGTAGGGCTTATGAGCTCCCCAGGCACAGGCCTTTGACCAGATTTTCAATCCTAGATGTGAATTCCCTCTTGTGGAACAGGCCTGAAATCCTATCAGGAAGCAGTTGGTTACCCCTGTGATAGTCATTGCCACTATTGCATCATGGGCATATCCTTCCTGGCAGGTTCATATGGTACTGCTAGGGTTCACAGTTTTCTAAGACTGCTAATGACTTTTCCAGTTGTCTATGTAGCACCTTTCAACATGATAAGAACACTGGCAAATAGAGCGGTTTCCAGCTCAGCTCCAGCTTGATTTCTCTCTGTGTCCTGGTTTCTTTAGCAGTAGGGTTGTATCTAGTTCTAGTGGGCAACCTAGAACAATGGCAAAGCTTATATTGTATGGGTGTAGACCGTGAGTTCTCCATGGTCAGTAACTCACAAGTAGGTATCCTGTACTTGGCACTGAACTTGGTATTTAATAGCCCTTTTGGTGGTCATAACTGGAGAAGTTGCTACTTGTATTTTAATGGGCAAGGGCCACAGATGTTACTAACTTTACTATTTATTACTCATTGCCTTAAAGAACAGCTTGATCCACAGAGTGGTTGCCCTGAAGCTATAAAAACTGAGCTGAATTGGAGCTTCAGAAAGATGATTTATTCCTCTGGAGTTAGTAGATTATAGGATGGTGCACATGATATTCTTTTCAGTATAATTTTTGAAATTCATCTGTGTCATTTGGGTGCATCACAGTTTATCCATACTCCAGGTGGAGAACAATTGAGTTAAGGTTTGGATGATCATTAATAAAACTGTCATGAGTGTTAGAATGGATTCCATATTCCTAGATTTCCCTGGGTATTAAGAGTGATCCATTAATGGGGTGATGATGTAGGATGGAGCTACTCAATGCAGAGGGTGTGAGGGATGACCTTCATGGCCAACCAACTATGCCAGTGAAACAAAACCCCAAAAGGAGGTCTGGATTCCCCAACATGTTTATACTTCCTGATCAGAGAACACATCAAATAGGCAAAGTGGATAACAGAACAAGATGTCAACAAATTCGGTTTCCGTGATTGAACTGGCTTTTACAAATGACACGTGAGCGAGGCAGGCAGCATCCTGTCCGCAAAATCAAAAGGAGTTTCAGTGAACTACAGAGAGCAGGAAGTCTTATAGGCAGAAAAGGAGAGGGAATTAAACAAGAGGTAGTGTGTAGGCAGAGACTGTTCATTTCTTCCTAGCTGCCCTGATCCAGATAATCACAGAAACTATATTAATTACAGCACTGTTTGGCCAATAGCTTATGCATATGTCTAGCTAACTCTTACATCTTAACTCATTTCTATTAATCACCATGAGGTTGAGGTTGTGGCCTACCAGTAAGGTTCTGGCTGGCGGCTAGTGTCTTTCTCCTTCAGCAGCTACATGGTATTCTTTTGACACCTCTCTCTCTCTCTCTCTCTCTCTCTCTCTCTCTCTCTCTCTCTCT
>LOEQ01001883.1:260807-273447 GCA_001685075.1 Bramus lutescens
AGATGTGCTGGAGCAATGGCGGCTCAAAGCCTGTTGGAGTGGCCAACCAAGGTTTGGTCTAGCTCGAGGTCCATGCCACAAGAGAAAGCCCACTTGGATGGCCAGGATTCTGAAGCTGGATAGCCTGGAGACCTAGGATATAACTAAACACAACTGATTTTACAAAAAGTCAATGTAAGGATTCCCGATGATACTCTGCTACACTCATAGATCAGTACCTAGCCCAGTCACCACCAGAGAGGCTTTGTTCAGCTGCTGATGGGAGCAGATGCAGGGACCTGCATCCAGACATTAGCGGGAGCTCAGGAAACCCTGCAGAAGAAGGGGAGGAAGGGACTGAATGAACCAGAGAGCTTGAGGACATCAGGAGAAGGCTCAAAGAATCAACTAAGCGGCACTCACGGAGATGGAAGTGACAATCCCGGAGACAGCATGGGTCTGCAGATAAGTTGTGGCTGTTTAGCATGGGTTTTGTGGGACTCCTAACAGTGGGAGTGGGGTGTCTCTGACTCTTTCACCTGCTTGTAGGACCCTTTTCCTCTTACTGGATTGCCTTGGCCAGCTTTGATATGGGGTTTGTGCCTAGGCTTACAGTAACTTGTCATGCAAACTTTGTTTGCTATCCCTGGGAGGCCTGCTCTTTTCTGAAGGGAAAGAGAGGACCAGTGGGTCTGGGGGAAAGGGGAAATGGGGGGATGACTTGGAGAAGGTACTTAGGGTGGGGGGGCTGGTGGGAGGGGAGGCTGTGATCCAGATGTATTGTATGAGAAAAGAATAGATGAAAAAATGTGTCGGGAATATTATTTTCAGATGCGTGACTTTTGTTTACCCTGCATTTGTTTAACTCTGTGAAGCTGTGTTGCCGTGCCTGTCTAAAATACTTGATGGTTCTAATAAAGAGCCGAATGGCCAATAGCAAGGGAGGGGCGAGGATAGGCAGAGTTGTCCGGCAGAGAGGATAAGTAGGAGAAAAGTGGATGAGCAGGGGCATTAGAACAAGGAGAGGAGGATGTAGAAGCCAGCCACCCAGTCAGCCACGGAGTAAGAAGGAAAGTAAGTTATACAGAAATAAGGAAAGATAAAGTCACAGAGACAAAAGGAAGTTGGGTCATTTAAGTTAAGAAAAGCCAGCAAGAAACAAGCCAAGCTAAGGTCGGGCATTCGTAACTAAAAATAAGCCTCCATGTGATTTATTTGGGAGTTGGGTGACGGGCCCTCAAATAGCCAAAAGAGTATAATAAACATCATACAACGTGTGTGTGTGTGTGTGTGTGTGTGTGTGTGCGATATCTCATTTTGACCTTAGCACCCCATAGTCTCTTATTCTCTGCATGTTGACCAGTTGTGGGTCTCTGTACTGATCTCCATCCTTTGCAAAATGATGCATCTCTAAGAAGGGTTGAGAGATGGACTAATCTGTGGATATAAAGATAAAAACTTAGGTCACAGTTTATTACTATGCTATTTAGCAAAATAATAGTGAGTAGCTTCTTTCTCAGGGTCTATGACCTACCTAGGCAAGGTGTTTTGAGCCCAGTTCATGGTACTAACCAAATTAATCAATATATCCATGATTTCACATGGCCAGCACTTTCTTTTTCTTTACTGTGCTAAGAACACTTGGGATGGACCATTTTAGTGCAGAATTAAACAAAGATCATGTCACCTATTAGATTTTTTGAACTTGCTCATATGTATGACTGAACCTTGGTAATTTTTGGTTAGCATCTTCCTATTTATGCCTTTCTCTGCCCCCAGCTACCACCATCCTACGATCTGCTTCTCTAAGTTTGACTTGGAGTCCTTGTATAATTGATGCCAGGCATTATAGCATGACTAATAAAAACCCAGAGACAGATATTGGGGTTCAACTCAAGAATCAGAAAAGCAAAGGAGCCAAACCGCTAGAGAAGTCTTACCTCTACCGAGGCTGGGAGACAGCAGCTTAAGTGGCCTAAGCAGACGACTAAGCCTCTCTCTCCTCCCATTTTATATTCCCTCTTAGTGCAGGGATTAAAGGCGTGAGTCATGGCACACAGCTTGCAAACATTGCTGCATCTCCACTGGTTCTTTTAACTCTGTTTTCTTGGCTAAGCAAAAGCCTCTGCACTGGATAGTCTATTTTTGCTTTTGTTGTCTGTGATGTTTTTAATCCCACTCCAAAGTCTGCCTAGACCAATACAAGAAGCCTTTCCTTTATGTTTTCTTCCAGGAGTTCTGGGCTTTCAGATTTTTGTTTAGGTCTCTAGTCAAATTCGTTGTTGCCTGTGGTGTGAGACAAGAAGCTGGAGTTCTTCGTGTGGGTTCTCCTTTCTTGAAACTTATTATTATTATTTTTAAATTGACTTTATTGATTCTTTGGGAGTTTCACATCATTCACCCCAGTTCTGCTCACCTCCCAGTCCCTCCTACATCCTCCCGTCAACCCTACCATGCCTTCCTACAAAACAAAACAAAGTAAGCAGGCAAGAAAACAAAAACAAAACCACCACCACCAACAACAATGACAAAAATCTCCTTGCTTCTCCTTTCCTGTCTCTCCATCATCTCTTCCTGGGGGCATTGGAGACCTCGATGTGTCATATAGTACATCCTTTTGTCCTATCAGCTTTACTAGCAAATGTTCATTGCAATGAGTCACTGGTCTGGTTCAAGGCCTCTGGTGTCTGGTACACACCATCATCACGGGGTCCTCACCGGAACTCCTCTGGGATGCCCTGTGGCTGCCACGAGTCTTGTAGATCCTGCGAGTATTGCTCCACAGGACCAGTCTCTTCACGAGCTCCAGGAGGTTCTAGCTGGGGTAGATGCTAGGGTGGGTTAACCCAAGGCCCAGTTGTGGGCCAGGGTGGTAGATGAGCTGATCAATCCAGGCCATTGGGGCCACCTCCCTCAGGTGAGGGAGTGGAATCAGCTTTGCTACATCTCTGCCTTCAGGGCTGGTTCATTCTCACCTGTGGTGAAGGGTGTGGCCATCTCTCCTGAGTGCAGGGACCAGCTCTCTTGCTGTAATGTCCATGGAGAGGCTTTCCCAGGGTAAGTGAAGCAAGGGACAGGCTCAGCATGGCCCTCTGATTTCATCATGCATGGTTCCTATGGTCCTTTGAGGTAACAGAGGCCACAGACATCAACACAGACCCCAGCTGCAGCTGGACTACAGACCCAGATATGGCCCTTGGTACCAGCTTGGGCCTGGATGACATCCTGTCTCTGGGGGAAAGCAATGTTCACTTAGATCGGGTGGTTATGGAAGCCACATGGCTGCTGGATACCACCAAGGCCTCAGGTTTTGGCTCTAACCCTGGGCTTTGATTTGACCTTCAGTGGCAATATAGGACTCTGACTTCAGCACAGATCCCAGCTGTGGTAGGATCATGGAACCAGACATGGTCCTCAGGTGCAGCTGGATCTGGATGTCACCATTTTCCAGGTGGCCTCACACAGATTGGCACAGACCCCAGACTCAGACACCAATGTGGCCTTTGATCTTGGATGTCCCACAACCTTCAGTGGTAGCAGGAGCTTCAGACATCAGCACAAACCCTGGCTGCTATAGGCCCATGGACCCAGACATGGCCCTCTGCAGTAGCCTGGCCCCAGATAACACCATGGTCCTGGGTGGCAGCACAGGGCATCCAGATCTGTGTGGCCCCTACTGAGCATGACCTCCAGATTCCAAACAAGCCTCAGACTTCAGCCCAGATCCAGGCCTCTGTGTAGGCCCTAGTGGCAACGTAGGCCACAGACTTCAACACAGACCCCAGCCACAGCTGAACCACAGACCCAGACATGCCCTCAGGCAGTAGCTAGGCTTGGTTGATATCCAAGCTCCAGGTGGTGTCCTGACCACTCAGATCAGGATGGCTCTGGCAGCAGCACGGCCCCTGGATATCAACAAGGCCACAGGTTGTGGCCCAGACCCCAGGCTTCATGTGGCCTTTGGTGACAACATGGGTCATTGTTGCAAGAGGAGGCTGTTTGTTTTTCTGGCTGCTCAGCCCTGAAATAATCACACAGAAACTAACTATATTACTTAAACACTGCTTGACACATTAGCTCTAGCTTCTTATTAATTCTTACATATTAATTTAACCCATCTCCATTAATCTGTGTATCACCACGAGGTCGTGGCCCACTAGCAAAGTTTCAGTGCATCTGTCTCAGGGAGCAGCTCCATGGCTCCTCTCTGACTCTGCCTCCTTTCTCCCAGCATTCAGTTTAGTTTTCCCTGCCTACCTAAGTTCTGCCCTATCAGGCCAAGCCAGTTTCTTTATTCACTAACCAATAAAAACAACACACAGACAGAAGGACCTCCCACACCAGGTTATAGACTTCGGCTGTAGTAGAAACATGCACCCAGACATGGTCCTAGTCAACAGTCTGGGTTTGGTTGCCACCATAGCCCCAGGTGGCAGCAAAGGCCACCCATACCAGCACATCCCCATTAGTAATGTGGGGCCTGGATGCAAACATGGCCCTAGCAGGCAGATAACTGTAATCAGCATGGCCCTTGATGGCAACAGGTGCCATGGACATCAACACAGACCCTGGTACTGTAGGACCAGGGACCCAGACATGGCATTTGGCAGCAGCCCGGCTCAGACACCACCATGACCCTGGGTGGCAAACAGACTTTCATTATCAGTCTATCCCTCACCTCTTTCACCATGGCTGGAACCAGGTGGCAAGTGGACCTTGGGCCTCCACATCACGTGGGGTGTGGTTGTCTTCCCACCAGCCAGGGCCTTGAGGACCCCAGCTGGCTAGTCCCTGTCTGAGAGGCTTCTTGAAATGTTTAATGTTACTGATTATGGATACTTTTTGAAACCCATTTATTTTATTCCAATTTCTGTTTCTTTTAAATTTAAAGTCTATTTTATTTAATATCTTAGTTATATCACACATGTTAAAATATAGTGTGCTTTTAACCACCTAAGATTTTCATTGTATCTAAAGCCACCCAGAGGTGTCAGCAGCAGAGCTCAGCAAAGACCAATGGTCAACCTGGAAGGATGTGGGTCATTTACCTACTTCTTTGTAAATTTCTACATTGGCTCAGTTTGTTAAAATAAAAAAATGAGGTCCTAATGTTATTTAAAGTATGATCATAGTCTGCACCCCAAGAAGCCAAGTTCAGCTACCAGTCCTTGAGAAGCCAATTGAAACAGCTTATTTAAAAGTAAGGAGAAAAAGTTTATTGAACGCAGTCCCTTTGGGAAGATGGACGAAGTTATGCAGTGTGCTCTTGAAGCCCGTCTCCCAGGTCCAGGGCAGACTAGAGTTCACACAGCGGAGCAGAGACAGACATATCTCAGGGTCAAGGCAGGGAGGGGGCTCCTGTTCATTAATGCATCATCAGTGCTAGGCTTCAGGTGACTAACGTGGTATGGTAAGATGTTAAGATTGTGTCCAATCTCTTTCCTTTCTGGGAGACAATTTCTCCCCCTGGGTGGCCTCTTTTCCTTCTCCCAGAATGAGATTTGTGGGGAATTCTCATTCCTTGATGTCAATTATTCCGATAGTCTGGTAGATTAAGTGACAGGAATTTCTTTAGAATGCCCTCATTTCTGTCATTTACACTAACTTACAATACTATCTCACCTGCTCACTAACTGAACTTACACTGTAGCTGTAAGCGAAACGATTTTCTGTTTTTTCTCATGGCCTCTCTGTATAACTTGTTGCTAGGATGCTAATCTTTCATATTTTTAGTCAGTTATATCTAGAAGTAAGTAAGCTTTTGTAGGCTACTATTTCATTTTGTGTGTGTTCATATCTCTATCCTCGGTTTCCAGGGCAGGGACAGGCACACAGTGTGTTCGCCAAAACCATATTTTTGGGGGTGAGGAACCTGAGTTCCTCTGATAAGATGCATTTTGGCAACAAGAAGTGTTTGTGAGAAGTTTACCAATGTTGCTAGCTTATCATGCCTTCTAGAAAGAGTTCAAAGAAGAGTTGGGAACGCCCAGCACCAGAAGGAAGCTGTAAAGGCACATACTACGTCCATCTGACTTCAGCGTCTCGTAGAACAGTGTGTTAGCTGTTCCTCTGACCAGGGAGAGGTGGGTGTGGACCACTTATTGCTAAATCCAAAGAGCAGCAAGAGAAACAGTGAGTCACGCCGTGATGATACAGGAGAACAATAGCCCATGTCCAAGTCTGAGACACTGAGGAGCCTAGTCTACAAAGGGAGACATAAGAGTCTCTCTGTGCTCTGTATCCAGGGTGGAGCTGCCTATGGCAACAGGCCTAGGGCCAACAGCCTGCTTCTATGACCTTAGCTGTCCCAGCCTTTGCTCCCATTCACACCTTAGCTTTGCTGGCTCTCAGCTTTCCTTCTGTTCGTAATCCTAAGGCTTGCTGGGGTAGGGTCAAGCCCCGTGTTCCAGTCCTGTGGAATTATTTTTGCTTCTTTATTTTTTTCAGAATTGAAAGTAGAAGAAAATGTGCCAGTTAGGAGTTCACAGTCCAGGCTAGAAAGACTTGAATCTTCTACTACAGGGCAGGCAAAGCAGCCAGTATCTCTAATACCTGCACAACTGTAATACTACATACATACCACAGTATTGCCATGCAGAATTAAATAAATAACCTATGTGAGCACTGAACTTAGTGAGCAGCAAGCTGAAAGCACAGGGTGAGTTAGTCCAGCTGACAAATCACAGTGCTGCTTATTAATGTGTTTATCTCCCCCACCAATGAACTTTCCCAAGACAGAGGCGGCGTCTCAGTCATTTATGTGGTTTAGTTTTCCCAGCAACATGACACTTGGTGCATCCCGTGAGTGTGTATAGTACGCATGCAATATAGAACAAGAGGCTGGGAAAATGTCTCAGTTGGTGAACGGCTTGCAGAGCAACCAAGAGGTGTCAGGTTTGATCGCCTGAAATCCACATGAAGAGCTCGGCATGATGGCATGCAGTCATGATCCTGGTGCTGGGGAAGCAGAGACAGGCAAGTCTACAGCTCACGGAACAACCAGCCTTGCTAAACCAACAAGCTTCAGGATCAATGAAAGGCCTTCTCTCAGAAAGGAAGAGGGTGGGTGATAGAGGAAGGCACTTGATATCCACCTCTGGCCCCTCATGCACATGCCCACACACATGTGCATCCTCTCACAAATGAAATGGAGTAGAATGAGATAAATGGCTATTGGAAGTTATAATTTGCTTTCAAGATTAGAATAGCATTATTCAAATAGGTAGACACACTGCTATTAAAACTTTGAATTAATTATATTTGAGAGTGTGTCTCATTATAATGAGAGCATTTCTAAATTTACTTTTGCTTGGACTCAAGAAATTTTAGCTTTCAAGGCAAGACCAGTTCCTAAGAAAGGAGACTTCCTATCTGCCTACCAGGTGTGTATTTTCTTGACCAGTTTTGAACTGGATTAAATCAATAGGAGAGGACCAACCACTTTTTCATACCCACTAGATGGAGAACTGGTGGGTTGCTGTAGGTCAAACCTTGTAAGGATTCTTTGTTCATGATGTATAACTCCTCTATAAGCTCAGGTTTTCCACAGTAGAAAGTTTAGGTGCAAGACTGATGCCAACTCAAAACTCAAAAAGGCGAGAACTAGTTTTGAGGATGAGGACGCAGCTTTGGGTGGTTTTCAGTTCTAATTACACTGTATTCCAGTGAATGTGCCTAGGAGCTGCACTAACAATGTCAAGAGGCTGATTGGCTAGCAGGCCATAATACCCAGTGAGAAGCCACTCATGCTGCGGTTGGCCAGCCCTTTGAAGCTGCTCTTTCTTGATCTCTGTTCCCATGCAGTAGGCATTTTACACCATGTCACTTGAAAGGAGAATTGCACAGTGCAGAGGTGACACTGCTTGTTTGAGTTCCACAGACAAAGCAGAGGAATTGGGAATGCCTTAGCTGGGCAAGCAGCTATAGACCTTTGTCACCATGTGTAAGAGAATTCCCTTCAAGACCTCATTAGAGTTTTTGCTTCTCTCCTTTTGTTCCCATATATAATATTATATATCATATCTTTATAACTATATGTAATTATATAATTTTATTTATATAATATGCGATATACATTATATTATATATATATTATGTGTGATTCCCCTCTGTATGCTGTGAATACCATTGTTAATAAAGAATCTGTTTTGGGTCAATTGCAGCAAGGAATAGGGCAAGGCAGGAATTCCAAACAGATAGAGGAGGAAACAAGGTGGAGTTAGAGAGATGCCATGTAGCCGCCGCCCAAAGGAGACAGACTTGTCCCAAAACCTTACCCATAAACCACAAACCTCATGGTAAAATAGAAAGTAATAGGAATTAGCTAATTTAAGATATAAGAGCTAGCTAGCAATACGCTTAAGTGATTGGTCAAGCAGTGATTTAATTAATACAGTTTCTGTGTGGTTATTTCAGGACTGGGAAACTGGGAAACGAACAAGCAGCCTACATATAATTATTGGAAGTCATCGCCTGGAGGCATGACTGATGACCTTTATGAACTTATTAAATGCAGGGCAATACATTGTACTTAAGAGCTGAAAACCAGAAGCTGTATTGGGATAATCTTTTTGGACACTGTGAAGATGTGTCTATGTTGAAGCGCCTTCCGATTGGTTTCATACAGAGCTGAATGACCAATAGCTAGGCAGCAGATGATGGGCAGGAGTTCTGGGCAGAGATAGCAACTCTGGGGATAATCTAAGAGGTGGGAATTCGCCAGTGAGGTGGGAGAGATTCACACGTACAGTACAGAGGAGCGGTAATGAGCCACCTGGTAAATTAATTTAAACGGGTTAATTTAAGTTATATGAGTGAGTTGGGAACAAGCCTAAAGTAAGGCCAAGTTTTTATAGTTAGTAAGAAGTCTTTCTGTCATTATTCAGGAGTTGGCAGTTCAAAGAAACTCTGACTACATTTGGTGTCTGACCAAAGTTCCAGACAGACAGCAGGACGTGGCTTCCTAGTAACCACCATCTCTAAGGCAGCCCAGGGCTTATTGCTTACAGAGGCCCTTTAAGAGGCCCCTCTGTGCGGCTGAGCTCTGCCCTACATAGAAAGGCCTGCAGCAGCTTGGGCTCAGCAACTTCCCAGAACTGGGGCAGGTAGGTGTGGCTCCTGACTGATGCCTGCAGACCTGAGACTAGGCTGTCCTGGAACAGAAAAGAGCAACTGTAGCCCAGAGCCAGTGGAGTGGAGTAACCCAAGACCAACCCAAGGTGGGTAGAGCCCATTGCCAGCACCATGTGCTCAGAGGAACTGCAGAAGGAGCCTGCAGCAAACTTCTGAACAGGTGTGGTATGCTTGAAAACATGCACAGCTGTTGAGTAGGAAAAGAAAACAGGAACAGACAATCAGAGAAAAAACATTTCAAAATAAATAAAAGGAAGTCATGAGAGTAGAGTAATATAAAAAGGCATTTAATAACAGCTTTAATAATTTAAAAGTAATATGAGCCATTTAATGATAGAAAACATTATATCACAGGGAATTTGGGCATTATATAGTGTTTTATTAGCTTAAAAACTTTTAAATGCTACTGAAAGGCATCAGATTATGAAAAAAACTTTGTTTAGTTTCAATTGCTGTAATGAAACCCTGTGAGCAAACAGACCTGAATGGAGAACTCTCAACAGAGGAATCTAAAATGGCTGAAAGACACTTAAGGAAATGCTCAACATCCTTAGTCATCAGAGAAATGCAAATCAAAACAACTCTGAGATTCTGTCTTACATCTGTAAGAATGGCCAAGAACAAAAACACTGATGACAGCTTATGCGGGAGAGTTGTGGAGTAAAGGGAACACTCCTCCATTGTTGGTGGGAGTGCAAGCTGCTACAGCTACTTTGGAAATCACTATGGCAATTTCTCAGAAAATTAGGAAACAACCTTCCTCAAGACCCAGCAATACTACTTTNGCTCAACATCCTTAGTCATCAGAGAAATGCAAATCAAAACAACTCTGAGATTCTGTCTTACATCTGTAAGAATGGCCAAGAACAAAAACACTGATGACAGCTTATGCGGGAGAGTTGTGGAGTAAAGGGAACACTCCTCCATTGTTGGTGGGAGTGCAAGCTGCTACAGCTACTTTGGAAATCACTATGGCAATTTCTCAGAAAATTAGGAAACAACCTTCCTCAAGACCCAGCAATACTACTTTTGGGTATATATCCAAAGGATGCTCTAGTGTACCACAAGGACATGTGCTCGACTATGTTCATAGCAGCATTCTTTGGCATCGCCAGAACCTGGAAACAACCCAAATGCCCCTTGACTGAAAAATGGATAAAGAAAATGTAGTACATTTATACAATGGAGTACTATACCATGAAAAAAATAATGATGTCTTGAAATTTGTAGGCAAATAAATGAATCTAGAAAACACCATATTGAGTGAGGTAACCCAGACCCATAAAGACAAATATAACATGTGTTGACTCACAAGTCGTTTTTAGGCATAAAACAAAGAAAAACCAGCCTACAATTCACAACCCAGAGAACATAGACAACAAAGAGGACCCCAAGAGAGACATACATGAATCTAATCTACATGGGAAGTAGGAAAAGACAAGATATCCTGAGTAAATTGAGAGCGAAGAGATTCTGGGAGAGGTATAGAAGAGGAGGAGAGAGGAAGAGAGGGGAGCTGAGAATCTATAGCTCAATAAAAACAATAAAAACAACCCACCATGACCAAAAGCAACTCTGGGAGGGAGGGTTTATCTCAGTCTGCATCATAGCCTGGCACTGAGGGAAGTCAGCAGGAACTCAAGCAGGAAAGGAACGTGAGGGAGGAACAGAGCAGAAGCCCTGGAGGGGACAACGACACTGCTTTCTCTCTTGCTCCTCCGAGCTTATTCCGACAGCCTTCATGTACATTTCAGGTCCCCTTGCCCAGGAACGACACTGCCCACTGTGGGTGGGCCCTTCCACATCCATTCTGACCACGAGGAAATCTTATGGAGGTAATGATTCAACTAAGATTTCCCCTTCTCTGTTACGATGAGATCTGGGTCAAGTCGGAAAACGGGAAATGATCAAATAAATCTGGAAACTGAGTCAGACAGTGTACTTGAAAAGATGTAGGAACAAGGTAGTGAAAATTACTGGTGGGAATGGAGCCAGATTTTGATGAAATTTTAGGCAAGCGGAGAGCGGTTATGGGAAGAGTAAAATCGGTAAGAGAAACGAAGGTGCTAGAGTAGGCAACAGGGGATTTCTAAGAAGAAAGCAGAATGATTGGGAGCAGGTGTGAACGATAAACCATCTTCCTGTAACCTGAGTACCAAGGGCATTTCACAAGGAGAATCAGGCTATTTGACAAGGAGAGATTAAGCCTCATGATTTCTTTTTAATTATGCATTGATAAAGCTACCACTTACTAAGTCATCTTCAGCTACTGGACTTAAGTTTACGATAATTTTTGAGGTGGGCACGATAATCACTGAATTTACGGAAGAAGAGATCGATATTGAAGATTCAAACAATTGGCTTAACTGCCCAGCCAGTGAGTGGGAGGCTTGCCCACGTGTGTTTGCACTGTTTCCCAGGCGTTTGTGGCTTAGGAACGTTTCTGGAAACATAACACGAGCAGAAAGTTCTCTCCTCTGGTAAGAAGTGTCCACTAAGGTGCCCAGCACCACACTGTGCAGCAGCTGAAGTCGATTTCCCTGAAACCCAACCACGGACCCCTATGGAAGGGTTGACATCAAATTAAGAGCAATGAGCCAACTTCAGAGCAGAGCAAGCGTTCAGTGTGTGCTGTGCGCTGGCTTCCAACTTGTTACAATGAGACATTTCTTAGAAGACACCGTGGTCCTGACTTCAGGAGAGCATCAGAATCAGTTTATCTCAGTTAAAGAAACCAATTCTGGTCATTTACTTTTGTAAACAGTGTTTTTTTTTTTTCCCCTGCCTTGTTCATTATACTTGCTTTAAAAATGATTTCTGGCTACCTTGAAACCACTCTCAAATGATTTGTTTATTGAAGAAATTCAAAGAACGTGTCATCAGCTCAGAAAGACACTCCAGCGGCATCATGGAGGGGATGGAGCTGAGGTGACAGCTTGCTGCCTATGGCTAGCAGGTTCAGTGAAGGAAACTCACAGCTCACGTGTAAAGCAGAGCTTCCTTACATGCTATCTAGAAAACAGAAGTCGATTATTATAAGTTGTCTTCAAGAATTTGTAGCTCTAAGTTTTTGTTACTCTTGAGACGTCTGGCTTGTCGCTATGGAGAACTATGTCGTTTATATAGATCTCAAATTCTTCATCTTCCTGCCTCAGCATCCTGGGGGCTGTGATTACAACTGTGTGCGTCCATACTCAGAAAGCTTTTGGTTTTGGAAACGGACATCTGTGTCTCAGATGAGGGCAATTTAATATTGTCATTTTAATAAATCTAATTCTTTGGTGATCTACGTTTCCGTAACACAATTATTTTCACAGTTTTGGAGATAGTATTAAGTGCGTACACATTAAATGTCTCTTAAAAATTTTTTATGGCAGTTTGATGACATATCGTTTTTAAAATTTTCTTTTGGAAACGTACTTTCTTTTTTTAACACTAAATGTGTGTGTCTTTTTCAAGACATGTTTTTTATTAGTATGTATTTATTATGTATACAATATTCTGTCTACATGTATGCCTGCAGGCCAGA
>LOEQ01001883.1:291387-303850 GCA_001685075.1 Bramus lutescens
GACTGCTCTTTGGACTGGAGAGGGAGGGGGAGGGGGGAAATGGGAGGAGGGGAGAAGGTGGAAATTTTTAATAAAAAAATAAAAAATAGATAGATAAAACAACCATGTTTTCCCTGGAGGTCATAGCCATTCCTCAGCGGGCCTCATTGAAGCTCTGCACTCCCTGCTTTCCTCCCTTTTATATGACACGTCAAATTCTAATGAGTAGCAAATGCAATTAGTATACCTTAATGTGAATACAGTAGAAAGCACACAGGAGGTGGGACCTGAAGCTGATGAGGCATGCGTGCTTAGTAACCTTTCTGCCTTTCTGTTAGCTACCTAACAGGATGATGAAACTCCTGAGCCCTCTGCTCCCACCTCCTGTGGTCCATGTGTGCACAATGATGCCTGGTGCTTGTATTTTCTTAAAACTTAATTTTGATTTCCCATTTACTAGATGTCTTTCTTCTTCTTTTCTTTTAAAATTTTTTTATTACACTATACATTTTTCTTTTCTCCCTTCACTTCCTCTGCCCTTCCCTTCTACCCTCTCTGAAGACTCTCATGCTCCCAATTTGCTCAGGAGATGTTGTCTTTTCTCCCTTCCTATTTAGATCCATGTTTCTGTCTCTTAGGGTCCTCTTTGTTGTCTAGTTTCTCTGGGGTTGTAGATTGTAGACTTTTTTTCTTCACTTTATGCCTAAAAGCCACTTAATAGTAAATAATACTATTATTATCTCTAACTTCAAAAATAGAAGTGTTGGTGTAGCCTCTGATTTCCTAAAACTCAAAATCCTCCTGCCTCAGCTTCCTGATGGTGCTGCTGCCGAACTTTTGAGCTATCTTGCATCCCAGTGACACAATACCATTCAAACTTCCCACCCATCTGCTTCTCCTCTCTTCTCATCACCTCTGTGATCCACAGAATTCAACCGTAATGAATCACAGCTCTGCAGGAAGGTTTAATGGGCCCTGCAGACATGACCTTTACTTTATGATCTGCCTTTGCTTCATCCCCAGATGAAGGTTACATTCACAGAACACACAATGTTTGGTAATCTGTTTATGAATCCTCTAAGTTATCAGACAGTCCTTGTCCTCAGGGTAGGACTTTACTTCTTTTTTCTTTATTTGACGGTGGCAGTGTCGGAGTAAATACAGAGCAGCTGTTTTCATTTTCCTGATCATATCCTGTGGAAGGCTTGCTAAAATGGTTCAGGCCCCACCTTGGGTCTCCAGTAGGAATTGGGTACCAGTTTGCATGTTCAACTAATGGTGACAGTGATGAGGAACCACTCTCTGAGAACCACCTCAGTAAGAAATTGTGACCTCTCTTTAAGTTCAAGTATAGGTGAAAGGGTATTGGAACCACCTTGAGGCTAGAGGGCCTCACAACCAGAGGCTTTTATACCCAAATGTGTGCTAATTGCAGGCTCACTATAAACAGGGTTTCCCTGTATCATTTTTGTTATTTCTAACCCTTGGGCTCTTGAAACTGGGATGATGATGTTCAAAAATTTAAATCGTTTAGATGTGAGTGTAAAAAAAAAAAACAAAGCAAAGCACCCAGAACAACTGATGTGGGCCTGCCGTGCACACTAATGTGGGCCAACAGTACAGGGTGGTGGTGACAAAGACTTCAACAGAGGAGGTGGAATTTCAGGAAAGTGAAGATCTTTCCTCCTATTTTCCTTGCATTTTTAATTCATTATTTCATTTCTTACTGTAAATCCTTGTAACAACGATGCAAAAGCAAACGGCCCTGGTTAACCCAGGGCCGGATGTGGTGGGGATATTCATGAACAGTTGGCTGCATAAATGTAAAGAAAGAATGTACAAGAGAAGGGCCAGGCTCCTGTGGGATAGAGAGGAGGGAGAGCTTCTTCCTACACACTCTTTTCAGACGGAGCTGAGGGGATCTTACGGAAAGCCCTCCCACAGATATCACCCCACATCTAAATTATCTGAGCAGTGAAAACTTTGCATGAAGTACAACATGGTAAATGCTTAGCAAAATTATGTCAAATAAGCCAAGGCTTTTGCCTCAGTTAGCTACTGATGCTGAGTTCCTCTTAAATACTACCTGGTGACTACTGCAATTTCTATGAAACATACTCATCCAGACACTGGGGAATAATTGGTTCCCTGATCTCACTGAGGTTAGGTTAGTGGAGAAATTATTAAGCCAAGGATCCAGTGAACCAACAATTTTGGACAGCTTTACAGAGGGGTCTAAATATCCTCCAGAAAGCAGAACCAAGAGGGTGTTAGTTGACTACGAAGAATTACCTCCTGGGAGACCCATGATCTTTGGGATGGATGGTGTGTAAGGTGGAGGCCAGGGCAAGTGGGAGGGACCATTCTATTTCATGCCGGAAAACCTTAGAACCAGGAGAACTTGTCGCTTAATTGCTAGCTCCACTGAGTCAATTATTAATCTTACCCTGAATAACCTTAACCTCTGAGGTAGGAGGGTCATCTGTCTATGTGTTACTTTCATTGGTTAATAAAGAAACTTCCTTGGCTTCTTGATAGGGTAGAATTTAGTTAGGTGGAATAGACCCAGCAGAATGCTGGGAAGAAGAAAGCTGAGTCAGGCAGACGCCATGCTTCTCCTATTCAAGACGGACAGTGGTTAGACTCGTGCCGGTAAGCCACAGTCAAGTGGTGATACACATTAACAGAAATGGGTTAATCAAGATATGAGAGTTATCCAGTAAGAGGCTAAAGCATTACCCGGTCCGTCACGAATTTACTTATGTTAAACACACATGATATTTTGGGGTATAAGCCAGCTGTGCAGGAGCCAGGCAGGATGAAAAGCAGGACCACTCACCTCATCACTACAACCACACAACCCAAAATAATGTTCAGCCTGGACATCCACTCCACGGCCAGTCAAGTAACACGCAAAATGCCCGGCAGCACCTGGGTAATCAAGCTGCATCAACATGCAGAAGTAAGGCTAACAACCAGAGCAGCTAGGCAATCCTGTGGCTGACTGAGATGATCAACCCAATCACCTGAGCACTAAGTGAAGAGAGAAAAACGGTAGGGGACTGGCCAGATGGAGTTAAGAACACTGGGTGCACTTCTAGACCAAGTTCCCAGTACCCTGGAGGGAGCTCACAACTGTCTATAACTCTAGATCCAGGAAGTCCACTGCTGTCTTCTGGCTGGCTTCTGTGGGTACCAGGCAAACACGTGGTGCACAGATCTACATGCAGGTGAAACATTCATCCAGATACAACTGAAATAAAAAACCCCCACTAACTTGTGGTAGGCTCTTCTTAACCTTTTATCTTTTGTGGGCTTCACTATGGAAGTAGCTCCGTATTTCAAGGTTGACACAGTTTGTTTAAGATCACAATTACTTTTTGAATTACGTTATCATGGAACTATTTCCTGGGAAGAATGTCCCTGATAATATATGTTTAAATGCAGATTTCAAGCTGTAGAAAGTGAGTTGGCATGATAATAGTGAATTCAGTGTCTCTGGGCATGTTCTTCCCAGGAGCACTGTGTGCTGCTCAGAGAATGCAGCCATTTCCTGGACCCCTTTACAACAATAAGGGAGCATTGGCATCCTCACAGGGGAGCCTTCTTCAACCTAAGGCACACGGATGCTCTGGACCTGTTACTTAAATACCGGGGAGTCGGCAGAATGTTTTCTGCTATGTGGGTTGGCTTTATTTTTCAGAACTGGTAAACTTCATTTAAAGATGTCAGGGCTCACATGTTCTTCACTAAGTCACAACTTCTATGAAGTTTTTGTTTTATGAGAGCATTTTAATGTCCATCAAACCCTCAGAGTGTCCTTTTTCACAAGCGCTGAGTTCCTCTTTGACATTAGTAGACGTTGAGTCTGGCATCATAGCCAGATGGAAGACGGAGACAAGTGAATCTGGCAGAGAGAAGCGGAGATCGCAGAAAGTTCTGAGTGCAGAGCCAAGGTTTGTGGGCGTCCTTAGCTAGGCATCGAAGGCTGGATACCGCTTAGCTCTTGGGAGATGGCGGCCATCCCTTTTCTCCATCTTATTATCTAATATTGGGCATAGCAAAGCAATTGTAGAAGGAAACATGCTTATTAAAATACTTGGAGAGACAGGACACAATTCAGTAAGCATGAAGGCTGTGACTCACTGTAGCTCATTTTCTTCCTTGACGGTCACTGACTTGATACTGAAATAAAAGAAAACCTGCCTCTGCCAAGCATGTCCCGAGTGACAAACACGAGCCCCTTTCCCAGACACTTCCTTTAGTTTATAATTCAGCAATTGAAAAGTTTATGGTTCAGCTGGGCAAACACAGGATCTAAAACTGCATATATTTGAGCCATAAAACAGAAGTCAAACTGGTGATCTGGATTTTTCAAGTTTTCTTCTCTAAAATGGGCAAACGGGAACTGGCGAGAGCAGACGGGATAGCTGTTTGAGCCCAGCTCAGCAAACTGCCTGCAGCCATAAAAACTGGATTTGTTTTCCAAGATACATTATTATATAAATACATATAAATAATACATTTAACATATACTTAGCACTTAGATATGTAAAATATAATTAGAGCAAATTAATGATTAAACTCCTACTAGGTGCTGTATGTAGCTCCCACAAGCACTCTTTTAGACATAGCTACTTGCTGCCACTGACTAGACTTTGGCCAGCATTTGGTAAATAGCCTTCTTACATAAGTGACCATGAAAAGCAGCAGAACACAGTGAATTTCTGCATAGTTCATTTAGATCTTAGGAGCTGAGTTCCCTCTCCCATGGAATAGGTTTTCTGCCCCAAATAATAAGTTTCTCTGCTGATGCAGTAAGCTGAACCAAGCTGAGTTGGAGAAGTTTAACAACAGGTTTATTGAGGGTAAAACAACTCCCAGGCAGGTTCACCAGTCCCCTAGGTAAGGCCAGAGAAGTCACATGCCTCAGCCAGGACATGAAGGTTTTATAGATTGTAGTGCAGTGGAGATGATGTGTCCACCTCAAGTTGGGTTTGTGCCCAAGTACTATCAAAAGTTTAGAGCTAGGGGACTTGGGTGGCTGGTGGAATCTGGGAGGAAGCTTCAATACTCATCAAAAATGTCGAACTGGGTTTATAGTAGCTTTCCTTTGTTCAGAGACTCTGAGTGAGCAGGAGAGAGAGAGAGTCTCTCTCTCTCTCTCTCTCTCTCGAATAGAATAGGGCTTTCTGGACCGTGTCTAGCTGGAGATTTCAACAGAACACCACTATGGTCTCATTCTTTTTAATTTTGTGCCTATTGATGACTCTTAAACATAGCTCCAGAAAGCATCCTTCCTTGTAGGAATCCCTTCTGGAATTTGACTCCAAACATCTTTCTAGTCTTTAAACCACCTAGGAAGAACACCACCAAAGCTCTCCTACAATTTTCTGTCTCCTTCCACTTCTTTTTCTACATAACTGTTTCAACTATGCCTGTGGTTGGGACTAGAAACTTAAAAGGATCACATTTCCAAAGATGTATCATCAGAGATGAGTTAAAGATCTCTCTCCAGGAGGCCTCAGGCACTGGTAGTGTGGCAAGGCCCGGATGATGTCATTGTCCAGTCAAGGCTGACTCCATCCTTCTTTCCATCCGAGACTGATTGTGAGATTCCTGCCTTTGCTGTCTCTTAAGCCTTGGAAGATGGTGATAATTTCCTCTCAAATATCAATACTTCTCTTTCCAGCTGTAGAGTCTGTATAGCCATTCCAGGAAGCACCCCCCTCCCAACATCCTGTCCAACAAGGATGAAACAGCTACTCCAGTGAGGAATGTGAAGAAGGCTTCCTGCCTTCCTCAGCCTTGGCCCCTTGAAAGGGAGATGACCATAAAGAGAAACACCACCAAGTATTTGTTCTGAAAATGAGTTCCACAGATGTGTGCCATCAGCTTGTTTTCTGTCCCCTTATTTTCAGGCCAAATGAAAGCAGAGGTTACATGTGGCTGATGTCTGTTGTTCTCGCTCCCTCTTTGTGGATGAGATGCATGTTGCTAAGGTGGTTTTTTTTTTGTTGTGGCTTAGCTCGTCATGGTTTGGTTAGGGTGGTTTGTAAAATGAGTGTAGCTGAGAGAAATTTTCCATCCGTGAAAATGAGGAACACCACTCTAAAATCTGAGGAGCAAAGGAAGAATTCTGTTACAAAACAGCAAGTTGCCTCAGAAACCCAGTGATGACAACCTGCGTAGGCATGCAGAAGCAGATGCCTTGTGGTGGGAATAACTTGGCATTTGGAGTTTAGAACCTCCGTTCCGGCTTCAACGCAGCCAGTAACTGCTTTCTGGAGGCTGGTGGAGCTNGTTAGTCACTGGATGCAGAAGTCTGCATCCACTAGCTAGAGAGCCACTTCTGGACTTTGCTGTTGACAGGGCAAGCCTTTGTTCTGTGCCTCAGTTTACTCATGTGTAAAGTGGGGAACACAGTGGTACCTAAATCATGATTTTCATCAAGATTAAATGTGCAAGCTATTTTATATGAGCTATAAGACTCTAATTAATCATAAATTGAACATTTCACAACTTTCTCCTCTTTGAATTCTTCATCGTTATCAGACAATCTAACTTTCCAAGTCCCTCCCTTCAATACCATGATTCTACATTGCTAGGCAGTTTTCTTAATTTTAATAAATCAAATGAATGGAGAGCCATAGAGCAGTGTGTTTTCACCAATTAATGACGTGCCAGAACTTTATTTTTTAAAATATATGAACCATGATTAAATAACAGCTCACTGTTCAGGAGGAGCCATCCTCAGGGATGACAGAAACAGCCCCTTGTCCCTAATATGCTATGAGTGGAGAGAAATGGGCCCTCAGAAGTCATCAGGAACCCCTACAGTCTAGTCTCAAACTTGCAGTAACTGGGCTTCGTGCCCTGCCTGGCTCCCACTGTTCCCTCTACCTGGAATTGGCCCCATCAGGTTGCAGAATGCAGAACTTTCCCTTAAGTGACCTGCTCAGTTGGGAGCACTGTAATTAATTAGATCCTCTGCCCTGCAGCCATGGAACATGTCAACATGTATGGAGACTGAGGAGCCCAGAACATTAATGAATCTTTCCGACCTGAAATCATTTCTCTTATGTATTTTGATGACTGAAAGACTAACACTGTTGCTAACAGTAGCTGGTGGCTACTGAACTTAGTATTTTCAAGATCATCCTCTCCTTATTAGTGCAAATTATTTTATTCTTCCTGTGCTATTTGTGGCTTCTTGACATTTTCTAATTCACTTTCACTACTTGATTGTGACCTACCATCTCCTGATCCCCATGTAGACTGAATTTCTCAAGAGAAAAGCCGGTGCTTGTTTGCAACTTTTTTTTCCCTAAGTGGACCTGAAACAGGTGAAAATATTTTCTGAACGACAGCTGGCTTCAAAAGCTTTATTGAGATATAAATGATATACAATTATATGCTTTAGCTGTAGGGCACAATCTGAGTTTTGAGAGATGCTTGTAGTGGTGTAAAGGCTCCCAGGATGTGTTGTCCAACATACGGTGGCCCTATAGCATCCTTTGTCTCTCTGCAATCAATTTGCTCCCTCCCACACCTGTTTCTCAGCAAACACTCTCTTGCTTTTGATTACTGTAATTTTGCCTTTTGTTTAAACTTCAGTCACAGGGAATTCCATATTATGAAATCTTTTCAGCCTAGTTTCTTTCACTTAATTTGTATGTTTATTTTGTTATTAATGTTTTGGTTTGAGTTTTTGAGATGGGGTTCACCATGTAGATCAGGTTGTCCTCAAACTCTCAGAAATCTGTATATGAAGCCTAATAAATCTTTTTCTGAGTTAAGTTTATTTGAGGCATTTTATCACAACAAGGGAAAGCTAACAGAGCTACCAAAATGAAGTGGAGTGAGCACAGGTAAATGTCCCCATGTGACTGATTTAAAAAACACTTAAGTTTGATCTAACTGGAGTGAGATGGAATCTCAGAGTAGTTTTAATTCGAATGTCCTCGAAGGCTGAAGATATTGAGCATTTTTTCAGGTTTTTATTGACCAGTTATATTTCTTCTTTTGGAAACTGTTCTGTCCATTAACCCACTAGTTTGGTTGGGTGGCTTCCTTGGGTGTTAAATCTGCAAATGGTCATATGCTAGCTGTCCGTCCTCTTGTGTTGCAGGCTGTCCCTTTCCTCAGGCCTGTTTCCTTTGCTGTGGAGCTCTTCATGCAGGCTGTCTCTTCACTGATGTCACCCGTTTGTGAATTTTTGGTTTTATTTGCTGTATTGGGGTCTTTCCAGAAAACCCTTGCGTCAGACTACCCTTTAAAGCACCCTGTCCTTACTGTCGTCCAGCAGTTTCAAAGTTCCTGATCTAATACTGAGGTCTTTGATCTGTTTTTAATTGATTATGAGCAGACTGAGGATTCAGTTTCTCTCTTCTACACAGAAATCTCTCTTTTTTCCACGATCTGTGAATTTTTTTACAGTGTGCATTTTTACAATTTTTTTGTCAAAAACTCAGCTGTAGCTGTGCTGTGTGTTTATTTATGGCTCTTTATTCCTTTAGTCTGTGTCTCTGTCTCTGTGTAAGCTTACTATGCTTTTGTTACTATGAATTTACATGAGGTTTGATACCGTGGTACCTCAGCATCATTCCTTTGCTAAGGATTGACTGCATTGTCTACTGAGGCTCTTTGGTCCATTCATATACTGTTTTATTAGTGCTTTCAAGAGAATCATTGGGTTTTGATGGGTATTACGTAGGCTCTGTAGATCATTTTTGCAAACATAGCCATTCTTGCAATATTTGTTTTCCTGCCCATACAAACTCTGTCTACTTTCTAGAACTTTCTTCAAATTATTCATGGTCTTTAAGTTCTTGCTATAGAAGATGTTCTTCTCCTACAGCATGAATAATAAAAACCCAGAGATAGATATTGGGGTTCAGCCTGAAGGTGAGAAAAGCAAAAGCAGCCAAGCCACTAGAGAGCTCTTTCCTCTTTGAAATCTTCACACTGAAAAAGCAAGTTCCTGTCTCATCCTACCTTATATTTCACTCCAATGCAGGGATTAAAGGTATATACCACCACTATCTAGCCTCTATGGTGAACTGGTGTAGCTGCTGGGATTAAAGGTGTGTGCCACCACGGCCTGGCCTGTATGGCCGACTAGTGTGGCTGTTTTGTGTTCTGTTCTTCAGGCAAGCTTTATTTATTAAAATACAAATGAAATATCACTACACTGTCCTTTGTTGGGTTTATTCTTAGGATTGTTTATCTTTTTAATTAAAGCTTTATTTTTAAAAGTTAAAATATATTTACATCATTTTCTTACTTTCCTTCCTCCCTTCCTTCTAATCCCTCCCATGCTTCCTCGTTTTCTCCCTCTCAAAATCAAGTTTATCACCAAAGAAAGTCAGAACAGGCACTTAAACAAGGCAGGAACCTGGAGTCAGAAGCCAGGAATCTGAAGAGGCCCTGGGGGAATGCTGCTTACTGACTTGCTGCTTATACCTTGTTCAGTCTACTTTTATTTTTAAATTAATTAATTAATTAATTTTTAAAAGAACATCTTTTCTCATTTTACATACCAATCCCAGTTCCCACTCCCTCCCCTCCTGCCACTCCAAAAAGGCAGAACAAGCAGTAGGGATAAATACTGGTCTCACTGCCAGTGGCCCCACAGACTGTCCCAGCCATACAACTGTCACCCACATTCCGAGGGCCTAGTTTGGTCCTATGCTGGTTCCCTAGCCAGAGTTAGTGGGCTCCCATTAGCTCAGGTAAGCCGTTACAGTGGGTGTCCCCAAATAGTCTTGAACTCTTTGCTCATGTTATCGCTCCTCCCTCTCTTTGACTGGACTGGGAGCTCAGCCCAGTGCTTCACTGTGGATCTCTGCGTCTGCTTCCATCAGTTTCTGGATGAAGATACTATGGCGACATTTAAGATAGTCATCAATCTGACTACAGGGCAAGGCCAGTTCAGGTACCCTCTCCACTATTGCTTAGGGTCTTAGCTGGGGTTATTATTGTGAATTTCTGGGTATTTCTCTAGTGCCAGGTTTCTTACTAGCCCCCTAACAAACAAGACTTGCTCAATCAAGATATCTCTTTCTTTGCTCTCCCTCTCTGTCCTTCCCCCATCTCGACCATTCTGCTCCCTCAGGTTCTCCTCCCCACTCCCTTCCCCCCTTCTGCTCTCCCTTCTAACTCCACCCCTATACTCCCAACGTCCTCAGGAGATCTTGTCTATTTCCCCTTCCCAGGGGGTTCTATGTATGTTTCTCTTAGAGTTCTCCTACTTTCTCATAGAACCCAGGACCACCAGCCCAGATGTCCCTACCCACAACAGTCTGGGCCCTCCAACATTGATCACCAATTAAGAAAATGCATTGCCGTTGTGTCTTTCTGAGACATTTTCTCAGTTGAGACTCCCTCCTTTCCAGTGACTGTAGCTTGTGTCAAGTTGACAAAACTAGTCAGTGCAGGTGACATATTCTTCTACTTCTAAGTCATTTTTTTTATTCTCAAAAGATACTTTAAAATTACATGGATGAAAGAAATTGTGAGGCATTTTATAGGTGACATATATATTCATTTTATAAATTATATGAATCAAAAATGATGAGAGGAAACAAAATATCTATGCTCATGTATACTTAGTTTTGAAATTCTGATGACCTGGGCTCCATATCAAAACATGATCCTGTAAGGTGCATTGATGTAGGAGGTCCTTCTGTATATGTGTTGTTTTTATTGGTTAATGAATAAAGAAACTGCTTTGGCCTGTGACAGAGCAGAATAGAACTAGGTGGTAAAACTAAACTGATTGCTGGAGGAAAAAGGTAGAGTGAGGGAGAAGCCATGTAGCTGTCACCAGAGCCCACCAGAAACTTGCTGGTAAGCCACAGCCATATGGATACACAGATTAATAGTAATGGGTCAACCAAAGATATAAGAGCTAGCTAGCAATATGCTTAAGTGATTGGCCAAGCAGTGATTTAAATAGTATAGTTTCTGTGTGGTTATTTTGGGGCTGAGCAGCTGGGAATGAACTAACAGCCTCCACCAACAGTGTACTGAGCTCCATTTTAGAGATGTGGAAACAGAGTCATTGGAATGGGTGAATAACCCAGATTCTCCCAGGTTATGTAGCCATGATAGTATTTTTGGCCATATTAGGAGCCCAGAGGAGATGCTTTTCAAATCTTTTTATACAACATAGCAGAGTAGTGATCCACTTGGGCTACACTGGGCCACTGGTGCTCTTTAAAGCTCTGGATGCCCCATTCCCACCCTCCAACAATAACTGCCATTTATACCCAAACATCACTATGTATTTAAGACAAAAAAGTAATAATACATTGAGGTTCTTTTGCTATGCAACCTAAGGCTATAATTCTTTGGTCATGCATACCTAAGAATATGACTAACTGAGGTGTTGAATCAAACTGATCCATGGCTCATGGCTTCTTGAACACTCAGTTTTGTGTGCTTCTTTATGACTTGAAAGCAAACACAGGCATGTTTCTTGTGTCTTATTTGAAGCGTTACCAGGTGGCATCATCTTTTATAGCTATTCCTTTTATTTTCAGATGAGTCACGCTGAGGAATATACTTATTTCATGTTGCAACTCAGTCCTCCACATAATTGGCCCAAGGCTTCCTTTATCTGTGTGGCCAGAGTCTGGGTGTTTATAAAGAACAATGTGAGCCATTGAGAGAAACAAACCGTGACTTCTGCTGATGCTATGGGGAGGATTCAAAACTCAGCTTTTTATTTGTTAACCACCTTTGTCACGTTCCTTAAATAGGTTAAAAGCTGCTTGTGGATCAGCAGTGGATGGGATGGGGGTGGTGTGGTTGGTGTCGGGTGTTGGGGTGTGTGAGGTAGGGCATTGGGGTGGGTGGTGTGGTTGGAGTTGGGTGTTGGGTTGTTGGGGTGGGTGGTTGAGGTGGTTGGGATGGGGTGTTGGGATGGTTGGGGTGATTGGGGTGGGGTTTGGGGTGGTGGTATGGGGCATTGGGGTGGGTGATGTGGGACATTGGGGTAGGTGGAGTAGGGTATTAGGGTGGGTGATGTAGGCTTTGGAATGGTTGATGTGGCACGTTGTTGACAGAGGTTTCTGTCCTTCCTGGTCCTGCAGCCATTCAGTTCAAAGAAACATACAGAGGTTTACATTAATTATAAACTGTTTGGCCTATTAGCTCAGGCTTCTTATTAACTATTATATCTTACATTAAATTCTTGTCTGTGTTAGCCATGTGGCTTGGTACCTTTTATCAGTGAGGCATTCTCATCTTGTGTCTGCATCTAGGTGACAACTGCATACTGAGCCTTTCCTCTTCCCAGAATTCTCCTATTCTGGTTGCCTCGCCTATACTTCCTGCCTGGCTACTGGCCAATCAGTGTTTTATTAAACCAATACAAATGACAAATCTTCATAGGACAAGACCATTGTCCCACAGCACTAAAGACTACTGGCTGAAGGAGTTTCTACAGCAGAGCATTAGGGTGGGTGAGGTGGGGGGT
>LOEQ01001883.1:303896-316644 GCA_001685075.1 Bramus lutescens
GGAGAGGGTAAAAAGATTTGACACTGGTCTTTGAGCCTCACACTGATTTCAATTCTAGAAATGGCACTTGAATTATTTACAGCTTTTCACATTTGCAATCTATATTTTTTTCTGGCCTATTTAATTGAATATTGACAGGGAAAAGGGTTCCAGGAGAGCTCAGTTTATCCTTTTGGAACTGAGATTGTGGTTTTCATTACAGATGCATCTGTGTCTGGGTGTACACAGACACCATATTCAATCGTACAATCGTGTGATAGAGGAAAAGGATAGAGACAAATTCTGTTAGATTATTCTGGCCTGGGGCCGAGAGTGTAAATATTCCAACCATCTCGGGGTCCTTTTCCCCCCAAACCCTAGTTTGACAAATTGTTTTCTCATTCATCACTTAGTTTTCTCACAAGCTTTTTGAGAGTTAGATATATGAACTTTAAAAATAATATGGACTTCAGTCCTCTGTTTTTTTAAAGCAATGTTGCCTCGCTACAATGGTTTGATTTGAATCCCACACTTATCACTTAACAGTCATAGCCTTTGGGAATATTGCTTAGCTCCTCTGAAACTGAGCTCATTGGTCTCAAAATGAAGACAGCATTGTCTACAGCTAACCCATGGTTGCAGGAACAAAAAAGACATGATTTGTCTGAGACTACTACTACAAAGTCTAGGTTTTTTTTTGTGATTTGGTGAGACATGTTCTCTTTCCTTTTCCTTTCTTCACTCAAAATATTTTCTGTCGAAGAAACTGGCAGTCATTTCTATGTAAGTAAGAATTCATGTTGCAGTTAATATTTCCTGGGGAAATTTTCAGGCATGTTAGCAATGGTAATAATAATGCATGCTATGTCTGTACATGACAGTTTTAGGGGAATGACTTCTGCTTACAGTAATGGAGGCAACTCAGGGAAGGAGGAGGTTTGTGTGCATTTTTGGCCATACAAAGGTCAGCAAAGTCCTGATCTACCTGTTCTAACACTCAATGTTGTGTGTGAGGGTGGCACCCGGGAAAGTCAGGATAGCCAGGATGGAGATGCAAGCAAGGAGACACATGTCCTGGAGAAGGAAGGAGACTGGGCAGTTGGAAGCATGAGCAATTAAGGGAACCAAAGACCACCTTCTATCTCTTTAGTGCCCTAGAGGAGACACCGCAGCAGAGCCCACATCAGCCTGCTGCATCTGAGACAAGCCATGCTGGTGTGGATTGAACTAGTGGAATATATTTTCAAAGATATTTCCATTAGACATAGGTCAGAAACGCCCTAAATCTGTTATTCTGGATCCACTGACCCTTTGTTTTAGGTCTAGGGAATGTAGAAAGGCTAGCAAGACCAAATTCTGCTATTGCTTCCTTTTTGAGCCACTCCTAATTTACAAAGGGAGATTTAGACACCATGATCCCATAGAATCTGGCATAGAGAAACTCAAAACAAATATTTACTTTGTGAGGATGTGATAGCAGTGCTAAGTATTGAGACAGACCTTGTCCAACCTTAATGGAGTTTACTGAGCTCTTAGCAGAGCACATTATCTCTGATTAATAAACATTAAGAAATTGCCGTTAGATTTCTGGTAAATATTTAACAACACTTGTGAATCGGACAACAGAAATGAAATAAAAATTTAAAAAGAAGCTACATTCTTTCCACTTGGCTTGAAGTCAGCTCTAAGACATTATTCAAAGTAAGAATTGTGTTGCATGACATTGTTCCCCTTTGTCACTGTCTCTGCCTGAGACTTCAGGCCCAGCACTGTGGGAAAGTGATACAGCATCGTGGCCCCTCAGGCCAACTGGCTACCTGTTGCTGACTCACCCCAGAAGCACAGGATTCTTGAGCGCACTGCTGTCATTTTGAAACATCTTTTGGCACCAATTCTGCATGACTAGGTTCAGCTCTTTAGTAGCCCAGACTCTGAGACAGCTGATGTCACAGGGGACCAGAATCCTGGCATCTAACTTCAAACAAGAGATCAAAATGACTTCTCAGACCAGTTCCAAGTGTGTTTTGTAACTGTTGGAAGAGAACATCAAACATTCATGACTCATTAACAGTGCCTACGCCACCAAAGCGGGGGGAAGAAAGAAGGAAAGAAAGGGGAATTCAGCAGTGATTTGATACTTGTCTCATCATTAATCCACTTATTCTGATAGACCTATTCATCATGGGTCCTTGATCTCTAGTTTGCTTTCTGTCCCAGTGTATAGATGTCAAATGTAGTGCTCCATCATCAAAGTGATTATAGGATGGCTCTGGCCAGTCTAAACATTGCTTAGGAGTTGTTTACCATGCTTGATCTAGCACTCCTTTTGGAGCATGTATGCTATTAATTTCTGCTTGAGAATTTCCAGCAAAGCAAACATTTACACAGAGGGGGTGATTCCCTCTTCGCTGCAGGCTTGGAGCAAGTGAATGCTACCAAAATAGACATAACCATATCCGGGTTCCCAAGACCTCAGTCTCATTTAGGCACTGTACACGTTGTGCCAGAAGCAAAAGATCGTGTCTTTCTCTGGATGTACAAGGAGTCTTGATCACTCCCCAGGAGTTGCATTCATAGGACCCCAATAGGCGAGCTGTCCTGAGACTCTTCTCTCCACATCGCTTTGTAAGTTAGCAGCAGCCAGACGCACTTGACGCGTCGACAAACTCCAACTAGAGCAGAGCAGAGGAGGAGGAGAGATGTCAACGTGACTTCTGCAGGAGTTACCAAGAATTCATCTTGCCAGAGGAAGTTCCCAGTCACAGCTTGTCCATGGAAGTGTTTTCACCAGCTTTGCCAAACCTTAATACTAAGAACTTGGGGTATTAAGCCATCCAGAAAATGCATTTATGAATTCTGTCCCTCATAAGAAATGAAAAAAATAGCAATCAAAGTCACTCTTTTTCACAAAAGTCAGAATTCGTAATGCCAACTGTTTTGCGCCATGCTTTGAGCAAACAGGCAGATCTGATATGCTGACTCATCAGCCATACATTAAAGCTCATCACACTCTAAGGAACTGGGAGCTTCTAGCGTTGTGCAGCTTGCTGTGAATTTGAGGCAGATAGCAATATGCTATGTATGTTATGATTCATTTGAAAGATAAATTGAAATAAATGCAAACACATGAGCACTTCCTACAGCTGTCTCTAGACCGAGGGTGCAGAACATGATTTAGTTTGGGTGTCTCTGATATAAATGCTCATCCTAGAGGCTGGATATTTGGTTAGAGTGAGGTCTTGCGGGGGCTATTGTGAAGGAGCAAGAGGAGGAAGAGGCAGTTGCCTTGTGGAGCAGCTCTTGGTGCCCTTCCTGTTGCCTTGAATTAAATCTGGGTTCTAACACCCTAAGAAACAGCACTTCTCAGTCACCCACGGGAAAGCTCCAGAGCTGGACTGCACTCGCTGTGCAGCATGGGCAGCCATGTTCCTTTGAATTCCACAGGAAATCAGTAGCTATAAACGGTTACTTTTATTCTTAACTGAAGTGTGAGAGATATGGAGGAAATAAGGTTAGTAAATGAAAGCTTAAAGGAGGCCACTATCTTACATGGCTTTCAGAAAACAAAATATCTGACATTTTTAAACAAAATAATAACAGAAAGAAATTAAAATATTAATAGGATAATCTTCTCTGAAATGAGAATTCATTAAGTCACAAGACACTACTGTAATCTACCTAACAGTTTGGAAGATTTTGGAATTCAGCCATCTTTTTATGTTTTGAGACAAAGACTCATGTAGCACAGGCAGGCCGTCAATTTGCTGTGTAGCTGAGGCTGGCCTTGAACTCCTGATATTTCTGCCTTTACTTCCCAAGTTCTGGGAATGCAGGCATCCACTTCCATACACCTGTCTCTTACTGAAATAGGCACTCCGATGAGCTATGGAAGCTCTATAGTTCCAATAATTTAATTATAACACTGTTAGAAATCTGAAGTTTCTTCTCAGACTCAAGGCATTCTCTTAACTATAAACACTGCTAAAGACAAGTTATATAGTTCCTATGTACAATGACACAGAGTTGGCATTCCTGTTCTGCCCCATTGAAAGGAGAAGCGATGTAGAAAGTCCTTCTGTCTATGTGTTGCTTTTATTGCTTAATGAATAAAGAAGCTGCATTGACCTGTGATAGGGCAGAGTAGAGCTAGGCACAGAAAACTAAACTGAATGCTGGGAGAGAGGAAGTGGAGTTGTGAAAAGCCATGTAGCTCTGCCAGAGACAGATGCCAGATGCCAGATGGAACTTTACCTGGTGAGCTATAGCCGTGTGGCTATACACAGAGTAATAAAAATGGGTTAACCAAAGATATAGGAGCTAGCTAGCAATATGCTTAAGTGAATGGCCAAACAGTGATTTAAATAATATAGTTTCTGGGTGATTATTTTGAGTCTGGACAGCCAGGAACAAACAAGAGGCGTCCCACAACAGAGAAGAATAACAGTGCAGCTGAAAAACTGTTTCAGCTGCATCAAGACTGAAAGCAGTGCATAGAAATCCTATAGCTCTGGATCTGTCATCCAGAGTACAAATACGGCATCGTCTTGGCTGCAGTGTGCTTGGGTGGCTTTGTTCTCTTTGCTCTGCTGCCTTCGCACACATAAGACCTCTGCTGGGCCTGTACTTGCTGTTTTCTTGGCATGTGTCTCATGGTCTTGGCATCAAAACAATACTAGAATTTCCAAGGCACATTAAGCGTCAAGGTCACGGGGTCACAGGCCCATGTCTCAGGGTCTCTCTGTTAAACACCACCTGTCTTCACTGGGTGTTTTCTGGAACTTCGGACCAAGCTTCCATGGTCCATTTTCCTTTGGGGTGATATGTTAACCCAAGTCCAACACTGTGTGGGCAGTTCCAGGTTTGCAGTCAGCTTGAGGTGAAGTAAAGCACCATTTTACGACGCCAGTGGCCTCTGACTGACTGCATGGCTGACACGGGGAAGCATTTCCCCAGGCAGCACTGTTAGAGTGGGGGCCACAGAAGTGGACTCTATTGGGGAGCTCTCCATTTGAGCAAAAGGCTTTTAATGAGAGTTATTTTTTCACACCCTGGAGGCTTTTAAAAAATAGAATATTTTATTTATTTTTGACAATTTTGTATGTGCAAACAGCATATCTCAATCAGCCATCACCAACTCCCCCTCCACTCAGGCACCCACGGCACCCTCTCTTCCTACTTAATGTTCTCTTATTCTTTTTAATGGCTGACTGGGTTCAGTTAGTGCTACTAACAAGGAAGTTGATCTAGTTGACTTAACCTTGAGTAAGTGACAATAGCTGCATTTATCCATGAGCACAGTGGCACATCCTGTCCAGAAGACAGCACTTCACAGCCCCCTTCCCATCCTCTGGTCCATGCCTTCTTTCCACCCACTCTTCTGAGATGTTCCCCAAGCCTTGGGGTGGGTGGCTAGAAGGGTTGATAAGATATCCCACTTAGGCCTGGATACTCAATCGTCATTTATTCTCCACACTTTGACCAGTCAGGAGATTTTACTTTGACTGCTGATCTCTTGGACAGAAGCGTGCCTGGTCAAGGTGGCTAGTACCACTAATCAGTGAGTATAAGCATGGATGCTCAGAAGATAGTTTGGCAGCACGTCCATCCAGCAAGAAAGTAGATGTCCTTTCGAGCCTGTGGCCTCCCCCAGCCATGGGTGTTCGACCAGGTTTACAGCAGCTACACAAATTACTTCTTTCACATCAAGGCTAAAATCCAATCCCAAAGTGATTGGTTACTCCATAATTTTGTGCTGCTTCTGTACTATGGACAAATATTGCCTCAGAGGTTAGTATTGTAGTATGTGAAGGTCACTGCTAGCTAAATGCCATCAACACACTTTCTCCCCACAGTGGCCTGAATCTCACCTCTAGCACTGTGAAAGCTAGTCGGTGGATAGGTTGGTTCTTAGGTCAGTTCCAGCCTGATTTCACTATGTCCTGTACCCATGGTGGGTCATGTTTTCAGTAGCAAAGTCTTACCGTCTAGTTCTGGTACAACCTGAAGATTTTGGCGGGCTAAATCATTTCCCTTAAGGCACCATGCCTGTTGCTCTAGTGAAAAGTCCTGGGTTTCTCTTTAATGATGCAAATCTCTTTAAGAGTTGCAACTGCTCTCTCTGCCTAAGCCTGTCCACAATTTTAAATGTGCACACGTTCCTTCTTTAGGACATAGTATACACGATTCATGCCTTTGTGCTCCAGGTTTTCCCCCTTGAATGCTCTCTACAAATGCAGGAAATAGTAACTTTGCCATAGCCTTAAGGCTTTTGTCTTGAAAGTCTTCCACTAAACCAATTGCCAGATTACTTTTCAATTCAGGATAAGTTAAGTTTTTCTCACATGAACAGAGCATAACCAAGGCTTTGCCAGAAGGTAATACAAACGGCCTTTAGGTCCTGATACAGCCCTCCATCCTCTCTGAATCTTCACAACCTGGTCCTTCATCGTTTTCTCATTGTATTCTACTCTTCTGACCTCCTCCAGGATTGTACATCAAGCTCTGCTTACATGGTTGGATTTCTCACAGTTCCACCCATTTCTGCGTTCCTCCTACAAACCAGGCCCAACAACCTACAAACAATGCAACCAGACTGATCACAGGGGAGAGACTAAGTGCCAGTCACCTGTGTCTGTTACTTCCTCTTCTGACTAAATACCCCATTAGAGCAAATGAATGCTTGAGAGTTTGGTTTTGATTCAGAGTCATTCTTGGCAAAGAAGATATGCTGGATGGAATGACATTTGTGGCCGCAAAAGCTTTCAACATGGCTCATTATGTCCCAGCTAATCAGGAAGCAAGAGCTTGGGCTGGACCTGGAGATGGATTATATATACTCCCATGGTCCATCTGCTAGTGGCCCACTTCCTTTTTGTTAAGTCCTAACACCTAAAGTTTCACAACCTCCCAACAAGGCACCACTAGCTGGGGATTGACTGTCAAGGGAGGTGAGCTTATGGGGAAATCTTACACCCAAAACATTATATGCTTTATATATTTATATATATGTATATTTTAGTATTTTTCCAGGGCCGAAATATTTTACATGCAAGACAAGTGATACATCTCGAAGCCACATTCCCACCCCTGCCTAGTCTTGCTTAGAAGTAGACTGCACTTTGTCTCAGGATCTGGAATGTATTTTAACTCCCTGTTTTTACCTTGTGCACTTGAAAGAGTGGTCATTCTGCCCCTGTGGGTGGTGTCCTTTATCAACAGTTTGCTCAGACTGGCCAATAGAATTTCTCAGGTTCTCTGCTATTTGATCAATCACATATAGGGGAGAACATCTAGGTTTTTTTTAATTAAATTTTGTTGTTGTTGTTGCCTTTTGAGACACGATTTTTCTATGTGGTCTACTCTGTAGACCAGGCTGACTTCAGATTCAGAGATCCGCCTGCGCCTGCCTTCTGAGTGCTGGGATTAAAGGCATGTGTCACCACTGCTCAGTGGGGAAAACAATTTATGTTTCAGTCTGTCATGTTGAATTAGCCCATTTCTGCATTAGCTGGATGACTTTTTACATTTTGCTTTGCAAATTCTTAGTTTTTGCATTTATAACTGTTACATTTTATTAGAATTTACTCTTTTAAAGCTATAAGTAATATCACCCTTTCCCCCCAAAAGATCCATTGTTTTAAAATCCACTCTAACATTAAGGCATTGTTACGAATTTATTGTTTACCTGCAGTGTGTGTGTGTATGTGTGTTGTATATTTTCATATAATTTTAATTTTAGCCTATCACAGCTTTTACACATAAAGAAGTTTTGTCTCTAGAGTATATTTTTAATTGTATACATATTTTTCTGTTGCTTTGCTTCAGAAAGCTGCTTCTAATAGAACTTTGCTATGGTTAAATTAAAATACACTGGTTTCCCATTTTATCCCAAGCCAACCTTCACCTTCCTACTCTCTTCTTTTTCTCAGAAATGTGTTTAATCTCATTTCCTACTAACTTCAATGTAAATCTCCGAGCGGTTATAGTTTATCTTCATAAAACCGTATACCCTTTCATGTTCTAGAGTGAGATGTTTCCAGTTATACTTCTTAAAGCAGATCCCTAGTATTTACAAATTTTACATATATGTCTTCTATAATATACAGTATATTTATGCCTTATTGCATTAAATATCAATTCTTTCTGCCTGGAGCACTTACAGTGCTGCCCATAGCGCATGGCTGTTGGCAATGGATGCTCTTCATCACTGAAGCAGCCTTGAGGTGGCCGTGGTTTTTGAAGGCTGTTCTCTGTAGTACTTCTAATGCCATTACATACTTTTCTTGATTTTCTTCTTCTTGCTTTAGTACTTTATAGTACTGGCTTTACCTTTGTATGAATTCATCTTTGTCTAAAGTGCCTTTTCCCCCTGTGCTTATTCTAAAGATCCCCCCCTCTAGCTTATTAGACTCATGACAATGATGACATTTCATTTTCGGTGATGGTACTGAGATTGTACAAATCTTATTTTTGTCTGCAGTTCCCAGGATCGGATCAGCGTTGTGTTATTTTGACAAAAGACCTGAGAGCACCAATCTAAAAAGACAAGAGGATTCTACTGGCTTTGGCTTTTGCAGTTGGTTGGTTGCCAGTTGGCTCTGTTGTTACTCTGTGGTTAGTTCACTCATTCCGACAGGAGAGCACACGTGAGGAAGTTGTTCTCCTCATGGCCAGAGGTGCACCCATTGCAAGAACATGAAACCTTGCACTAGGCCCTACCTCTCCTCACTCCCACCATCTCACCGTCTCCCACTAACACTTCTGAGGGACACTTTTCCAAATGATAAAACCAGGGTGCCTCATGGTAGTTCACCCTTTTGACTAAGACACTTGCTAAAATGTTTAATTGTATTTTTCTTATCAACATATGTGGCAACCCTGGCTTCTCTGTACTTATTAGGAAAAAAATCTTATACATACTGGTTTATTCATTTAAAACACCTGTCTTCATGGACATTACGTTAGTTATATAAGTTCCCCCACAGTCTCATATAGGAGATAATAAAACATCAAGACTTTTGTTTTGATCACTGGGGTAGGAGTGACATTCCTCCATACATGCCTATCCCAGGTCCCGTCTAGAATTCAGCACAAACTTTTGACTAAATATTTCAAAAAAAGTAATTTTACACACGTGGGCATTTTGTCTGCATGGATGTACATGTACTATGTGTGGGCCTGGTACCCGTGGGGGTCAGAAAGAAGCAACAGATCTTTCCAAGAACTGTTGGATAGTTGTAAGGTAGCATGCAGGTGCTGGCCCAACCAAACCTGTGTCCTCGGAAAGAGCATCCAGGGCTCTTCTGTCATTTCTCCAGCTGCAGGGTAACCCCCAGAACCCCCACCTTGAAAGCATTTTCACTTTTATTAATAACAGAATGCATGCTGAAGCATCTTGATTTTAACCATTTTGTTATTTATTTTGATGACTAGGTCTTGGCTAATGAAGTTCTGAGCTCAGCCATAAAATTGAGGCAACTGCATTCTGTAGGAGGTGGCCCCACATGGAAAAGCCACATCCTTGGGCATTGAGTTGGTCTTCACTGGCAGATTATAGCAGTGACTCAGAGGCATATTTCTAAATATACCAGCAGCCCTGCAAAGGGTTTCAGGGCTGTATCTATCAATTATGGGCATGGGAAAGGTCAGAAGAGCACAGGTCTTCATCGTCATTCCCTTGCCCTCCCCAGTCAACTGTGGGTGTGTTGAAATACTGTGATTGTTCCCTCTGAAGCATTGTCCATTGCTGAGGATGTCGTCTTACTGGAAATGAGTGAAATATCTGCGGGAGGCCATCCCACTTAAGGGCCCACTTCCTCTTTCAAAAGCCTTTTGTCTAATAGATGTGTCTCAAAAACTCTTCTGTGAGATTCACCAACCTCATTCCTTCCGAGCTGTCAGTTGCAGTCCGCAGCTTCAACTGAAGAAAAGATTCAGTGTGGTGTTGGATGCTGGCCCTGTTCTCCGAATTCCCCTCAGTCTCTCCTGCAGCTAACAAAGGCAACGCAGTTCTCAAGCTGTCCTAATGCTGCTCTCCAACGTGTCGGGCACTTCTGAAAGCAGAATACCAGCAGCATTGAGCGGTATAGAAAGTCTTCTGAGACTTCAGTGTGGCCATAAAATTGGGCAGAATATGACAGAAATCTCTAGCAATTAGCCTTGAACAAAAGAAAATTGTTCTGCACCCATTTCTTTGAACAGTGGTCCATTATTATGATTTATTTTTACCCAACACAGTAACCTTGGCGATATTCCTCAGGCTATATACATTAAAATCAGATAACAAGAATCTGCAATTCAAAAAGCACTTCAAATTAAATTAAACATTAAAAGACATTCTGAAATCAGTATTCAACTTCACATCTAGTTTGATTATCTTTTTGGTGAGTTGTAATTTCTAGCAATTCACACAGTCATACCCAGATCATCCATTGCAACAGTTAATTTCATAAACCTGTCAATGTGTTCTGCCCACAGCATTGTTTCCATGAAGATTACAGCACATACTTCCCCGTATTATTTAGATATATAAAGAATTCCAAAGAGAAATCTCTTTCTTGTCTGCTTTTAATGTGAATCGTCTATCTTGAGTATTTTTAAAGCAGAACTTATTATCTATCATCTATCTGTTGCTTATCATCTCTCTTCCATGTTTTCATGGTAATGAACAGTAAAGTTTACGAACAACCAATTCTGTGACTGTCTGCGCTCCATGAAGGTCTGGAACCGTATCATATGTTACTTGACACTAAAGGAGACCATACTGATTTTGAAATAAACAAAGCAATGCTAGTCGAGACTAAACCGCCTAGATATACTTTGTACTACAACTAAATTAAGAATGACAGAAAAAAAATCACCTAGCAACGTCCTACATGAAAAGATTCCGTAACAAAAGATAAACCACATGAAAAGAAAGATAGAAGACAGCCCAAACTTCATCCAGCTATGACTTACAAGGAGAGATGGCTGCACCCTGAAATAGGGAGGGAGAAAAGAAATTCAACAAGAAGGAAGCCCGCAGAAGCCCGCAATGTAACATAGATTGAGCACCCACTAGATTTATCGTGGATGATAAATGGCTCGGCTCATTCGAACTTGACTGATTGACTTTCTTGATCTTCAGAGAAGCAGGTAATGCTATAATTAAAAACAGGAAGACATTGAGCCACAACGTCCACTTTCCCACACTTTCTATTTGACCAGTTTCTTGTTATTGAAAGATATGTGGCTGGGACCCAAATTTTAGTACATTTCCATGCAAGGGGCACCGATGGGCAAAGCTGACCGTGTTCCTGCCACTAGATGAGGTGGAAGGGCTGTCAGAATGAGAGAGCAAGGAGTGGATGCTTCCTGCTGGGTTTGCAGAACGCCCAACAAATAAGCTTTATGTTCTGCATACGGGTTTGTTTCCTTTCCTGGTTCATTCTGAATAACCCATATAAAAAAACTCAACGGCAAAGAATTATGTGTGTATGTATGTGTGCATGGGTGTGCATATTTGTACAAGTGTGTATGTCAGTGCGTGTGCCCACATGTGCATGTCTGGAGGACAGAGGCTGGCATCAAAGTGTTTTCTTCAATAGCTCTCTCACTTGTTGTTTGAGACAGGGTCTCTCCACTGAAGCTGGTGTGCACAGATTGGCTAGACTAGCTGACCGCTAAGTCCTGGGGATCTCTCTGTCTTTGTATCCTCTGGCTGGGATTGTAGGTGTCTGCTGCCACACCCAGCTATTTATCCTGCGTGCTGGGGATCTGAACTCAGGTCCTCATGATTGCACAGCAAGCTCTTTACCAACTAAGCTGTCTCTGGACTCCAAAACAAACAACTTTTTAAGGTGAAATATTTGGTAGGGATTGCTCCTGATGGATTAACTGGAGAGGATGTTTTAGTAGTATGTAGGATAGATCGATGACCCATTTTTCTCAGGCTATGGGGAAATATTTATCTGGTGAAACATGAAATTGTTTTGAAAGTTTCACATTAAGTGGCTTGACAACCCAATGCTTTTTATTGTACTTTTTAACAATTTTCCTTGTTCCTTTCCTGCCTTCTTTTGTCCCTCTTCCCTCCCTCCCTCCTTTCTATCCTGCTTCAGAAATGGTTTAGTAAGACCACACACCTTTTCTTCACGGTAAACACCTCAGAGCATGGGGGTAGAACATTTGGAAGGGTCAACACTGATGACAAGATGTATTTGGGACTTGGTGAACTTGCAAGCCTGTCTGGGTTTCGATGTGTGCCCAAGCATTTTTGTGATAGTTATTGCTTGTTTTTGGCTTGGTTACTTTGCAGAGTCTGAGTGCTTGTGTTTTTGTGTGGCTGAAGCTTGTTGTCATTTTGTTTGTTCTGGTAGCTATGGCCTGAGTCACTCACCACCCAATAGATACCCACCCCAACCCCCATATTTTAAAGGAACCACAAGACTTCAAACCAATTAAGGAACAGAAAGCCCAGAAAACAGCACAGTCTGCTCCTAGACTTGGCTCTGCTTACCTCTCATGACCTCGTTTGCTTTCCTCAAAGAGAAGAAAACTAAACTCTGGTTCTCCTTTCTCTAGCTTCACAACCTGGAATAAGTGTGTCCCATGGCCTTTCTCTATCCCCACAACATGGAGTAAGTGCCATGTAGTGTCCCATGGTTAGAAAAAAATCTTATTGTTGTTGCTTAAAAGAAAAATTAGAATGAGATTGAAGGTAATATAGAAATTCTTAATGGGTCTCTGTCTCTGTCTCCATCCATCGCCAGCTGAAGGTTCTATGGTGATA